>OU342740.1:154103633-154440748 GCA_910589775.1 Avena eriantha | reverse complement strand
TATTTTTAGTGACAACCAGAGTCCATTTGCATGTGTGTTCTTGTCACATACCACCTATGGATCCACCAGTGTCATTGCATGTGTGTTCTTTTCACTAACAACAACCATCATTTCATGTGTGTTCTTTCACATACCACATATGGATCCACCAGTGTCATTGAAATGCATATTGTTTTCAACTACCACCCATGGATCCACCAGTGTGATTGCATGTGTGTTCTTTTTAGTAACAACAACCAGGGTCATTTTGCATGTGTGATCTCTTCACACACCACCTATGGTTCCACCAGTGTCATTGCATGTGTGCTCTTTTTAGTAACAACAACTAGAGTCATTAAAATGTGTGTTCTTATCACATACCACCTATGGATCCACTGGTGTCATTGCATGTGTGTTCATTTCACTAACAACAACGAGAATCATTGCATGTGTGTTCTTTTCACTTACCACATATGGATCCACCAGTGTGATTTAAATGTGTGTTCTCTATAGAGACCACACATGGATCCACCAGTGTCATTGCATGTGTGTTCTTTTTAGTAATAACCAGAGTCATTTTGCATGTGTGTTCTTTTCACATACCACATATGGATCCACCAGTGTCATTGCATGTGTGTTCTTTTCACAATCCACCCATGGATGCACCAGTGTCATTGCATGTGTGTTCATTTCATAATCCACCTATGGATCCCACCAGTGTCATTGCATGTGTGTTCTTTTTAGTAACAACAACCAGAGTCATTTTGCATGTGTGTTCTTTTCACATACCACCTATGGATCCACCAGTGTCACTGAAATGTGTATTCTTTTCACAATCCACCCATGGATCCACCAGTGTCATTGCATGTGTGTTCTTTTTAGTAACAACAACTAGAGTCATTTTGCATGTGCGATCTCTTCACATACCACCTATGGATCCACCATTGTCATTGCATGTGTGTTCTTTTTAGTAACAACAACCAGAGTCATTTTGCATGTGTGTTCTTTTCACATACCACCTATGGATGCACCAGTGTCATTGAAATGTGTATTATTTTCAACTACCACCCATGGATCCACCAGTGTCATTGCATGTGTGTTCTTTTAGTAACAACAATCAGAGTCATTTTGCATGTGTGTTCTTCTCACATACCACCTATGGATCCACCAGTTTTATTGCATGTGTGTTCTTTTCACTAACAACCAGAGTCATTGCATGTGTGTTGTTTTCACATACCACATAGGGATCCACGAGTGTCATTGAAATGCGTGTTCTCTACAGAGACCACACATGGATCCACCAGTGTCATTGCATGTGTGTTCTTTTTAGTAACATCAACCAGTCATTTTGCATGTGTGTTCTTTTCACATACCACCTATGGATCCACCAGTGTCATTGCATGTGTGTTCTATTCACAATCCACCTATGGATCCACCAGTGTCATTGCATGTGTGCTCTTTTTAGTAACAACAACCAGTGTCATTGCATGTGTGTTCTCTTTAGAGACCACACATGCATCCACCAGTGTCATTGCATGTGTGTTCTTTTTACTAACAACAACAAGAGTCTTTGAAATGTGTGCTCTCTTCAGAGACCACACATGGATCCACCAGTGTCATTGCATGTGTGTTCTTTTCACTAACAACAACCAGAGTCATTGCATGTGTGTTCTTTTCAGATACCACATATGGATCCACCAGTGTCATTGCATCTGTGCTCTTTTCATAATCCACCCATGGGTCCACCAGTGTCATTGCATGTGTGTTCTTTTTAGTAACAACCAGAGTCATTTTACATGTGTGTTATTTTCACATACCACCTATGGATCCACCAGTGTCATTGAAATGTGTATTATTTTCAAGTACCGTCATTGGCCACAAACAATCGGGACGCAGAACTAACCCGCAACCGCTCTGGGCTTCTAGAAGACCCGATCCCCGATTGTTAGGCGTCGTTGGATCGGGGTGCATGGACGATAGTGATGTCCTTCGCGAGTGCGATCCGCGAGAAGTCTTTTCTGCGAACTGATTGGCCGTGGCAACTACGCTGGGCCTACGTCCTTGCCTTTATCCCCTTAACCTCGGGGCCGAAAAGCAGATCGTGTCCCTTCATCGCCATGGAGAGGGAGAGGCCCAAACTCAGCTTGCACGAGGCTCAGATGTTCACCCACTACGGCATAGTCGCGCCGCCATTAGTGAGGCTTCCGGCCGGCTTTGAGCTCAGCTACGCCGGGGATCCTGTCGCGCCGCTCTTGCACGACAACGCATTGGCGAGGCAGATGGAGGAGCGCCGCCACCAGCTATCGGAGCGGAAGAGGGCAATGGCGTGGTACTCGCGTACGAGCGCATACTGGCGAAAGATGTTCAAGAAGGAGCGGGCTGCGTTGATTGGGCAGTGCGGAACCCACCGGTGGGAGATCCACCCGGATCTGCGCAACCCCGAAGGGAGGCAGCGCTTCTGGGCAGTGCCTGGGCGTACGACCTCCACCGTTATCGATGCAACACGCCGTGAAGAATCCATGAGGAGGAGGAACGCTGCCGGGAATGTCGGCATCGATTTCGACGCAGAGGAGGATGGCGGCGACACGGACAACGTCGTCAATGATGGAGACTGTAGGAGCATCATAGTCGATTAGGGCCACTTAAGCATAAATTAAATCTATGTACGGTATCTTAATGCGCTCTTTGGATCTAGGTCACCTGAGTCATGGTCGATTATCGTCATAATCTATATATGTTGGCCATGTTTTAGTTGTTTTTCTCTTTGAAACTAGTCGATCGAAACTCGTCTGATCCTAAAAATAAAGTTCGCGCGCTCCCTGGCATATCTGATGGGACAATACGCTGACTCTGCTCCCAGCACTTGATGGCACAGCCGTAATTTCGAGTGCGCCTGAGGAGAAGGGATCGAGCGTGTTGTAATAGTGTACTACTCCTGTCTAGATATAACTGACTTAGTTTTTTTAGATATTTAATAAATGTGTCTATACCCAAAACATGTCTAGATACATGTTTTAGGTTTCTCTGTCTTTCAAACTAATCAAAAGTCGTCAAATTCTGAACAAACAAAGTCATTGCGTTCACACCCGATGGGACAATACACTGACTCTGCTACTTGACGACACAACCATAATTCTGGAGTGCGCCAGACGAGATGGGAATGCAAGGGAGATGGGAACTACTAGCCGTGTCCAAACACAGGTAAAAAATTAATGTAATAATATTTAAAAAAATGTAATCTGGTCCACATGACCCCATCACAGACACGTTGCACGCGCCAGATATAAATAAAGACGACACGGCTAGTTTAGTTTCAATGATACAATTCAACATAGGACGTTACTATGCCCGCATCTTTCTGCTCCTCTTATTAGTCTGCTAGCCCACGCTGTATTAAGCATCAGTTGATGAGGATAAAAAAATGATAAAATGGCAAATAAAACAATTTTTAAGCTTACCTTTCATCCGGAGAATCGTACAAAGATGAAATTGGCAGGGATTTATTATTTCTCCTGCAGTTAGCCGAAAGATCCTCAAGAACATCCTGAATCACCCCTACAACTTCTTCATATTCTAATACACCTCCATTATTTGCCCTTTCCTACCCGTTCCACTTACCCTTTTGTTTCTTTTCACACCCTTTTCTCACCGGCACCTCCACTTCTTCATAAATTGGTTGCTTACGTACATTTTCCTCCGAGTGTTCATCACCGTCTTCGCGCTGCTCTTCCGCCAGTTCTAGATGAGAAGCCTCATTTCTGCCACCGGGGTGTGAACAGGGACAATAGCATGTGTAACTGGGTTTTTGCACAACCTCTTGATATGGCCGAATCCGCCACAACGTCCGCATTTCCTTTTCCTAGCACCAAGCCTTGGACCTTTATCGGTGGAGGCTACGATCCTTAGCTTTCTAGGCCTCCCAGGTGGCCTCCTAAGAACTGGTGGTTGAAGTTTGAACCCTGGATCGACAATCTCCCAATCATTTTCATCGGCCATAGGTGGTACGTTTTCTGCATAAGTTGCAGCAAACTTTTCCACAGAGAAATAGTTGTCGACATAGTTCTCTATTTCAGCTCCGTTACCTCTAAGCTTTAAGATGAAGTAAATTGCATGGTGACATGGCAGACCAGTAATCTGCCACTGCCTGCATTAACAAGTCTTGTTTCCAATGTCTATAGTGTACCTTCGTTCACTTTCACGCTTGTATTCTGCATAAACCTCAGCCATTGTTCTGGAACTTCTGACCACCCTCATCTTTATTGTTCTCATTGCCCTGGTTCTTGCATTCAGTAACATAACCACCTTTGGAACTATTTTATGGCCTAAAAATTTTATTGCATATATTCTTTGCCTTAAATCTATCTTCACCATTATGCACTGTCTTATTGCATCCAACAAAATAACAATTCCAAGTGTCTTCATGCCCGAAATCTTATCATTGAAACTCTCTGCCAAATTATTGCATACAAAATCCACCTTGCTTAACTCACCAAACTTGGTTCTGGCCTATAGCTTGGTGTGATGTTCCTCAAGGTATTTTTTCACCTTTGGAACTACATACATGTTCTGCAAGTAAGTAGCATGCATGCTTGGGATGTATGTGTATGCTGATCGCCACAAGTCCTCTTAAAAAATCTTCCTTCGAACTTCTTCGTGAAGTTAGTAGCGACGTGCCGCATGCATTACCTATGCTCAACCCCAGGAAACACAGCATCAACAGCATTCTCAAGACCCTCGGATGCACCGGTGTGTATCACCAAGCCTTCAGGGTGACCAATTACTTCCCGTAGTCTCTGCATGAACCATGTCCAGCATTCATTTGATTCACCCTCAAGAACAGCATAAGCTACGGGTAGAAGCCAATTATGCGCGTCCAAAGCACAAGCAGAAGCAACATGTCCCCTGAACTTCCCTGTTAAAGAAGTTGCGCCTATTGCCAAGTATGGCCTGCAGCCATCTAGGAACCCCTTCCAGCATACCTTCAGGCAGACAAAACATCTCCTGAAGCATATCTTATCTGCCTGCTTATACCTGACCCCCCTCGAGACCTTCTCTCTCCCTTTCACAACCTCGTAATCGATGTCAACAACACTACCAGGTGATGTTTTCTCTACCCGAGCTTTGAAACTATACAACATATGAAAACTGTCATTCCACTTGCCTTGAATGAAGTCTAGAGCCATCTCCTTCCCATCAAAGACTCTGTGATAAGGAATCTGAACGTTAAACTTTTTGCTAATCTTTGCTCTGAGTTCAGCTGGTCCAATGTTATGATCCTGCCTCACCCAGTCAAGTACAGTAGCAGCAATCCACTTGGTAGTCACCGGTCTAATTTTACCACTTAAATAAGTATTAGGGCAGTTGTGTTCCTTCGTGTTTACTTTGATCTACATTCGATAAGAATCCAAATAATTTAGAGATAGTTATCAACAGAATAAATATGAGAAAGACTGAAACTAAATGTAGCTATTGCAACCTGAAATGGGTGTCCACCCCGCATTGGAGATGCATGTAATCTCCATTTACACACATTACATTCCCTACAGTGCACCCTAAATCTCTTTTGGTCGCTCATTTCAATGATAAATTCGAACCCAACTCTGATTGCATAGGTTGCAACTGCATATCTGCAGTCCTCCACATTATCAAAGATAGTCCCCTCATCAATTGTAGGATTGTCCCTATCAAAGTGTATCACTAGCCTGTCCACGTCTTCGTCATCATATCTACATCCCATGTCCACATCTTCACATTCCTCTTCCTCATCAGTCCCATAGTCAGGCTCAAAGTTCGAATCAACCAAATATTCCCTACTCTCCATCCTATCAGGGTCAGCAGCCACGTCTGGATATGCTTTCTCATCATCATCCGCACCGCCACACGTTTCAGTGCCTTCATGCTCGCTTGACAAAGCACCATGCTTAAGGACAAGCTGTAGAGACGTCCTGCGGTTACCAACCCATATCCTTGGCATCACCATGGGACTATAAACAATAATTGGGGTATGCAGATAAGGAATCACAGTTCTTACCTTTCAATGTGGACGCACGGCACCTTCTCCGGGCGCCATACCTCCAAAGCTCTGCACCCCGCTACCTCTCCCCCCGTTTCGTTGTCCTCTCTGCTCTCCAGACTTGAAGGAGATTCCGTGCTCTCCAGCCGTGCAGGACCCATATCCATGCTCTCAAGCCTCACAGGATCCATCTCCGAGCAGGACCTGGATCACCACCGTCGTTGGGCCCCTAACCTAATGGCCGACTCTCGGTTTTCGTTTCCAGACGCGCCTGGGCGGTTGGCGGCAGCAAGGAGACAGGGCAGGGAGGGGAGGGGATGTGAGGGGATGGCAGGGAGGGAAGGGCGGGAGGATGACGGCCCAAGGGGACGACTAGAGCGGTGCACGACTAAGCGGAGTGGCGGCGGTAGGAGCAAAGGAGAGGAGCGGAGCGGAGCGGAGCTGGTTGCGACAAAGCTTGGAAAATTGCACAATAATGTGTTGGTGGGTGGCACCAGCCCTCGAACCTAAGACGCGCGCTGTTGTAGGTGGAGGAGGCGGGCCCGCCTGTCAGAAAACATGCCACCTGTCAGCGCACTATGCACGGGGAGTGCTTCATGGAATTTTTAGCAGGTCCCAGATGTCAGTCTGTTTGATCAAAACTTGCATGCAGAATTCAAAGTATTTATTTTTAGTAGCTTCTTTCAGAATTCTCTGTGTTCGACACGGGCATCAGCTCAACGCCGGAATTCAGGTCCCACATGGAAAATTGCACAATAATGTGTTGGTGGGCGGCACCACCCCTCGAACCTGGGATGCGCGCCGTCGAAGGTGGAGGGGGCGGGACCGCCAGTCAGAAAATATGCCACGTCGGCATCCCCTGTTTCTGATGCCCTTTAAAAAAATAAAACACGCCACGTCGTTATCCCCTGTTTCTGATGGTGTTGCTACACTCGACGGTACATGGTGGCATATAAATAAAATCGTATAAACATAAGGGCACAGTCATCAACATTTCTAAAATGAAACCCGGTCCCGTCTCCTACCTGTCCGGGTACATTGCCCGATGAGGTGGATAGCCACGACCGATCTTTTTAATACGTTCGCACTGTTATGATGAGAAGGGAAATAAATATTGAGCTGTTAATGCAACGAGTGTCGAATTATTACCCTCTAAGGAAATGGGAAATGGTTATTTTCATGTGTGCCTGTAGTCCAAACCTACTATCAGTCTTTCACTCCCCTTCTCCGACTAACCACAGTTCACCTTGTGCAGCTCCTCTACGCCGCACCAACTAGGTTAACATGGCCCCGCCTAAGCCGCCGCCACGACAGCCGCTGAAACTGGGGTATTTAGCCCCACTAAGGCAGGCCATGAAGCTCTAATTCAAGGCCGGTCTCCCATTGCCCTGCCAGGCGGATGATTTTCCCGAATGTGCCGAATCGGCCGCGACGGCGACTGCCCCGTCGTCGGCGCCAGATGCGGCAAGCAGGGCCAAGAGAGCGAGGTGGAGAAATCGCGCGGCGGCATTACGGCATTCTATAGGCAATGGGAACAAGGTACGTATCAAATCGTTCATGAGAGCATGCCGCCGCCGAGGGTACACACCCTCGAACAGGGCAGTGCCAAGGTCCAGGAACTCTCGCGTCCATGCTTCGGCGCGGACTACCTTACCTCAGTGGGGTAGGCTGGGAGCACGCCGTCTGTGGCAAAGACGCTCCATCCTACGCACTGTCGAAGGCGTATCATGGCGGTGACCAAGCATCTACACTCAGCATGCTGGATTGTTCGACAGCCGGAGCCGGCGGCGGGCATCATCTCAGACCCGAAATTTAGGTTCGAGTTCACACGGACCTACGATCCTGAGAAGGAGATGTCGAATTTCAGTTTCGAAGAAATCGTTGCGGCGACGCGGATGGTCCAACTGAACCGAGACTGGCGCACCCAAATCGCTCGTGCATGAACAATGTAGATTTCTTGTAGTTTGGCGGGAAGGTAGTAGATCAGTTTGGGTTAAATGATCAAAGAACTTATTTCCTCTCAAGGCAATTGGCCAGCCAACTTTTCTGGTGGAGATCTGTATTTCTTTAGTGCAGAATAGTTAAGTTCAGACTAAAGAATGGCTTTTGTAGATGAAATGCTGACGAATTGTTCTATAAACTAGTAGGAAGTTTAGCCCACTTTTGTGTATGTATAAGACCCTTTTGTATGGAAGTACTATTGTTGTAAGCAAATACTATCAAGTATCTATTTCCTTCAATTACTAGTCGTGGTTCAATCCAGTTAACTAGCATCTTTTTATCCCAGACTACAGATTTTGCGTCTGCTGTCTGTGTTGTAAACCATTTTTTTCCTTTGTCTTGTGTTGCCTACAAAATGGTCCTGCAGTTCAACATGTTACAAATGTATCTACCTTGTACTCCCTCCGTTTCAAAATATAAGATGTTTTAGCTTTGTGAATGAAGTGTATCTAGTCCCATTTTAGTATGTAGGTTCATCTAGGTTTAGAAAGCACCATCACTAAAAGATGTCTAGGTACGCTCCATTCACAAAGCTAAAACATCTTATATTTTTAAACGGAGGGAGTACTTGAAGAGGAGATGCACTACATTTTCCTGGCATCCACAAAATTGACATTGCTCATTGCCAGACCACCCTCTTTTCATGAGGTTGTCCTTGGTTATTCACAGAAATCATAAAGCACGGTGTTCAACTACATCGATTCAAACTATTATACGCACACAAACTACATCAAATTCATTACCCACACATACTACATCGATTCAAACTATTACACACACATACTACTTCAGACTATTACACACACGTACTACATTGATTCAAACTATTACACATTTTTAGCCGATGCTAACTTCCTGCTACGCTCTCCATACTACAAATTCATTAGCCACACATACCACGGCAATTCACTAGAGCTCTGTCTTCACTCAAGGGAAATCAGAACCACCAGCTCGTCCAAGCTCGGCCCCCCATTGAAACTGTGTGCCCCGTCGCGAAACGATGGCGGTCCTGTGCCATCGATCCTTCCAGGCCAACACTGCAGGCGACGAGGGCGCTTGCTGGCAGCCTCTTCGAGGCCCTGAATGCCATGTACCGAGTCCAGAACCTCCTCCAGGTGGATGATGACAGGGTGCTTCCAGCAAAGCTGTCGCCCTGCCCTGCTTGAATCTGCACCTCGTACATCTTAGGAACGGCGTCAGGATCTTTCAGCCACGCCTTTACCTCGATGACCCATCTGTCGCTCGGTGGCATGATTTCCACCAGGGCTACTGACGACCTGCTTGAGGGCCTCCGGCTCCCAAGCATCCAATGGGAGGCCGTCAAAGCCGAGTTTGGAGAAGAAACGAAGCTGCCCCAAGCGATCGTCCCACCCATAGGCAAGATGCCAATGCATGAAGCTCATTTTCTCCCTGCAGCACTCGAAAGAACAGGAAGAATGCAGAACGCGCTCGGTGTCTGAGCTGTGCTCGAACCGGACGAAAAAATCGAATGGCAGCGTGCATACCTCAATGTTGACCTGAAACGAGACCTGAAAGCCGATAGCAACTCTGCCGGCGACACGGCGGGACGGACGCCCAGCACGATGGCCATGAGAGCATGGTCGTCGAACTGCTGTGCCAGGGCTACCATGCCTGGGATGCGCGGCAGCACGCAACTTCCCGAGGCCGGTCGCCGGCCTAGATCGCCCGACGGGATGCGCTCCGCCGTGTGAGAAGGACTAGCCAGAGGCAAGATATTAGTCTGGGGACGCGAAGCTCCGATACGGCGGACGATGCAACGGCGACGACTGTGAGCTTCGATTAGAGGCGTGGGAGGTTGACCGGACATGGTCGAGACGCAAATTAGAGCAAGTGCGAGCTCCGATCTGAGACGAGTAGCCGGAGCTGAGCAAATGTTATGGGGAGGGGAGAAGGGGAGAAGACCAGAGCAGAGCAAAGAAATAGATCTCGTCCACTCAGGGATCTGGTCCATGTAGGGGTAAGCTAATCCACTACCGCAAAAGGTAACGGGGAATACTGACATGGCGGGCCAAGAAGAGTTGACCTAACGGCGGTATTTGAGTTCAACCGTTTTTCGTCTGGTTCAAATGACCGTTTGGCCGTTAGATTTGTATTCACCCCCATTTGGCCCTTCTGGACAATTGGCGAATCTACTATGGCCCCTCCGCGCGATTAATGGCAACTCGGGTACCTCGGTGCGCTCACCCACCAAGTCTGGTACCGCAGACGAACATTCCCAGCGCAGGAGCTCTCGCTCTACCACCAGCGCCACATCAAGACCCTCCTGAACGCCAATGTTCAGGGCCACGTCCTGAACTTCAATGACGAAGGCGACCCCGCACGCACTGCCAAGCGTGAGTACTGCGAAAACACGCCACCAGGTGGCAGCAACCGACCACCGCCCAACGCACCGGCGACTGGGGCTCCACCACCACCCATTGGTCGTGTGCCCTCGCCGGACTAGCCGCAGATCATAATCTCGCCATAGGCCCGCGACGCCAACGGACTCCCACTATACTCCACCCCGATAGGCAACATCGTCATGGCCGACACCGCAGTAGCAAACCTCGACGTCCAAGGAGAAGCCACGCTGCAGATCCAGTATGCCAAGGCCCTACTCTCTAGGGTCGTCGAGCAGCTAGCCGCGGGAGTCGACCCGCGGGGGCGGATGTATTCCCGCTCCTCGGCAAGCAGGGCGGCCTCAAGCGGTCACCCCACCATCGCCAACGTCATGACCTGCCCACCACCGTAGCCCCTGGCAAACCAGCCACGGGCCGCCAACCCCGCGCTCTCCACCAACAAGCCGTGACCGGTGAACAACACGGTCGCCGCCAACGAGCAGCCCATCGATGCTCGAATGCACATCGTCAACAACTAGGCTTGGCGGGCGCGCCAGCCCAACGACTTGAGGCACACCCTCAGTAACCATGGCGACCCCAAACCCAAGGGCTCGCTCAGCCGAGTAGGCCCCTAGTGCTTCGGACCTATGATCCGAGGAGAGAGGTACCCCGCCAACTTCAAGGAGCCCAAGGAGATTTAAAAGGATGACCCGACGTCTGATCTAGCGGTCTAGCTGGACACATACCGACCTGCTAGCCGCTCGCTACCTCCCCCTGATGATGGAGGGTGCGAACTAGCAATGGATCAACACCCTCCCCGCTGACAACATCGTCTCCTGGGAGGAGATGTGGGATGCCTTTGTGATGCACTTTGAGGGTTCCTACACCCGCGCCACCACCATTGAGGACCTGGAGCGATGCATCCAGGGACAACGCGAGTCGACCCGCCACTGGATTCAAAGGTGGCAGGAACTATGGATCAATGACTCCGGCATCCACCCGGACACGACAATACATTTCTTCAAGAACGCGTGCCGGTACGAACCCCTGGTTGCTAAGATCAAGAGGGTCTACTGGACGCTCGAGAACATCCCCGACCTCCTCCAGATTGCCAAGCGCTACGCGGAAGAGGACCCCAACCAGGACTCCGACGACGAGTCGGGAGGAAGACGCCGCACCAGCTACCACGACAGCGGGCGACAGCGCGACATGCTCTATGGCAACACTCGCATCACTGCAAGCGCCGTAGTGATGGGCGAGTCGACTTCGACGCCAACGCCGGCTACAGCCAACGCGAATCGAAGAGCTTCCACCATGACAGAGGAAACTATCACGACAACGGAAATTACCACACCAACAATGCAGCAAGGCCGAAATTCGACCCCGCCGCCCAGCTCAACCAGCCCTACATCTAACACAGCAGGGAGGGAAAACCCACCACCCACACCACCTCGGACTGCCATTCTCTCAAAGAGATCAAAAAGGTAAGGCGAGCAAGGGAGGACCCCAACAACAACCCACCAAGGGACAACAGAAACGCCGGCGTGTTCGGACACACCGCCGGCTCGCTCCACACCTTCACCGGGCTCAGCACCAAACGCGAGAAGAAATTCCTCGCCCGCGCGGTCGCCATCAATGCGGTGACCCAAGTTGGCGTCCCCTGCTTCCTCAACTGGTCCGTGCAAAGCATCACCTGGAGTCGTCAGGATCACGTGCCCAGGATTGAATATCCAGGGTGAGTCGCCCTGGTGGTCAGGCCCAAGGTGGCCGACTACTGGCTGCCTAAGACACTGATGGACGGCGGGAGCTCCATCAACTTTATGTACCTGGACACGTTCAAGAGGCTCCAGCTCCTAGAAGCAGAAATCAAGCCGACCCTAACAACCTTCCACGACATCGTCCCCGGTCGGAAGGTGTACTCGATTGGAAAAGTGACGCTGTCAGTCACCTTGGGCACACCGGCAAACTACCGCACGGAGAGGATCGTGTCGAGCTGGTGAACTTCCGCAGCCCCTACCACTGCGTCCTGGAACACCAAATGTTCACCAAATTCATGGCAACCCCACACTACGCCTACAACATGATGAAGCTTCCAGGGCCAAGCGGCATCATCACTGTCCACGGCGACCTAGATATGGCCGTGGAATGCGAGGACAAAGGCGCTGAGCTCGCTGACGTCGTCATCGCCGTGGAGACCGACCACGCGGAAGAACTCGCGAAGTACGAGGGCAACATCAACAAGGATGACCCCGCCATACTGAAGAAGCCAACGGCCGTAAGTTCCACGTTGAGGCGACCACCAACACCCGCACCGTCAAGCTCGTCTAGGGAGACTCCAGCCAGACGGTCACCATCGGGGCGCACATGAGCCCCGCATAGGAAAGCGCGCTCATCGGGTTCCTCCGTGAGAATCGCGACATCTTCGCATGGAAACCATCTGACATGCCAGGTGTCCCGAGGGAACTCGCTGAGCACAAACTCAACGCCGACCCCAAAGTGCGACCAGTAAAGCAGTTGTTGCGGCCCTTCAATGAAGAGCGCCGTCGAGAAATCGCCAAAGAAGTATAGCGCCTGCTAGCCATAGGCTTCATTCGGCCAATAAAATACTCCAAGTGGCTGGTAAACCCAGTCTTGGTCCTGGAAAAGAACAACACGTGGAGAATGTGTATCGACTACACCAACCTCAACAGCGCCTCCCCGAAGGAGGAGTTCGTCCTACCGCGTATCAACCAGATAATCGACTCGACCGCGGGATTAGAGTCGCTGTGCTTCCTCGACGCGTACTCTGGTTATAACCAGATCAAAATGGCGGTCAAGGATGAGGAGAAGACGACGTTCATCACGCCATTCCGCGCCTTCTGCTACACAGCCATGACGTTCGGCCTCAGGAACGTCGGCGCCACATACCAAAGGTGCATGTAGGAGTGCCTTGCGACCCTAATTGGCCGCAACATTCACGTCTACATCGACGACGTGGTGGTAAAATCCACCCACCAGGACGACCTGCTCGCCGACCTGGACGAAACATTCGCAAACCTGCGGAGGTACAACATCAAGCTATACTCAGGAAAATGCACCTTTGGCGTCCCCACTAGGCAGCTCCTGGGATATGTGGTCTCCAAGCGAGGCATCGAGGCCAACTCCACCAAGATCGACACCATCGCGTGACTTGGAAACCCGAGTGCCTGCGCGACGTCCAGAAGTTATTCGGGCGAGTCGCGGCTCTCAGTCGCTTCATTCCCCGGCTCGGCGAGAAGGCAATGCCCCTCTATCGCCTGATGCACAAGAACCCCACGTTCCAATGGAACGCGGAGGCGGACGACGCACTCAAAGCGCTCAAAGAAGTGCTACTCGTGGCTCCACTCCTTGCCGTCCCAATCGACAACGAGCCAATGCTCGTCTATGTGGCGGCCGCCACTTGAGTCGTCAGCTCCGTGATGGTCGTCGAACGGCCAGAGGAGGGCAAGGAGCGCCCGTCTACTACATCAGGAAGTCCTGACAGACTCAAGACAGCGCTACCCATACTACTAGAAACTGGTCTACGCGGTATTCCGAGCAGAACGACGACTCTCCCATTACTTCCAGGAGCACCCAATCACGGTCGTTTCCTCCGCACCATTGTAGGACATAATACGCAACCGTGAAGCAACTGGGACAGTCGCTAAGTGGGCCATCAAAATCGGCGTCCACAACATCAAATACGAGCCCCGCAAAGCGATCAAGTCGGAAGCCCTGGGTGATTTCCTCGCAGACTGGGAAGAAGCATAGCAGCCGGAGAAGCTACCATACCTCCACTACTGGTCGCTCCATTTAGACGGGTCCAAGAACGCCTACGGCGCAGGGGCCAGGGTCATACTTAATTCCCCCAAACGAGACAAGCTCCGCTATGAGCTCCACCTCAACTTCAAGCCCTGCACCAACAACATGGCAAAATACGAGGCCCTCCTTCACGGCATGCGTGCTACCAAGGAGATGAACATCAACCGCCTACGGTGCTACGGAGACTCCGACCTAGTCGCCGGAACTTGCGATGCCGTCTCCCCGAAAATGATAGCGTACCGCCAAGCAAAAGACTAGATGGGAGGACACTTCGACGGCTACTCAGTCGAGTGGTTCGACAGGCGAAAGAATGAGGAGGCAGATGCCCTTTCCCCCATCAGGTTAGCTCAGCAAACGCCACCCGTAGGCGTCTTCCTCGACATCATCCACAAACCTTCGGTCTCCCCATCGAAGGAGATCGACATCGGGATACCACTACAACCCGAGCCGGCCCTAGTTGCCATGATCGTGGACCCAGCGACTGGACGGCACCATAAGTCGCCTTCCTCAAGCACAAGATCCTCCCAAGCAACGAGAAGGAAGCTCGAAAGATTGTGTGCCGCTACAAATCCTTCGTCATCATCAACGGCGAGCTCCACAAACGCAGAATGACTGGCGTGGTCTAGCGCTGCGTACAGCGAGAAGAAGGTCGCAAGATCCTCCAGGACATCCATGTCGGCGACTACGGCCATCACGCCGGCGCCAAGTCACTAGTCGCCAAGGCCATGCAGCACAGTTTCTACTGGCTCACCGTGCACGCCGACGTGACCGACATCGTCCAATGATGCATCGCGTTCTAGAAGTACGCCAACTAGACGCACCTCCCAAGTTCGGCACTCACGACCATCCCCATCACATGGCCATTCGCCGTATGGGGCATGTACATGGTCGTCCCGTTCAAGAAGGCCCCATCCAGCTTCACCCACCTCCTGGCCGCGGTCGACAAGTTCACCAAATGGGTCGAGGCCAAGCAGATCGAAAAGTGTCATGGCAAGACGGCTACCAAGTTCCTACGCGAACTCATCTACCGGTACGGCTACCCGCACAACATCATAACAGACAACGGCACCAACTTTGCCGAAGGCGCCATGGCAGAATTCTACGAAAGAACATAGCATACGACTCGACCTCGCCTCAGTCGCCCACCCAGAGTCGAACGGCCAAGCAGAATGCGCCAATCAGAGCGTCCTCCACGGGCTCAAGCTGCGACTCCAAGTGCCCCTCGAGCGAACCCCAGGTTGCTAGTTCGGAGAGCTCCCCTCCGTTATATGGGGGATCCGCACCTCCGTCAACCGCTCCACGGGATTCACACCTTTCTTAATGGTGTACGGCGCCGAGGCCGTAATGCCAACCGACCTGGAGCATGACTCACCTCGGGTCGCCAACTACGTCGAGGCGACAAACGAGCTCGCTCGCCAAGACAACATCGACCAGATCGACGAGGCACGCGACCTGGCTCGCTCCCGCACCGCCATCTACCAGCAGGGACTCCGCCGCTACCAAAGTCGCCGAGTCCAGACCCGCACCTTCCAGGAGGGCAATTTGGTCCTATGACTGGTTTAGGACAAGAAGGGCATGCACAAACTCTCCCCCCCATGGGAGGGGC
Organism: Avena eriantha; assembly: GCA_910589775.1. Taxonomy (NCBI): domain Eukaryota; kingdom Viridiplantae; phylum Streptophyta; class Magnoliopsida; order Poales; family Poaceae; genus Avena; species Avena eriantha. The sequence goes on along the minus strand of OU342740.1, from coordinate 154,424,991 downwards.
CATTCCCCATAGGTAGAATCCTCGGCAACGACGCCTACTACCTCATCGACATACGAGGTGACGACTAGCTTGAGGTCGGGAGGCCATGGAATGTAAACCTTCTCCGAAAGTTCTATACATAGAACTCAAACTTGTACCCAGATGATATATAATGAAATTAATTCGGACCACACAAATTGTGTCTACTCGCCATACTCTTGTGCCACTCGCACTTGTACAATTAGAAATATGCTACCTACGGAAGTCAACCCTTGGTCGAGCAACCAACACGGCTAAGTAGTGCGGCCCAAGGGCACCGAAAATATTCGGGCTTTGTGGAGTCCACGAGTACGCCAACCCGGAGCCACCATCAGAGTCGCCTAGCTCGACTAGCCCACTGGGCCAAGACGACCGACATACGCTTCCCACATTGACCTGTCCTTCCCATCCTCATGCAAAGCGACTCGAACAGTTAAGTACCACGCACGGGGACTCCGCAAAAGGAAACCCTCACGTGGCTCGGGAACACACCATGTAAGAGAGCTGCCTTGGACTCACCTAGCGACTGGCTCTCCAAACCAGGGGAAGAGACGTGTTACAAACAACGCACCAATAACTCACAATAGGCACGCGCCCAAAAACGTCTAAGTAATACGCTCAGGGACTTGCCTAAAAACAATCCTACTCGCTCTCGAGGACTCGCCCCTTCAGAGATGCAAGGGACAACCAACACAAAATCCAAAGAAAACACATATGTATACAAACGCATTATACCCCACTAAAGGGCGGACGCGCTCGAGGACTCGCTAAAACAAATAGTTAAACACACCACACAATCACGCTTGCATTGCGAGTTGACTGACTCCTCTTACTCCCATACAAAATATTGTTCATATTACAAAAGTTGCCACTTGGCATATCTTACAAACTGCCTAGAGAAGCTATCTATTTTGCAGGCCCTGATGAAGAAGCATCCCCACCACCCTTGACACGAACGATAGGCTGCCATGGGTTCATCGGGTAGGTTGACAGCCACTTCGATAGCGCCGACCGCAAGGGCTGCTCCGACTTCAGGTCACGATGCTCCGGTTCAGGGTCGCCTGGCGCCACCACTGTCTCCTGGTACGGCAGCAAGTCCCCCATCGCCAACACCCGATTAGTGAAGGGGGCGGCCTTGGTGGTCAGCTTCAACACCTCCGACATCTCCACCGTGCTAGTCACCGAAGGATAGCCGCTAGTGACGTCGTTGATATTGAAGTTGTCGGGGAAGTGAGCAAGCCCCAAACTCAACACCATGGTGGCCCCACGCCTGAAAGCCGAGCGCGCCATCCATTCTACGATGCTGGGAACCTCCTCCAAATAGTGCCATACTTCGGTCAGTCCCCCAGGTATAACCTCGGTAGGGGACATTCCTTGAAGAACCGCCTACACGCACAATGCCGAGGCGGTGGCTGCGCTCACCACCGCAGTCACACACTGCGAGGCGTTAAAGGTCTGCACCATCAGGTCACCTTGCTCTATCATAGCTGCAACTTCAGACGTCAGTGCCTCTACGGATTCCCCCACTCGGGGACTCACCGCACATATCAAAAAGAAGGGTAGTGACTCCCCAAGGAGCTTCCCGGCAATTCTCGGTGACGTGCTTCGCCAAGGCAGCATGATCGCTTTGCAGCCCAAGGATGATTGAGTCTCCAGCCTTCCGCTCCTCTTCAGCCATAGCAACTGCGGCCTTCGCCCTATCCTCAGAAGAGATCAAGGCCGCCTTCGCCACCTCCAACTCCTTGACCAGCGAGTCGATACGCCCATTTGCCACGTTCAACTCGGCAACTGGGACATATCCTTCTCGGGCCTTGGCCATCACAGCCAAAAGAGCATCTGAACAGAACAGAAACGACTGTCAGCACTTCGGAACACCAGTAGCTCGCGGCCGTAAAATGAATCAAGTACTCACCAACAGTCTCCTGGAGTCGTAGGTCACGCTCAAGACGCTCTTTTGCGGCCTGGCGATCAGCTAACTCCCTCTGCAAGCCCTACAAGCAGAACGAAAAATTAGCCATTGCAAAAACACAATTTCAGTGTCCTACCGCTGAAACTCAGCGACTAGACACTTGGGGACTGGCGACTAGAAGAAACTCAGTTCCTAGCCACTAAAATTCAGTGACTAGAAACTCGAGGACTAGCGACTAGAAGAAACTCAGTGCCTAGCCGCTGAAATTCAGCGACTAGACACTCAGGGACTGGACGTACCTAAATGGCGGCGCCAAGCATATTGTGAAGTTCTCTGGCCTCCGTCGAAGGGACCACGAAGAAGATACGCACGCGCCAAGCATATTGTGAAGTTCGGAGACTGGTTTTCCGCCACACCCGGAAAGCCCTTCGCCATGAAGTGCGGAAATGTCGCAGAGGCCCTAGCCGAGGTACTAGTCGTCGGGGCCGACAGCTCCGTCATTGGAGTCCCTTTGGCTGGCTCCGATCAGGTAACCGCTACCTCCTCGCCGCCTGCGATAGGATCACTCCCCATGGCGCTATCTCCTACCACATCATCCCTGGCACCTCCCTTCTGCTTCTTTGCGCCCTCCGCAGGCGCGACGTCTGTAGCAGGCTTCCTCTTTTGGGGGAGATCGCATTCCCCTGCGGTGGCGACTGGCGGAATCTTTGCCACCGAAGGGCGACCAATCTTCTTGACACCGGACCTGCCAAACCTCCAAAGTCAGCTTAGAAATCACACAAAAACGGATCAAGAATTGGAGGGGAGAAGTCGAGGCTTACTTGGCGACCGGAAGAATGTTTAACCCCATGCTAATGTGGGCGAGCTTGTCTATCTCCGGCCCTAGCTCACGCGAGAGGCCTCTCTCGAAAACATCCGAAGCCCACGACACCGCGGGCTTCTTGCTCTGGCACCATCGAAGTTGTTGGCGCGATCACCGCAAGAGGAACTTCTACCGCCGCTTTGTTGCCCTCATACTCCAATCCTGTCATCCGAATCCCGCCCTCCGGGATCTTGGGTGAGGTCTCGGCCGCATCATCGTCAGATCCGTCATCTGACTCGAACACCACCTCCGACCTAGGCGGTGAAACCGGCTTCTTTGCTAGCGACTTTGGTTTGCGCGCGGGCTTTGCCGGCGTGGCCGTTAGCCGAGAAGTGTGTTCTTGCAAGATCTCATCGCCTTCATCGCGCTCTTCGAGACTATGACTTGCCTCGAACTCGCGCTGCTTCTGCATGCGAGTCTTGCAAGCCGCGGGCCCTGGGGGAGGAACCTACACTTCCTCCTCTTCGTCCTCAGAAGAGTCTCCTACGGCACCCTCCTCGACCCCGTGGGGAACCTCTTCGTCGAGTGGGGAGCCAGCCTTCCAAAACTTGGAACAACTGAGAGTGGACACAAATAAATTTCAAACGATGTGGCTACAAATCGCACCGCGAGAATTACGACTGAAGATAAATTCAGAGAGAAGGACTTACTGTGGGGGCTTCGTTCTTCACAGGCATGTATGGAGCGAGCTCGTCTGACGTGGTTGTAAATTCCGCTTCAGTGATCTTCTTCAGGGCGGCCTTGTAGTCTTTAGCGTCCCATGACTCCTTGCTGGTCCAGGAAGGATCATTCTTCCCGCTGTACTCGTACAACCAGTGCGGTCGGGCCGCCAATGGAACCAGTCGCCGCCTGAGCCAGCAGTTATACAGGTTGATCGAGTACAACCCTTGGCTCTTCAGCTTCTGGATCTGGTCCATCATTTCCGCGACAACCATCCTTTGATTGTTGGGGAGCTTGTCTGTTGCCAGCCGACGGGGTTTGCTTCTCTCCGCGACGAATTCCGGCAACGCCACTTCACCAGAGGGGGTTCACTCCTTCACGTAGAACCAGCTCCTCTTCCACTCGCTCACTGCCTTCTTTGGCAGCATAAGCTTGACGAAGTTGGCCTTCAGCTTCAACTGGAAGGTGACGCCTCCGTCCGCCAAGATCGGGTCGCCGGACCCTTCACGTCTGATGTGGCTATGGAAAAGCTCCAGCCACAGCGGGAATTACGGCCTGCAGCCAAGGTAACACTCGCAAAAGGCGACGAGATCACCAGCTGCTCGATGCTATGCGGGCCGAGATCCGACGGCTTGATCGCATAATATGCGCAGAACCGCTGGAAGAATAGTGAGGTAGAGAACCCCAAGCCCCTCTCCAAATGGCTTGGGAAGCAGATGAACTTGCCGGCGTGCGGCTTTGGCTTGATCTAGGAAGATGCGGGGATCCGCCAATTCCCTTTGCGGAGGACCCCGGCGTCCTCGAAGGACCTGAGTTGTGCCGCGGTGCACTTAGATTTCCCCCACGAGCCTTTCGGGGTGCCATCATGAAGGAAGCCGGGTCACTTGGTCTAGAGAGTTTTGAACGAGGAAAGGAAAAAGGAATGGATACATGATAATGAATAAAGTGAGGAAGGATCTGCATGACTGATCTGTCATTCCCCTTATAAGGGGGTACTACTCGCCAATCTCGGGGTAGCCGTTACCCGTGGTAATTGCGCCGAAGTTACCATTGGATTACCCAACGGATAGTTTGACCAAGTTGACGGTCCAACTCCTTCACTCGACTCGCTTGCAACTGAGCCATGTCCACTCGCCCAAGCAGCAACTTGATAGCGGTTGCATTCGCCGAAACAGCGACCAGAAATCTAGGGGAAATTTCGTTGGTTTCGGTGGAGACCATTGCCGATTCGACTAGGCGTCCAAATTGGACTCACCTACTCCTACTACCAAATGAACACCTGCGTCTAAATCAACGATGGCCTCGGGGACTACTGATGGGGATATGCTGAATGGGGTATGCCCAGGAGGACGTTCCAATTGGGCTGAAGGCCTCGCGAGTGGACCTGCAGGACGGCGACTGGAATACGACTGAGGAGAAGATCTAGCGATTGGAGACTGGAGGCCCAGAAGCTTACTCGAAGCCTAGTCGAATTAGGTCAAAGCCTCCGAATCCATATCTTGTTCGGTTGTAAACTGGAAACCCTAGTGAGGTGCCTCCTATATAAACCTCCCTAGGGTACTCTGAGGACTGACGTTCCGTCATACACCCCTTCAATCGACTCGTTGCTTAGACGCTGAGCTCGCCATCCCTGTAACTCGCTCTCCATCAATCCAATCTAGCAGGAGTAGGTCTTTATCCTCTGGGGGGCTGAACCTGGGTAAACCATGTGCATCCGCCCCCATCTCGCACCGCAGATGGCCGCCAGCTCTCGCCCCCAATTCAATCAATCACTGCTTGTAGCAGCGACTGACGTGGCCATTTCCACGACACTGCTGCTGGCAGATTCAGGGTTGGGGAAGGGAAGAAAAGGGACAGCCGCCACCGCAGCGAAATTCAGTGTCAAGAGTTAGGAAAGTACAGTAATGTATTTGGCCCTACAACACATGCAGGGTGGCTAAGAAGAGTGACCGGTGAAGAAGGGGCACAACAGGAACTAATGTAACGGAATATCATGACTTAATAGGCGCGGTTTGAAAATATTGGGTTTGGCCATCATTCACTCGAAACACCCCTCTCAGCAATTGGCGCCCCAACTTTTCAAATCGCGGTGATTGAAATCAACTCGGGTACCGCGGTGCACTCGCATCTCAACTTTTGGGCCGCAAAATGAAATTCTCGTGTGTGTGGTCATGTGGATCAATGTGGTTTAGGAAAAAGAACACATGCAATGTGATCATGTGGATCAATGACTCTAGTGGATCAATGTGGTTTAGGAAAAGAACACATGCAATTACTCTAGGGACTCCATGTGTCAAACCAGGGTCACAGAGACCAAAAACACTTAGGAAAGCAGCTTCTACATTGCATGTTGCACAAGTGTGGTAGAAGTTGCATCACAGAATCCACTAGAGTATGTGTGTGGTCATCTGGATCAATGTGGTTTAGGAAAAAGAATACATGCAATGTGGTCTTGTGGATCAATGACTCTGGTGGATCAATGTGGTTTAGGAAAAGAACACATGCAATGACTCTAGGGATTTTATGTGTCAAACTATGGTCACAAAGACCAAAAACACTTAGGGAAGCAGCTTCCACATTGCATGTTGCACTAGTGTGGCAGAAGTTGCATCACAGAATCCACTGGAGTGTGTCTGTGGTCATGTGGATAAGTGAGGTTTAGGAAAAATAACACATGCAATGTGGTCAGGTGGATCAATAACTCTAGTGGATCGATGTAGTTTAGGAAAGGAACACATGCAATGACTCTAGGGACTCCATGTGTCAAACAATGACCATAGAGACTAAAAACACTTAGGAAAGCAGCTTTCACATTGCATGTTGCACCAGTTTGGTAGGAGTTGCATCACAGAATCCACTAGAGTGTGTGTGTGGTCATGTGATAAATGTGTTTTAGGAAAAAGAGCACACGCAATGTGGTCATGTGGATCAATGACTCTAGTGGATGAATGTGGTTTAGGAAAACAATACATGCAATGACTCTAAGGACTCCATTAGTCAGAAAATGGTCACAACGACCAAAAAACCTCGGAAAGTAGCTTCCACATTACATGTTGCACCAGTGTGGCAGAAGTTGCATCACAAAATCCACTAGAGTGTGTGTTTTGTGGTTTGGATCAATGTGGTTTAGAAAAGAACACATGCAATGCGATCATGTGGATCAATGACTCTAGTGGATCAATGTGATTTTGGAAAAGAACACATGCAATGACTCTAGAGACTCCATGTGTTAAGCCATGGTCATAGAAACCAAAACACATGACAGTAGCTTCCACATTCTATGTTGCACCTGTGTGGAAAAAGTTGTATCACAGAATCCATTGGATTGTGTATGTTGTCATGTGGATCAATGTGGTTTAGGAAAAACAACACATGCAATGTGGTCATGCGGATCAATTATTCTAGTGAACCAATGTGGTTTTGGAAAAGAACACATGCAATGACTCAAGAGACTCCATGTGTCAAACCATGGTCATAAAGACCAAAAACAATTAGGAAAGTAGCTTCCACATTGCATGTTGCACCAGTTTGGCATAAGTTGCATCACAGAATCCACTAGAGTGTGTGTGTGGTCATGTAGATCAATGTGGTTTAGGAAAAACAACACATGCAATGTGTTCATGTGGATCAATGACTCTAGTGGATCAATGTGGTTTAGGAAAAGAACACATGCACTGACTCTAGGGACTCCATGTGTCAGACCGTGGTCACAGAGACCTAAAACACTAAGAAAAGCAGCTTCCACATTGCATGTTGCACCAGTTTGGCAGAAGTTGCATCGCAGAATCCACTAGTGTGGGTGTGTGATCATGTGGATCAATGTGGTTTAGTAAAAGAACACATGTTATGGACTCTAGTGGATCAATGAGTGTAGTGTATCAATTTGGTTTAGGAAAATAAAATATACAATGACTCTAGGGACTCCATGTGTCAAACCATGGTCACAAAGACCAAAAACACTTATGAAACACATGCAATGACTCTAGTGGATCAAAGTGGTTTAGGAAATATCGTTTACATAGTTTTACTTTTTCAAAAAAATATAGGCCTTAAGCTTTGGGACGGCGGTAGTATGAGACATGCATCTTCCATTTTTAAATATGTTATATTTTCTATCTAAACCTGTTAGTGTGTTTTTCCCTCTCTCACAAAAGCCGAAATGTGTGCTCACTCTGGCTGCTACACCTTGATTGCTCGACACAGATGTCATGTGCATCATGACCACCAACCTGTTGATCCTCTATGGTCCAACGGGAAGGATAACCCCTCTCTATCAGTGCCATCGCTCTATCCGTGCCACCAATACAGTACCTCCATAAACAAATGAAAACCATCTAACAAAATAAAAAAATGAAAACACTACGTCCGGTGCTGGTGATGCCTACTGTGCTCTTTGGGAGCCCTCGTCATTGTCTTCCAGATTGTCGTCGTCTTCGTCACCGTCACTGCCCTTGCCATCGCCCCCATCAATGTCCTCTTCTAATGACTCGTTGTTGCCCCCTTCTTCGTATTTGTGCGCTCTCTCCTTGTTGGAGTCCTCCTCCTCGTAATCCCGCGGGTCCACGGCACTCTCCTCGGCTTCTGCCTCCAACTGACCTATGAACTCCTCCTCGTTGGATGAGCCAGAGTCATCCACATAGTTGTCTCCTATCTTCTTCCTAGTCTTCTTCATGGTGGTTTTTTAGGTCTTCCTCTTCTTCCTCTTGTTGTCCATACCCACCGGTGAAACACATGCCCCCATCTTGGCTACTTCATTGAGCACGACCGTCGCTGCAGGTGCACCACGCTCCTCCTACACGGCCGGTATGAGCTTCGACATTGCGGTGTTGTAACACCCCAGCATTAGAGCTTAGGAATAAGCTGAGATAAGGTGTGTGCATTGCATTCATGCATAGAAAATCTGGATAATTTTCGCGCTTTTAAATAAAAATTGTCAAAGTGATTGAAGTTTCTCTTAACTTGGTGGAACTGAAGTAGATCATCAAGTTGACTGTGGTAAGTTTCAATATGACCTTTTCTAAAACCTTATCTTTGGGTAATATAATTTGATCTAAGGGTAGATCAAATTTAATGAAACTAAGTCACAACACACTACTCATTAAGGAGTACTTGATCTTATAGAGATCATGACATGGTATTCCATACAACAACTCTAGGATGAATACTTAAGATTCTAAGGATAATATCAAGGTATTATCTATAACAAACCGTAAATACGAAGTTAAGTATATAACTTAAGTAAAGAAATCCCATAACTACATCTTGAAACACCCGATTGCCATAGTTATTTATAGCATGGCTATCATAGTAGTTCTTAAATATGAACCCTTAACATAAATAAAGTAAAAAGGGAAGTCAAGCCAAGACCATCCATTACATACCATTAGTGTCATGTTAATTGATGACAATCCTATTTAACCAAGTCCTAGTGTCTATTGATCAGCAATGTGTGTGATCAATACTTGACCTAGAAGTTATCAACTCTTAGCTTTGACCTATTATCTTGACCTTCCAAAGACCTTAAGTATATTAATAAGAAGAAGGAACTAGATATGGTATAGTGTGTTATCATCCATGGAATGAGGTCCTTAGTGGTGATCAACCCATTGGATGTGGAAAGGGTTAACTCACTCCTAAGTTAACTAGAAGAAGCACCTAAATTCAAGAGTTTAGATAGTAATTATGAAGCTATGAGAAAGCTAGTAGTAGTATAGAATATAGTGATAATCTTTCTTAGCCAAGTAGATATAAACCTAAGGTAAGTTTCCTTAACAAGGTAAGTTTTATAGAGAGACTAGTACAAGTTTAGTACTTGTTAGTTATAGATCTTGATCAGACAATTAGAAGCTTAAACTTTGTTTGATGAAAGTTTGAGGTGATTAATCACAAGTCAGTTAAGAATAGATGACCAGCTGGTAGCAAAGAGTTGTGAGTCTACCAAATTAGGTAAAGCCTAGTAAGTTGAATCATCTAGTTTGCTCATCAGGAATCAAGATGGGGTATGATAAAATAAGTGATACTAATTGTATGGAGTAGTTGTAGGCAAAGTAGCTTAACCAAGCTAATAACAAGAAAAAAAACTTGTATTGAAAGGAGTAGTATCCTACGCATTCTAGGGGTTTGATATCACAGGTGATATAAAGAGAATGGTAACCTTGTAAGCCTTAGAAACATATACAAGGCTAATGTACTAGGAGCAGAATGAAGGAATGTTGTAGAAGGGACATGATCATGTCATCATATGTTGATGGCTATGATGGAGCCAGATGACTAGATAAGTTAGAGAGAAGAGATCTTAGTGAAGCAGAAGACAGGTTTAAATAAAGTATATTTATGAAAGGAATTCCTTAACTAGAAACCAAAACTTAGTGAAGTGTTGGGGATAGGAATTCTGGAGAAATCTTTAATCAATATCACAGTATGAGGCTATATCAATATTTCACTCTAGGTTGAGACATCAACTATAATTACCTAGTTATACAACAATCTTTAACTTTTAATTCTTAGAGATTATAATATTCTTGGGTGAATAAGTTGGTTCCATATTTAAAAATTTGAAACATTTGAATAAGGTTAGAAAATTAGAGGTAATTATTATTTATTTAATTTCGAAAAAGGATTAGTTATTCTTGTTGTATGGATATATCACTTTATAAAACAATAAAGGAAATTGATAACAATATAATATTACAACTCAAATAGTAGTTCTTAATTCTTTCCTTTATTTCACAAGTATTAAATAAACACAAATCTATTTGAAGTAAAGACATTATAGGGATATTCTCAAAGAAATAAAAAGCTTTATTAAATAAGAATACTTATTACATTGATCTTTTCAAAGAGTAGAAATAACATATTACAGAAGAAAATAAAAGAAAGCCCTAAACTAATCCTAAACTATTGCTCATTATCACTTGGTCTTGTACCTGCAAATAAGATAGAAGAAGAAAACCAACAAGAGAGGGTTAGTGTTAGATTGCTCTTAGTTTCAAACATTGTAGTGCACTGTTTTCCAATCATCATTGAGCAAGTTAAAATAAAGAAAGGACAAAAACCATCAAGTGTAGAATATGTTCTTTTAAGCAATTAAGGCCTCAGAACAACATCACAGGCTGAAGGGGCAAGTTTCACTAGGATAAGCAATAGTAAAAGGATGGGGGAGTTTAAACTATATTTACTTGATCTCATCCATAGCCAAAGCAAATAGTGAAGCAGCTCACACACCTAAATGCATGCATTGAGGTGTCCGCAGTAGAGAGCAAAGGGACAGTTTGAATCATAGCAGCATAGAGCAAAGCAACCTTTGATATTCACTTTGTAGAGAGCCAGCAATAGTTTGTCACCAGCACATCCAAGAATAGCACAAAAACTTGCAACCATACCACGAGATCGAGTCACATTTCACCATATAAAAACCAGGAGATCCTAGCAAAGATGGTGACTTGAGGAGGGGGATGTACTAGGTGAATAGCAAGGCCACACTGGAGCAACATCACCAGGAGGAGCAAGCCAAGGCCAAGAGGAAGCCAACACAAATCCAGGGCTACCACAAGCCAGAAGTAAAAGGAAACATCAAGACAAGACTATCAGGGTATATCCCAACATTTAGATTTAATCATTTTACATCATATACATTCATTTTATTGCAAGCACATGATAAGTGGACATATTGGACAGCAGATAATAAACAACCAGATTGGGCATGTGTTCTTGCACATGCAGGATCTCAGACCAGCATCACTGACCCTGTAATCTAGTTTTAACGAGATAGTTACACATCACAACTACTGGTACAAGGCACATTCCCAGAAGGGTAGCACCTCTGTGCTTAGCAGGTTCATATCTTCTTGAGTACAAGCTCAAGCATATCCTCTTCAACAAAGATAATCATCTTCCTAAATGATCTAGGAATCATAAATAGACATTTTATTTTAGAAAGGATAGTAAAGATCAACATTGTTTATCACTAGACTACATTGTACAGAAACCAATAAGTTTAATCACTTTCCTACAAGCATATAGGAATCATCTTTTATCTATTATATCCTTATTAATCACAGAGCAGAGACTAGCACTAGTAACTTTCGATTTACACAGTAACAAAATTAAATGCTAAGACTGAACACATTAATACTTCACAAGTAAGCAATTAACCAAGCATCAGTGTAGGGAGCATCCCAACTCAACTCTATAGGAGTAAATCCACAACCACAACAACTTGGGCATCCACATTAAACTAAGCATGCTTTTAAGAGAGTTTTATGATAGAGAACAGGGTAACAAAAGCATGATCAGCAGAGGGTTCTCTGATAGAGAACAGAGTAACAAACATGCTCAACCTAGATTGACACTACACTAATAGTAGATCAACATCAAAGGAAAAACATAGGCAAGATTAACCCTATAGTTATGCTAGATCACCACAGTAGGGGGAAGGAACCCTAGTAATTTAGGGATGAACCCCAAATGGGGAATCCATCGCAACTGACCACATAGCTTGGAATAGAGGCAAGGTAGATCACAAAGAGGAGAATAGGGCACTTACTCTAGGTCCTCATAAGGTTATCGAAGAGGAAGCAGAGAGGAGGCCGACAGCAGAGAGGTGGTGGCACGGGGAGCACCCCAAGGGGGCGCTGCAATGGAAGGGCGATGCCACCAGCACCATAGCATCGTCAAGGGAGCTCTAGGGCACGGCGGACCCCAAACCCTAGCCACGAGGTGGGGGTCAGCATGGCCAGCGGAGAGCGCCAGCGCCAGATCGATCAGGACATCATCGAGAAGCGGCATCATCTGCATCGTCTTGCACCACGGCAACCGACACGGTGGCCTGGGGCAGCCGGAATCAATCGTGGTGGCGGCAACATCGAGCGTCCAGAGAGGGTGTCACGCGAGAGTGAAGGGAGAGAAGAAAGAGCGAGTGGTTTGTACTAGGCCAGGTGTGGGCAGCCCAGTACTACCCAGGGGCATTTGCCCAGCCCAAGTGGGTCAGGTTGGGCCAGGGCAGCCCAGTGGGCTAGGCCCATATTTTAAAAGAAGGACTTATGTAAAATACTTAATTACAAATATATCCCTGAGATGGATTAGGCTCTAGAAAAATAAATAAATAAATCCTAAAAATACAAATAATATATTTATGAAGTCACAAAAATATCCTCTATCCAATAAAATTATAGATAGCAATTTTAATTAATTAAAAATAGATCTATTATTAAAATTATATATATTCCCTCTAGAAATTTATAAAAAGATACACAACACTTAAAATTAAATAAAATTCATTTTTAAGATTCTAAGTGGAAGTACTATTATAGAAAAATACTAGTTTGTATTTTTGAAAAGTAAATCAAGTGTGATAAAAAAAATAAAGTTTTATTTCCTTAATGGAATTTTAGTTAAATATTTAAAAGAGTTAAAAATTAAATAAATTCATTTTTAAACTCCTAGAATAATACTAGTTATTATAAAAATGCTAAATATCAAAATAATTTAAATTTATTGATTCTTGAGTAATGCTTTTCTTTTATTAAAAGAAATTTAAAACCTTTACAAGGTGGGTAAAACACACAAAGAAGAAAGAAAACAAATCATAGTGTGGCATTACTATGCATTGCATATTGCTTCTTTATGTATTGTCATGTAACATCCCAGCATTAGGATCCAACGAAGGGTAGAAATAGGAATCTAAGTTTGTGCATGCATGCATCTGTATAATGAGGGTAAATTTGTCACCAAACAAACACCTAAAGGGATCAGAGTTTCTTTCACTAACTAGGGGTAGGAATAGCTCTTGTTAGTGATTTCTATGAATTCTGACATGACCTCTAGGAATTATAAAGTTTTTGGGGAAGTTAGTTCAAATTCAAGTTTGAAATTTAAATCAATTTGAAAGTATTTGGAAATTAGGAGTTAGCAAGGGCAACTTCCAGATCACAGGAGACTAGGAGGAGCAGGCGCAGCATCAGGAGGTGCAGGCCAAGATCTAGCCAGCAAGAGCTAGTCCACAAGACCAAGCCACCAGCAACACCAACACAGCAGCAACAAATAACATGTGTGGTGAGTTATACAAAACCATGACATGCTAATTTTTAGTTGAGCATGTGTTATTTTATACATGATCCTATTAGATTCACCCAAGTGGGGTGTATCCATCATAGAGGAATTAGAACTAAAGCCAAGCAATCCATCTTTGCAAACAATACCAAGATCTCATCCTATGCATCATGGATCTTGGAGAATAAACCATACTTATACATCCACTTATTCATTAGCTGTAACTGAATGTTTATGGGCACATCCAAACGACGACATCACCTAAGAAAGTAGTTCATATTAAAGCTATAATCCATAGCATGGTTTAGAAAATCATTTTTAAAATACTATAAGAATCATTGTTCTAAATTGATTACCAAAGCACACTTAAGAGGGACACATCAGATAAAATCCTTAGTTTCTATCTAGTATTTCCTCAGAATAGCATCATAGGCATAATACAAATATTGAATATCATAAGCCAACATATCCAACAGAAGTTTTCAACTCAATATAGCATCAAGTCACTCTGGAACATATGTAGAATAAAGCCTATACTAGAACAAATCATGTGTACCATTCCAAGGAAGGTGTCACAAGGTTTTCTTCTAACCAAGCACATCCTACCCAGTGATTACATAATCCAGATCATTTCAAAAGCGTATTCAATCATCTTCCTAATATACCAATTAGGAATCATTCTCTTATAGAGAAGAATTATCACTAGAGGCATCAATGATAATTCCCAGGTAACCAAATACATGTTCCAATACTGAAATTAGTTAACCATCATCATTAATCAGATACTAAGCTAGAATAGAGTCACAACATTCCATTTGTGCAATTACAGTAACTAACTTTAGATAAAGGTTTATCTCACAGAACTGTTAGCAATTCTAAGCCATCAGTAGGACATGGATCAATACAGAATAACCCTAAAAGTACTTCTGAATAGCTCAGTATCCTCAAATATCAACACACAGGAGTAAATTCCTAATAGAATAGGTAAGCCCTAGATAGGAATTTCTCACTGGAAGCACACAATGGCTAGCAAGAGAAGTAGAGGGAGAATACGAAGGGGAAGCAGAAGAACTTACTCATGGTCCTAGCTAGAGTAGAGAAGAGGAAGCAGAGAGGCCGACGAGCACACACGGCGGTACGGGAGCACCCGAGGGCGCTGCAACCCGCACCGGGCCATGCGGCGGCGGTCACAGTCACACGTACAGCAGCAGAGGCATCGTAAGGTCACCATCAGCATAGCACATCACCATAGAGGCGGCGAAGCTCCACATCACCGGCAACCCCAAACCTTAGGGTTCAGGGTGGGGTTAATCTGGGCAGGAGAGAAGTCCAAAGACGAATCGAGCTGACCATTCGTCATAGCGGCGCCAGCTACCTCGCAACACACCTAGACGGCGGCCGGGGAGGCCCAGGGTGGCGGCAATTGAGCGACAATGGTGTCGGTGACACCGCGCGGCAGCAAGTCAAGGAAGAACACGAGGGGGCAAGAGGAGTGAGGGGTGTGTAATGGGTCGATGTGGTCCAGTACCCCTCACTAGAGAGGGTTTAACCCGCCCAGATAGGCCAGGTCAGGGCTGGGCCAGCCCAATGGGCTAGGTCCAGTATTAAAAAGGAAAATCTAATTAAATTGTCAAATGACCAAAATACCCCTAGGACTTAAACAGTTCTAAAGAAATAAAATATAAATCCTAAAATATAAATAAAATATCAATGGGCTTATAGAAATGTCCTCTATTTAAGAAAAATAACAAATGGAATTTTAGTTAATTAAATTTATAAATTATTATTATTAAGGTATATATTCCTCTGAAATTTTATAAAAATATATCAAACACATTTTTAGAATTTTAAAAATAAAATTCATTTTTACAATTTTAAAAGGGAGTGCTATTATAAAAAATACTAATTTGTATTTTTGGAAGGTAAATTAGGTGTGATAAAAATAAAGTCTTATTTCCTTAAAGGAATTTTAGTTAAATATTTAATAGAGTTAAAAATTAAATAAATTCAATTTTAAACTCTTTAAAAAATACTAGTCATTATATAAAAATACTAAATGTAATATTTATGAAGGTTTCAAAGACTTAAAGTAATATTCTTTTCTTTTAAATAAAGAAAAGAGCAAACTTTTATTAACAGGGTAAAACATGCAAAAAAGCAAATAATAAACCTTGCATGACATTACTATGCATTACATATTGCTTCTTTAAATATTGTCCTTACCGGGCAATAATGGTTCTCTGTAGAAACCGGAGCTCAAGGTCAAGTGGAAGCATCCGACTTCACTACCTTGCAGTCGCAAGGTAAGTTCATCACTTTCTCATGTCCTTTGAAGAGTCTTTATCAAAGATATTGCAAACTGTGTGTTATCATCTTTGATCAGGAGAGTGAAAGTATTATCTTCTCTAATAAATAAGATGTAGTTATCATCCTAAGTGATATTAAAGATTGGCAATGGAACTTGGGGTTCCAAGTGCACAAGTCACCATAGGATTAACAACCCATGACATTAGTGATTCTAGCACCGTATATTACGTGTTAACCATGAGATTTGGAATGGGACGGAGAAGTTAGATGTATCTTCTTCCTTTCATATGTTGGCAAGATGACCTTAACGTGACGTTGGGATTCCTTGTGTGGATCTAGTATATGGGTGGGCACCCTTAGGCCCCACGTTTTTGGTATCTATGTTATTTGTGAGCAGCTGCCGGAGGTAGAGTCAGACCTTTCTGGATCTTGCTAGGGGCATAACCGGCTCATAGAGTCTTCGGGAACTCATCAGGGTTATAGCTTGCCCGAAAGGGGGCTTAACGGACGTGTAGTCAGCCCCGAAGGGTCGTTCAGACATATGGGGTAGCGGAGAGGGAAGTGATTGGCTTGGATCACCTACTAGGCCCCACATCATGGAATTGTGGATAGGAAAGTATGTCGGTTGTGCAACAAGGAGTTGATCTCTCATGGGTAAAGCAACGCACCTCTACAGAGTGTAAGAATTGTGACATGTTACTCCCTGTTTCGGGAAGGAGCTACGAATGCGGCAGGAAAGGAACTCCATGAAGTTCTAGTCAACCTGTGAAGGCTCATGGGCATAGCTTTGATAATAAAATCAATCTTTAAAGAAATGTTTATGAAAATTGCATAGAGCCGAGGAGTGATAGTCCGAGGTGGTAGATAGAGCATCAAACTTCCCACCTTGCATATAATGAACTTGCTGGGTAACATTGTTACTCACTCTTTCCTTTGAACCCCTGCTTAGACTCTGATAATCCAGAAGACACTTCGATGTACATAGCTGAAGGGCAAGAGGATATCTACTACGAGCAGCCAGACCTGTCTAGAGGAGTCAGAGGGGTGGACTACGAAATACGCTATGGAGTGGAAGGCAATGAGTTCGAGTAGTTGCCTTAGTTATTCATAACCTGTTGAGCCGAGCAGCCTAAACTTTGTAAAGTAAGTGGTTGAGCTCAGTTCGGAGTATGAGTTTGAATTTTCTATCTTCCGTGGAAACTACTTAAGTTTGGTTTTTAATTTGTATCACTTGAAGTTTGGAACTTCTGGTTTTTTAATAATAATAAAGTGTGTATGTTTGTAATGTGGACCCGCAATGTTTTTGTTGTACCACTCTAAGGGATGTGATATTTACAGAATGGTGTTCTATGGATGTCATGTCAACGACTATAGTGTATTACACATGCAGTGGTATGTTGGGTCACCACAGCTGGTATTAGAGCAATTGCTTTGACCTTAGGTTGGAAACCTAGTAAAGGGGACTACCTTTAGGAGTCTAGGAGCAACGATATAGAGTTCTCTAGATTATATGATGAGTATTCAATTGGGAATATTTTTTTATATTTCTTTAGAGCGATAATTCTTTATTGTGATGCATCATTATAACTAATGGATACTAATTATGGATATTTTTTTATATATAAAGTGAAATGGCACCAAAGTTTCCAAAACAGACTTTGGTAAGGAAAGAAGAGACTCTCGATGACTATCAGGGGCGTTAACTGAACAACTTCGAGAACTTCTGAGACTATTTGATTGCACAACTAATATTCTAGTCTATACCATGACATACCATGATGGGCGAATGTTAGCCAAATATCGTGTTAGCATCCAACTACCAAAGAAGCTTGGTTTATATCACAATTTACCTATGGGTGAAGGTAGAAGCCACCTAGCACCATATCATGTTGCTATTGTGGAGGTGATGGCCAATGTTTGGGAGCACAAAGCAGAAGAGTTAGCTGGAAGCACATATTATGTGATTCCTCATGACTCTAGAGACGATGAACTAGAACTGGATCATCTTACTTTAGTAAGGAAGCAACAAAAACTAGCTTCTAAGTTTATGGATCTGTATTGACTGATGGTTGGGTCCTTGTATAAGACTCATTGGGTTATTGTAGAAGATCAGGTTGATATGTTAGAGGATTTAACGAATCTTGAAAGAAGGGATAAGTTAGCATCTAAGCTAGAGAATGAAGCAGTGGATAGGGCTAACCCAGTTTTTAAGGATATACCTATAGATCTAGCATCTTTTACACAATATCCTTACTCACCTATACCAGAACCCACTAGATATCCTGATGAAGGCACTAGTCATCCAATACCACAGAGTTCTTGGCGAACTGAGGACACGGAATTACCTATTGGAAATTCCGATGGATGGAGGTACGGATCGATGGATGGATCTGCCGAGAATCCTATTCCTATCGAAGATTCAGCTGGAGATACCTGGCAGACTAGTCGCATGGGTGATACGTTGCAAACGTATTTATAACTTTTTTATGTTCCATGCTTGTTTTATATCTACTTTATTATGCTTTGTCCACACTTTGGAGTACTTTTACACATTTTCTGGGACAAACCTATTAACAAGATGCCACAGTGTCAGTTGCATGTTTTCTTCTGTTTTTGGTTCTAGAAAAGCAAGAAAATGAATATTCTCGGAATTGGCCCAGACAAAAGCCAAAGTCGATATTTTATCGGAAGACTAACGGAGCCAGAAGACAAGATGGAGAGGGGCCAGGGGCTGGCCACACCATGTGGTGGCGCGAGTCCCCCAGGCCATGCCACCAGGTGGTGTGGGCCCTTGGTCCACCCTCTGATATCGCCTCTTCGCCTATAAGAAGCCTCCCGATGAGAAAACCCTAAATAATCCAGCCTCCAGCCACGAAAAGTTCTACAGCGCCGGTGCCACCGAAGGGGAGATTCGGGGGACAAAAAGTATCTATTCCGGCACCATGCCAGGACAGGGAAGTGCCACCAGACCCATCTCCATCGATCTCCACCACCATCTCCATCGTCGTTGCTGATTCCCATGATGATGAGGGAGTAGTTCTTCCTCGAGACTAATGGTTCTACCGGTAGCTATGTGTTCATATCTCCCTCTCTATGCATGATCATATTGTGATGATGAGCTTTGTAATCAAGGAGATCTACCTTGCTACTCAAGTGCTTTAATAGATCTCTAGCTCTCCCCATGTGTGTCAAAGTGATAGCGTGCACACCATGGTGGCACTTAGGCTAGAGATTACAAAACTTGTTATGAGTTATATTTGGAGTTGGATGTCTCTATGAAATTATGGTGTTTGTTGGAACCATCTAGTACTCAAGGTGACAGTGTGGGGTTATCTAGATGGGGAAAGTGAACTTTGAGGTGTGTTGTTATAGCACTACCATGGATTAGAGTGTCCAATCGGAGAGTAGTTCAGAGTAGTATGATAAAGAGAAGATATTTATATGAGAGTGTTCACTAGTGAAAGTATGATCCCTAGGCCTTGTTTCTAAGCATTGAAACACCGTTTGCAACTAGATATGTTACATGTTTTCTTGCTTCCATCTTTATTTCAGATTGCCTTTAGTATCTTCCTACCCTTCAAGCTCTTTTCTGGCACCGTTACCACTTATAATTATCCATACCACTTGTATTTCACTATCTCTTCGCCGAACTAGTGCACCTATACACCTGACAAGTGTATTGGGTGTGTTGGGGACACAAGAGACTTCTTGTATCTTGATTGTAGGGTTGCTTGAGAGGGATACCTTTGACCACTTCCTCCTTGAGTTCGATAAACCTTGGGTGATCCACTTAAGGGAAACTTGCTGCTGTTCTACAAACCTCTGCATTTGGAGGCCCAACAACTGTCTACAAGAATAGAAGTATGTAGACATCAAGCTATTTTCTAGCGCCGTTGTCGGGGAGGTAAGGTAAAAGGTACTCACGTCCTCTGGCTACTAAGCTATCTTCTAGCACTGTTGTTGGTGTGTGTGCGTGCTCGAATTTATTTCCTTTAGATTCTGCAATTATATCTTTTGGTTTCTTGTTTTTATTTTCACTAGTTAGGCTTAATGGAAAACAACAAGAAAATTAGAGAGCTTTATAGTATTTATCTTGAGTTAGGACATGAAGTGTTTGAAGAGAAAATTAAAAAACCTATGGAACTTTATTTGCATGCTAATAGCAATGTTATTAGTATGAATTCTTTGAACACCATTATTGCTAATGCTATGGAAAAGTCTAAGCTTGGGGAAGCTAGTTTTTATGAAAATGATCTTTTGTAGTCCCCCAAGCACGGAGGAGAAAATTTACTTTGATGATACTATGCCTCCAATATATGATGATTACAATGATGAATATGATATTTTTAGTCAACCTACTATTGAGGAGAAAATTAATTATGATTGCAATATGCCTCCTATATTTGATGACTATGGTGATGAGAATAATAATGATAGCTATTTTGTTGAATTGCTCCCACTACGATTAATAAGAATGACTATGCTTATAGGGAGAGTGATAATTATTTTATGCATTTGGCTCGTGATAAGAATGTTTTATGTGATAGTTATATTGTTAATTTTATTTATGATGCTACTGAAAGTTATTATGAGAGAGGGAAACATGGTTTTATGCTCAATAATATTAAGCTTCCCCTCTTTATGTTGAAAGTCTTGAAGTTGCAACTGTTTTGCTTTCCTATGCTTGTTGCTTTGTGATTTCATGACTTGTTTCTTTACAAGATTCCTATGCATAGAAATGGGGTTAGATTTAAATGTGCCTTGAATTTGCTTCTTGATGCTCTCTTTTACTTCAATTCATATTTCTTATGTGAGCATCTTCTCAAACTATCATGCCTAACTTAAAGGCGTTAAAGAAAAGTACTTATTGGGAGATAACCCAAAAGTTTCAGTTGAGTATTGGAAGTTATTGATTCAGTAATAACCTCTTATTATTATTTTTTGTGTGGTTTTTGTGCCAAGAGTAACCTCTAATGAGAGAAAAGTAAGATTTGGGAAAGTTGTTGTCCTGAAACAGATTTTTGTGCTTCACTGTAAAAATTCGTGAAAAAACTCTGTAGGTCGGATTGAGCTGTAACTTTTTGTGCTTCTGCCCCAGATTGTTATCTAGCTTTTGTTAGTTCAACACTTTTCGATTTGAGCAAGAGAAGGTCTTCTAAACAATTGGTTTTTATCTGCTGGTCTGTTTTGACAGATTTCTGCCATTATTTGCATTTGCTTCTTAAATCTCTTTCTCTTTGAGTTCTCTTTGATCACTTGAACTTTTTAAAGGAAGTGCTAAAGTAGCTTGTGTTTTAATGAACATTTTACTTGTTTTTAAACTAAACCAAAAAGACTTATTATCTTGAGTACACTAATGTTGGTAATGAAGACTGTGTGAAGTTTTGTATGAAGGAAATTTTAAAGTGTAGGAAAGAGTAATGTGATAAGATGAAGTATGGACAAAAGCTCAAGCTTGGGGATGCCACTCGTGTCACCCCAAGAAATATTCAAGAAGTACAAGTGTCAAAGCTTGGGGATGCCCAAGGCATCCCCTTCTTCATCAATAAAAATCTAAGGTTTCTTCAAAACACTTCATTTTTATTGTTTCATGCATAGTTGTGTTGTTTTTGGAGCGTCTTTGTTTTTTGTTTTTTGTTTTCGTTTGCTTAGTTTGCTTACTTTTCTTGAATAAATTGGTTGGACCCCCTCATTCATGCATTATTTTTCAAATAAGTTGGTTTGGATTGGAAAAAAGTAGGAAAAGTTCATACTTATAGTGGTACAAAAGGAAGCTTGTTTTGACTGTGGCCTAGACTTTACCATGTCATTGTTGATATTGCTTTGACTTTATGTTTAGTGATTTTTGCTGTAGCATGACTTGTTACAAATAAATTGAGATTACTTAATGTGCCTTGAAAGAATCATGCGTTGTTTTAGCATATTAAAGCATAGTATTGTGGTATTCTCCTTTGATGATTTATTTGGGTTGACCTGGCGCATGTTCACACTATGTTATGACTATCCCAAGTCACCATAGCCTCTATGATTAATTAGTTTTTGACTTCTAATATCACTTTATTCTTTAATTAATAATGTTTTGTCCCTTTGCATGATTATGGCCATTATTTCTCTCTTAGTTGGTCGCTCCCAGTCTTTTGCTAGCCTCCATAACCAAGTATGAGTTCCACTCATGCATCAAAATCTAGATAAATCCAAGTTATTCCAAAGAGTCTAGCATACCTACCTATTAGCATTTGTTATTCCAAGTATATTCATGTTTTTATCTACCTTCCGAATTAAACTTGTTATGTGAAAATTAGTGATTAAAGCTCTCACGAACTTGATGGCACACTTTACTTTTCTTGCCCCTAATAAACTTGAACCATTGTGTCATCTATGTTGTATATCCGTGCACTTATACGTTGGGGATTAGCAGAACCATGATGTCCTGGGGAACACTTTCAACATTGCACTTGTACATTGTACCCAGTTGATATCATGCTCTTTTGTTTATGGATGTCGTCGGTGTGAAATGAAAGGGGAGCTTGTAAGTCCATGGAGTTATGTATGTGTGTTGGAGAAACGCCTGGGCGGCTGGTCTAATCCATGCCTAATCAAGGTGGAAACCTGCAGCATAACCATAATGAGCAATCTATGAAGCATTCTTCTTATAAAAAAGAGATAGAGATTGAGAAAAAGAAAAAAAAGATGAGAAAATAGGAAAGAGAGAAAAGTCACCATTTTACCATGGTAAATAAGAAGATTGTTGAGATGCTTATTGGCTGCTTGCCTTGTCATTTTGATATGGGGATTCTTCTGTATCATCGGGCAAGGGGTACCCCATTGGCGGTTCTCTATGATACACATGTACTTACTATGACAAGAACTTACTGGTAACTAAACTTGAGTAGCATGAGGAGCGGCCCTCGTATTCAAGGGACATGAGATTTCCAACTTATACTTTGTCAAGCATATACTCCATAGTTTGTTCGCTTTAACCTTAATCACTTCAAGATGCTTATGATAGGAGCAATGAGAGCTGAAAGCTAATAAGTACCATAATTTTTGGAAGATCTTTATGAAACTTGAATCCCTGCTTCCTTCTATGAAGGCCTTTCTTTTACTTTTATGTTGAGTATCCATCTTCTATATTTATGCACCTATTAAGAGAGAATAGTGGTCATTCTTAATTTAATGTGCATTGTCTCAAAATTTATTGATTGATTCATAATGTTGATATTGCTTGTTCTTGAACTATTTTGTATCTAGTCACCCTTATGAACTTTGAAGGTATCCTATGCATTTATGTTTTGCTACTCCATGAGGGACAAGCTGAATGCCACTATGCTATATTTTCTATATGTGAAACAAACAAACGTCTTTCAATGCATTGTTATTCATGATCTTTGTTTGTATCCTTTCATGTTGCATGCATAGTCACTATGTCTTATTGTTAGAACTTCATCTTTCATGCTCATGTTTAGAGTACTATGATCCCAGCTATCGATGTTTTAAAAATACCTTGATCAACATTTTGATGGTGCATGTCACCTCAAAAATTATTCTTTCTTTTTATCACTTACCTACTCGAGGACGAGCAGGAGTTAAGCTCGGGGATGTTGATACGTTGCAAACGTATCTATAATTTTTGATGTTCCATGCTTATTTTATATCTACTTTCTTATGTTTTGTCCACACTTTGGAGTAATTATACACATTTTCTGGAACTGACCTATTAACAAGATGCCACAGTACCAGTTGCCTATTTTCTTCTGTTTTTGGTTCCAGAAAAGCCAGAAAATGAATATTCTCAGAATTGTACCGGACAAAAGCCAAAGTCGATATTTTACCGGAAGACTCATGGAGCCAGAAGACAAGACGGAGAGGGGCCAGGGGCTGGCCACATCATGTGGTGGCGCGGGTCCCCCTGGCCACGCCACCAGGTGGTGTGGGCCCCTGGTCCACCCTCTGACATCGCATCTTCGCCTATAAGAAGCCTCCCGGAGAGAAAACCATAAATAATCCAGCCTCCATCCACGAAAAGGTCCGCAGCGCCGCCACCACCGAAGGGGAGATTCGGGGGTCAGAAAGTCTCCGTTCCGGCACCCTGCCGGGATGGGGAAGTGCCCTCGGAGCCATCAGCATTGATCTCCACCATCATCTCCATCGTCGTTGCTGATTCCCATGATGATGAGGGAGTAGTTCTTCCTCGAGGCTAAGGGTTCTACCGATAGCTATGTGTTCATCTCTCTCTCTCTCTATGCATGATCATATTGTGATCATCAGCTTTGTAATCAAGTAGATCTACCTTGCTACTCAAGTGCTTTAATAGATCTCTCGCTCTCCCCATTTGTGTGAAAGTGATAGAGTGCACACCATGGTGGCACTTAGGCTAGAGATTACAATTACTTGTTATGAGTTATATTTGGAGTTGGATGTCTCTATGAAATTGTGGTGTTTGTTGGAACCATCTAGTGCTCAAGGTGACAGTGTTGGGTTATATAGATGGGGAAAGTGAACTTTGAGGTGTGTTGTTATAGCCCTACCATTGATTAGGTGTCCAACCGGAGAGTAGTTCAGAGTAGTATCATAAAAATAAGATATTTATATGAGAGTATTCACTAGTGAAAGTATGATCCCTAGGCCTTGTTTCTAAGCATTGAAACACCGTTTGCAACTAGATCTGTTACATTTTGCTTGCTTCCATCTTTATTTCAGATTGCCTTTAGTCTCTTCCTACCTGTCAAGCTCTTTTCTGGCACCGTTACCACTTATAATGATCCATACCACTTGTATTTCACTATCTCTTCGCTGAACTAGTGCACCTATACACCTGACAAGTGTATTGGGTGTGTTGGGGACCCAGGAGACTTCTTGTATCTTGATTGCAGAGTTGCTTGACAGGGATACCTTTGACCACTTCATCCCTGAGTTCGATAAACCTTGGGTGATCTACTTAAGGGAAACTTGCTGCTGTTCTACAAACCTCTGCACTTGGAGGTCCAACAACTATCTACAAGAATAGAAGTGCGTAGACATCAATGGGCATGAGATCTTATTACGTTCATGGAAGAGATCTCCATGTGGAGGATGTAGAGTCCGATGAGGAAGATCCTGAAGAAAGGGTATTTAAGTCACTAGAACATTATCCTACTCCAGATAACATGCACTATCCAATCATAGCTGAGGACTATTGTACCCAACAGAGTACTTGGGAGCACCGGAAGGGGAATATTCTGTTGATTCCTCTAGAGTCCGGATGCAGGAGATGGATGAAGAAGACAATGATGAGGATGATTCTGAAGATACTTCAGATGAGTTGGAAGGTATGGATGCACTTCAGCTGAATGATGTGTTAAGTCCGGAGACTTCTAATACTGAGTATAATCCGTCGAAGAGGCAAGTCGTTCCACATACGGTGTGTCGTACTTCACGTCAGCACGGTTGTACTCCGGGTATGTACGATGAACACCGTAGCTTCTAGGAAGTGTGACCTTGAGGAGGAGTATTCCAGTGGTGGTACGGAAGTTAGAGTCTGAGAACTTGATGTAATTAAATAAGTGGGATAGTATCCACATGAGCTTGTAATACTTTAATAGTATGGGCTTGTAATCCCGTTGTATCGACTATGTTGATTGTAATGTATAATATATGTGTAATGCATATTTGGTTCTTATTTGGATCTTGTTTTCCATTGTGTGACTAGTTCTGTGCATGAAGTTGAGCTTAGAACACATATGCATGATGTAATTATGAGTGTTCGCTTTATGTTACAGGACTAGTGGTGGTATGGAAATGGGTGTAGAGAACGAGACTGAACAGCAGCGCATGGAGCGCAAAGCCAAGGGAAAGGCGAATGAAGACGCCAGAATGCAAGAAAATTTACCACCACCACCAATGAGGCCATTGCTGGAGTAGAACTTTATGAAGTATATGCAAATGATGCAAGAGTCCCAGAACAAGTTCATGGAGGGGTTAGTAGATCGAGTGGGACAGCAGAGGGCACCTCAGGGACATGGTGTAAGTCTTTTAGATTTTCAGGATACAAGGCCTTTACCTTTTGCATCCGCTCCAGAACCAATGGATGCAGAGGATTGGTTAGAAGATACCGAGAGAAAGTTGAAAACTGTAGGATGCAATGAGGAAGAAAAGTTGAGGTATGCAACACATTTGTTGACCGGACCTACAGTAGCATGGTGGGACGGTCAGTTAGCTATGCAACTTCCAGGAAGAGAGTACAATTGGGAGGAGTTCAAGCAGAGATTCCATGAATACCATGTTCCGGAAAGCATCATTGAGTTGAAGCGTAGGGAGTTTGAAGAACTGCAATAGGGTTACTCCAATGTCATGAAGTACATTCGGGAGTTTAGTGATTTATCTCGTTGCGCTACTGATGAAGTCAGCACGGAGGCGAAAAGGAAGAAGAGGTTCATGCGTGGACTGAATCCATTTGTGAAGATGCAGTTGAGGCTTGCCAGCACCCAAACTTTTCAACAGGTGCTTGATGCAGCTATAACCTTTGAAGATGATTACAAGAATGTCCAAGAGGGTCGTCGGAAGAGAGCAAAGAAGGAAACAAAGAGGATTCAAGCAAGTAAACCCAAGACCAATTTGGAATTCAAACCCAGGAATAGACCCTACAACAACAATAACAAGAGTAGCAACAACAATGGAGGAAAATTTAATCCTAGAAGGAATGTCATATGTCACAATTACAAACTTCCGGGACATATTAGCAAGGATTGTAGGCAACCAATGGTTATTTTTTTGCTTGTGGACAACAGGGTCATATTAAGCTTGATTTCCCAAGCAAACCACCCGATGGTTGGCCCACAAAGGGTGGAGGACAAGCCAGTGGAGGCGGAGCTGGACAACCTAATAGAGGTGGAAGCTATGGCAAAAATAACAATGGCAAGAGAGGTAGGCCTACTGGAAACCTGAATTGTGTAACCTTGGAGGAGGTGAATAACTCAGATCAAGCGGTGATAGGTACGCTCAATGTTCTCACAAATCCCAGAAAAGTTTTATTTGATACGGGTGCAACTACTTCTTTCATATCTGAAGAATTTTGTGATAAATTTGGGATTAGAAGGGTATCGTTAGAAAAACCTATGACCGTAGTTACCGCTGGAGGGATTGTGGTAGTTAGAAACATTAAATTAAACCAAGTCATCTCAATCTGTGGTCAAACCTATTATGAGGATCTTTATGTGATCCCATTAAAAGGAATAGCAGTAGTGCTAGGAATGGATTTGATGCGGACTATGGAGCTCAGATCAATTGTGACGAGAAAACCGTTTCAATCAGGTCTCCAAGTGGAGGAAGGATAGTCTATCAGGCAGATAAACATAGTCATATCATGGTGGATCTGCAGTTGAACTCAATGAAGGAGGTCAAATTGGAAGATATTCCTATGGTGAAGGAATTTCAAGATGTTTTTCCAGCAGAGTTACCAGGAATGCCACCTGATCGGGAAATAGAGTTTACTATTGACCTGATACCTGGAACATCACCAATAGCCCAAGCACCATATAAAATGGGGCTGAAAGAATTAAAAGAGCTTAAGGTGCAAATTGATGAACTACCCCGGAAAGGATTCATTCAGGAAAGTGTATCTCCGTGGGGAACTCCAGTGATCTTTGTGGACAAACGAGATGGAGGATGAAGAATTTGTGGGGATTACAGAAATCTCAACAATGTCACCTTCAAGAACAAATACCCATTACCAAGAATTCAAGATCTATTTGACCAAGTCAAGGGAGCTGGAGTATTTTCCAAGATTGATCTAAGATCAGGATACCATCAGATAAAAATTAAACCTGAAGATGTTCCTAAAACAACATTTGTGTCAAGATATGGACATCATGAATATCTCGTCGTACCTTTTGGTTTGACCAATGCACCAACAATATTCATGAATTTGATGAACAAAATCTTCATGCCTTACTTGGACAAGTTTGTCATAGTATTCATTGACGATATATTGATATACTCTAAGGAAAAGAAGAGCATGCAGAGCATTTAAGAATAGCATTGCAAATCCTAAGAGAACATAAGCTTTATGCTAAGTTTAGTAAATGTGAATTCTGGTTGGATGAAGTAGAGTTTTTTGGTCATTTGATCAGTAAGGATGGAATTGCTGTAAATCCGTCCAAAGTTCAATTAGTGCTGGAATGGAAGGCACCCACCAATGTGAAGCAAATCCGAGGTTTCTTAGGCATGACCGGTTATTATCGGAGATTCATTGAAGGTTTTTCCAAGATAGCTGGGCCAATGACCAAATTGTTAAGAAATAATACACCTTTCATATGGGATGAAAAGTGCGAAGCGAGTTTTCATGAGTTGAAGACCAGATTAACTACTGCATCAATCTTAGCAGTTCCGGCACCAGGAAAAGATTATACAGTATATTGTGATGCATCTAAGGAAGGATTAGGTTGTGTGCTTATGCAAGATCGTAAGGTAATTGCTTATGGATCTAGACAACTGAAACCACATGAAGTGAATTATCCAACTCATGATTTAGAGTTAGCAGTAATAGTCTTTGCTTTAAAAGGATGGAGGCATTTTCTCTATGGGGCAAGGTGTGAGTTATACACTAACCACAAAAGTCTCAAATATTTCTTTACTCAAAAGGAATTAAATATGAGATAGAAATTTTGTCTAGAGTTAATTAAAGATTATGATCTAGCAATCAATTATACCCATGGAAAAGCAAATGTTGTAGCTGATGCTTTAAGTCAGAAAAGCACAGATACGCAACATATGAATAGAGAACTGCCAAAAGAACTACAGATGGATTTGGAAAAGGTTGGAAATACAATTTATAAGTACAACAATTCTTGGAGGATTAGATACCATGAGAGTAATTGAAGAGCGAAGTAGTGATCTTCGGCATGAAATTTTTAGACATCAAGGTGAAGACCATTTCATTGCTGAAGAAGTTCGAAGAATCTCTCAAGGTCAAACATCAACTTTTCACCTAGGAGATTATGGGTCTTTATGGTTTCAAAACCGTCTTTGTGTACCCGATGTGCCAGAAATTCGGAAGGTGATACTTCGGGAAGCCCATGAAATACCATATTCTATACATCCTAGAAGTACAAAGATGTACATGGATTTAAAAGAATTATTTTGGTGGAATAGTATGAAAAGAGATATTGCAAAGTATGTATCTGAATGCCATACTTGTCAAAGAGTAAAAGCAGAACATCAAAGTCCAGCAGGACCCTTGTAACCTTTGGAAATTCCAGAATGGAAGTGGGAGGAAATCGGTATGGATTTTATTATAGGGTTACCCATGACACCGAAGTGGAAGGATAATTGATATGGGTAATTGTGGACAGATTCACAAAAAGTGTGCATTTTATTCCAGTAAACCAAAAGGATAATGCCGAAAAATTAGTAGTAATCAATATCAAAGAGATTGTGAGTAAACACAGGGTACCTAAGAAGATTGTATTAGACAGAGGATCTGTGTTTACATCAACATTTTGGAAACAATTACATGAAACACTTGGTTCAAAGTTGGATTTCAGCATAGCTTATCATCCAGAAACTGGAGGCCGGACGGAAAGGACCAATCAAATTTTGGAGGACATGCTTAGAGCTTGTGCATTAGATTTTGGAGGTTCATGGGAGGATCATCTACCATTGGCAGAATTTTCCTACAACAACAGCTATCAGAGTAGTCTGAAGGCAGCACCTTAACAAGTACTATATGGAAAAAAGTATAGATCACCTATATGCTGGTATGAACCTGGTAGTAGCAAAGAATTTGCACCAGACTATATCAGATAAAAGCAAGATATCATAGATATTATTAGAGATCGATTGAAGATAGCTCAGAGTCGACAGAAGAGTTATGCTGATCAAAGTCGAAGATCATGGCATCCAGAAGTGGGGGTTATGGTATATCTCAAGGTAAGTCCTATGAAAGGAGTGAATAGATTCGGAGTCAAAGGAAAACTAAGCCCAAGATATATTGGGCCTATTAAAATACTAAGTCAGAATAGAACAATATCTTATTCTCACGAGTAACCAAAAAGGCTAGCTCAGGTTCACAATGTTTTCCATGTATCACAACTCAGGAAATGTCTTAAAGTTCCCGAGGATGCTATCACACATCAAGAGATTGAGTTACAAGCAGATTTGACTTATGTCGAGAAACCCTGTAAGATTCTAGAGGAGAACTAGAAAAGGTTAAGAAACAGGGCAATCAAATACTGCAAGGTATAGTGGGAACATCACTCAGAGCGAGAAGCCATATGGGAGAAAGAGGATGACTTGAGGGAAGCATATCCAGAACTATTCAGGTACACATCCGTAAACTTCGGGATGAAGTTTAATTTAAGGGGGGAAGTCTGTAATATCCTAGCATTAGGATCCAACGAAGGGTAGAAATAGGAATCTAAGTTTGTGCATGCATGCATCTGTAAAATCAGGGTAAATTTTTCGCCAAACAAAAACCTAAAGGGATCAGAGTTTCTTTCACTAACTAGGGGTAGGAATAGCACTTGTTAGTGATTGCTATGAATTGTCACATGACCTCTGGGAATTATAAAGTTTTTGGGGATGTTAGTTCAAATTCAAGTTTGAAATTTAAATCAATTTGAAAGTATTAGAAAATTAGGAGTTAGTAATGTTGAAATGTTTTCCAAAATATCTAATTAGCATTGCTTGATGAAATTATAGTTAGTAAACCACAATAAGGATTAAAGACAATAAAAATTAAATAAGAAATGAATTCTTATTTCCTGATTACACAATAATATTACAAATAGTATGAAATACATCAAAAGTAGAAGATTACAGAAAATAGAAATACAACTTTATTACCTTATAATAATTTTTTTAAAGATTCTTAACAAAAAGAATAAAAAAGAAGGTTACACTTAAAACCTATACTACTTCCTATACTAAATCTTGTACCTCTAGATTTTTTCCTGGAAATAATATAAAACAACTAAAAAACAAAACAAGGTTTAATTAGGTAGTTTTACTCTTAGTAGTGAACAATGAAATGCATTGTTCAAATCACATCATTGAGTAATAAAAGAGGGGCAAGTTTCACCAGGAAGTAAGTAGTAAAATGGTAAGAGGTGGAGATATTTTCACTTGAATTGATCCACACAACTAGACTACACAGACACACAGCTCAGTCACCAAAATACATGCAGTGTGCTGTCAATACATCAGCAGCACTACAAGAACTCAAACAGAGCACTCAGTTGAAGCACATCCAGAGGCAACACAGCTCTCCTTCTCAAGCACACGCTCAGACTTCACTGAGCTTACCAAAGCCTTAACAAAATCACCAGCCACTCTACCAAATCCACCACTAGTTCAACTCAAGATGGTGACATAAGGAGGGGGTGGT
Source organism: Avena eriantha (assembly GCA_910589775.1). NCBI lineage: Eukaryota > Viridiplantae > Streptophyta > Magnoliopsida > Poales > Poaceae > Avena > Avena eriantha. The sequence goes on along the minus strand of OU342740.1, from coordinate 154,393,824 downwards.
GCAGAAGGATAGCAAGGGCAACTTCTAGATCATAGGAGACTAGGAGGAGCAGGCACAACACTAGGAGGTGCATGCCAAGATCTATCTAGCAAGAGCCAGTCCACAAGATCAAGCCACCAGCAACACCAACACATCAGCAACAAACAACCTATGTGGTGAGTTATACAAAACCATCACATCCAAATTTTTAGTTGAGCATGTGTTGTTTTATACATGATCCTCTCAAATTCACCCAAGTGGGGTGTATCCATCATAGAGGAATTAGAACTAAACCCAAGCAATCCATCTTTGCAAACAATACCAAGATCTCAGCCTATGCATCATGGATCTTGGAGAATAAACCATACTTATACATCCACTTATTCATTAGCTGTAACTGAATGTTTCTAGGCACATCCAAAGGATGGCAGCACCTCAAAAAGCAGTTCATAATAAATCTATAATCCACAGCATGGTTTAGCAAATTATTTTCTTAAAGACTATAAGAATCATTGTTCTAAATTGATTACCAAAGCACACTTAAGAGGGACACATTAGATAAAAACCTTAGTTTCTATCTAGTATTGCCTCAGACCAGCATCACAGGCATAATACAAATATTGAATATCATAAGCCAACATATCCAGCAGAAGTTTTCAACTCAATATAGCATCAAGTCACTCTGGAACATATGTAGAATAAAGCCAGTACTAGACCAAATCATGTGTACCATTCCAAAGAAGGTGTCACAAGGTTTTTTTCTAACCAAGCACATCCTACCCAGTGATTACATAATCCAGATCATTTCAAAAGCATATTCAATCATCTTACTAATATACCAATTAGGAATTATTCTCTTACAGAGAAGAATTATCACCAGAGGCATCAATGATAATTCCCAGGTAACCAAATATATGTTCCAATACTTAAATTAGTTAAACATCATCATTAATCAGATACTAAGCTAGAATAGAGTCACAACATTCCATTTGTTCAATTACAGTAACCAACTTTAGGTAAAGGTTTATCTCACAAAATTGTTAGGATTTTCTAAGCCATCAGTAGGACATGGATCAACACAGAAAAGCCCTAGGAGTAGTTCTGAATAGCTCAGTATCCTCAAATATCAACATAGAGGAGTAAATTCCTAATAGAACAGGTAAGCCATAGATAGGAATTTCTCACTGGGAGCACATAGTGGCTAGCAAGAGAAGTAGGGGGAGAATACGAAGGGGAAGCAAAAGAACTTACTCATGGTCCTTGCTAGAGTAGAGAAGAGGAAGCAGAGAGGTCGACGAGCACACACGACGGCACGGGGAGCTCCCGAGGGTGCTGCAACCCACACCAGGCCATGTGGCGGCGGTCACAGTCACACGGACAGTAGTAGAGGCACCGTAAGTTCACCAGCACCACAATACAACACCATAGAGGCAGCAAAGCTCCACATCGCCGGCAACCCCAAACCCTAGGGTTCAGGGTGGGGTCAATCTAGGCAGGAGAGAAGTCCAAAGACGAAATTTCATATGCATAGATCACCACTTTTCAAAAACCACTCAAATAACTTCACCTTGACTTTTCCAAGCAACCATAGACTATCAAGCAAGTACTCAGAACACTCACCAAATTTCATCCAAAAATTCAAATCTTGAATTCATGCGGCCATTTGGTCGAGCACCTGACAGACACAGAAAACACTTCCCTAACTTCTACTATTCTGAGCAGTGATCACTCTCCACTAGCCCCTCATTTCTCTCCCTTGGTCTCCCCCAGCACCTAGCATTGCAGTGACAAACTTCCCCCTTTGCCATGCGCACCAGTGCCGCATCGCCCGAGCTTGCCGTGCTGGTTGACCAAGCACCCCTCACCACAGCCAGCGCCGCCCTCTCCCACGACGACCAGGAGACAGGCGGCTGTCCACCACTACCCTCTGTCCACCCCTCGACGGAGGGCAAGCCATGGACCACCCAAAATCGCCGTGCCCATTTCTCTGCCTGCCATGCAAAGAGCGCACTAGGGCGCCGCAGCCGACACGAGCACACATGCTGCGCCTTGCCCTCTCCGTGCATGCCCGCACTCAACGCGACACTGGATACCCCCTAGACACGCTCGTTCGCTGCCGCACGGACCGTAGCCACTGTGCGCCATCTCGAACGCCGCAGTTCCCGCGCAGAGCATGGACCGCTCCCAACCGTTCTTGACCTCCCCTTGTCGCGTCATCACTCGCATGACGATCGCCTTGAAGCACCGCGTCGACCCCTACCCTCAGCCATGTAGGTAGCCCTCTATAACGATGTCGCCGACATTCCCGAGCCATCCCGCTCTGTCCCTCTCGCCAGTGTATAAATAGAGGCCACCCCAGCCCTCATTCACCACACCATTCCACTCCCCTCTCTCACACAAACCTCCCACACCTCTCTCCAAAGCAAGGCGAGCAACACACCGCTACAGAGGAGAAGAGGAACCGGAGCTAGGAGTCACCCCAGGAGCCGCCACGACCACCATTTGTAACATCCCAAAACTTTAATCAAGGTTATCAAGTGCCTAATCACCCAATTTAGGGTTAACAAAAACTTTTATTAAGAAAAAAGCATATGAATGCATGTGTGTTGCATTAGTGTAGAATTGTTTGAAAATGCCATGGTTGATTGTTCTATATGTTGTGAAATGGTTTAAAGGTGAACGCCACATCATCTAGACCACTTACAACCAAAAATTAAAGAGAAAGAAATCAAATAAAATTAAATAAGGCAAATGGTCATTTTGACCAAAGTTAACCACTAGGCCACTTTAGGTGTTCCTAGAAGAAGATTTCAAACAGAAACTTTCTCAACTCTTTGCACCCCTTGCTAGAGAAAGTAAAGATGTATCAAGGGCCACTTTACAAACTTACAAAAACATCTAGCAAATCAATTTAAAGGACATTTGAAAATTGAATCAACTGTATGTGTTAAGATCACACTTTTTCAAAAACACATCAAAGGAATTCACCTTGGCAATCCCAAGCAAACCTAGTCTCTCAATCTTAATACAAGATCACTCAAAAAGTTTGAATCAAAAATTCAAATATGAATTTCTTTCAGCCATTTTAACAAACACCTTAGCTACACAAATTAACCACCTGCCAAACTCCACTGTTTTGCACAGTAATCCTCCACCCCTATGTCCCCTCTTCACTCCTCTGTTCCCTCTAAGTCTAACCAAGACACAGATAGCCACCTCCCTTCGCCGCTACACCAGTAGATCATCGCCCAAAATTGGTCACTACCGGTCGACCACGTCCAAGCCACAGCAGACCACCCCGCACCTATCTAGGATGCCTAGGAGGATCGCCGCAGTCTACCACCTCTCCTTGTCCCTTCCCCGAGCGCAGCCAAGCCCTGGACCACCCCCAGCAGAGTCGCGCACAGATTATTTGCGCCATGTCGAGCACGCGCTAGAGCGTCGTGCCCGACAAGCTAGCACGCGCCGCCCCTCCACCTCACCCCGCGCACACTACTCTGCCATGACCCCAGCAGCCGCCCAGACATCCCCGTTCGTGGCCGCTTGACCCATAGTCACCATGCACCGCGCCAAACACCGCTACTGCCATGTAGAGCACCGCCCTCTCCCGACCCAATGCGACCGCCCCATGCCCCGCCTTTAAGATAGAGAGGACCGCCAGGAGACCGCGCATCGTCCCCTACTCCCAGCCATGCCGCTACCTTCCTGTACCGTCACCACCGACGAGTCGCGCCCATGCCGCTCGGTCCCTTTGTCGAGCTATAAAAGGAGGCCCTCTCCACCCCATTTTTGCACACCATCTCACTCCCCTCTCACCACTGATCCTCCCACACTATCCCTGGAGCAAGGCGAGCCTCCATCCGCCGGAATTTCGCCGGAGTTAGCCGCTGCAGAGGAGAAGAGGCGCTGTCAATTGGAGTTTCCCTAGGAGCCGCTGTGACCACGCCTCGAACCACCGTTGTCTACCAGCTCGATCGCCCCCATCGCCACGTCTAGCTGGAGCCCAGGTGATCCCCCACGTACCCCCACCGTGCCGCTAGGGTTCGTCCTCGCCGGAGACCTGTTCATCGGGGACAACGAACCACAGCCGTTAGATCGTAGTCTAATCGCACGGCTGAAATTGAAACGTACTGCTTCGCGTGAGATGTGTCGCTGACGCATCGGATCCCCCTGTCAGCAGCCCTCTGCGCCCGCGCAGTGCAGCTGGGCCGGACCATTTCCTTTCCCACGCTAGCCCACCGATTCAAATTAGTATTTTCCTTTTTAAATTGAAATCCTATTATGTCCACTTATTCAAAAATAAATTCAGAGAGATTCACTTAACCAAATGACATGATTCAAATTTTGCTAGAAAGTTAATCAAAATATCTATCCAAGACCGTTGGATTTAAATCAGTTGGACTTAGAGATCACATAAAATTAACAAGACAGAGACTTTTCTGCATTCAAACATTTTTCAAAAATCAACCATAATAGCTTTTGACTTGATTCAAACTCTCAAAAATCACATTTGATAATACCTATCTGAATATATAAAATTATGTAGGTTTGAATGCAGTGACATTGGACTAGTACCAAAAGAATGCTATTAGGGAATTTCTAGTCACTTTAAATCTATTAAATAATAAACTTAAACTTTATACAATCTGACCAACACTTTAAATCACATTCCCATGTATTAGAATATGTGGTGATGACATGTGTCCACATGATCCCATATTTTATTTGGAGAATATTAAAACTTAATTAAATTCAATGAGTAGAAATTACTTTTCTCAAATAAAATAATGAAACTAGTTCTTTAAATCATGTGATGAGTGTGATGATACTAGATCATCAAGTGTGAGCCTTAGTGTGCTATTTAGCAATAGATAAGTATTGTTTCGTGATTGTGTACCCCGTATTCTTTTATAGACGATAGTACCGACCAAGTCTACGAGGAGGAGGAGTTCTACCCCGAAGAAGACGAGGAGAATTTCAATCACTGCATCAACTAAGGCAAGTTATCATTAACAATGCAAGCTAATACCTGCAAGCTTGAGAACCTAAACAAGATGCCTTAAGCATGCTTGGTTACACCATTTTTGATTATACCAATCCCAAGTTTTTCTTGCAAGCTTTACTTTCTTTCTTTACCAAAGTTCTTTACTTTTAGTATAGATAGCCTAAAGAGTATAAAACTTGGCATATCTAGTTACCCTTAGATGTCATTCTATGGCATGAGAGTGAAGATTAGTACCCCTTATTAGTGAACACTCTACCTTGGAGGCTAGTGGTAAGCATAAAACTTGATCACTTTAGATGGGAATACTTGGTGAAAATGATTATGAAAACCTTGGAATGATGAGTCATTCGATTGAGATGTTTTGACATGTGTTGAGAAACACAAATGGTTTATGATGATGAAAATGTTGAGGCATGAGCCTTAGCCCTTTTTACAAAAACTGATGGTTGGGTTCGGATGCGATACCATTCCAATTTTACCATACAACCACAATACCTGAATTGGGTAAGGCTTAGCCAGAAGTTTATATGCATTAGTATGGGTTCCCTCACGGAAGAGGTTTGAGCTGAGGCTACCTCTTGATGATGTCCACCTATGAAGTGCCCAGGATGGCAGATGGCCATGGCTGGGAGGCCAAGCTCATATGGGAGGTGCTTATACTAGAGTGTGTAACAGAAAGGTTATGATTGATTATCTGCATACTAAGTATGATTGATTCAGGGTTATCCTTGACGGATGTATCGAATTTTGTGGTGAAAGTGTACCACCTTTGCAGAGTGTCAAACTATTCGAATAGCCACGTCCACGGTCATGGACAGTTGGAGTGGCCATACTGTTCCGTCGTCAGATGTTTTCAAAATAACTGTTGAAATGAATTGTGAGTTTGACTTGACCACAATAGGGTTGTGACTATGAAAACTAAGTTCGCACTTAGGTGATTTAGAACATTAAATTAGCTTTCTTTACTTCTGAACTAAACTTAAGACAAAACTAGCTTTTGCAAATCAACTTAGAGCTTAACTTTCTTATTAGAACTACCTTACTTATTAGTGATAGTTTGCGGGTACTTAAAGAGTACTCATGGATTTGTCCCTGGCTATTCCCGTGGCCAGACTATGAGGAGGACTATCCGAAAGAAGGACAGTAGGATGGCTACGACAACTAGGATCATCTCCCATCGTCAGCATTGCCTGTGACACTAAAGATGGAGCCCACCGCTACGCTTATTATTCCACTGCTTGTTTGTATTAAGACTGGATCATGAGATCCTTTATTTGTGTAACACCTTATTATGGCTTGTAATGGATGATGTACTGAGATATCCAAGATGTTATGTCTCGCAAAAATGGTAATCCTGGGATTGCGATGTATGGCATACCAGGCATCTGGGATTAAAAATCTAGGTGATGACACCATTCGACTTGCCGTCCTCGACACATTCGATCGCCCCCACCACCGACCCGAGCTAGAGCCCTGGTAAGCCTCCACATACCCCCACCATTCGTGTTATGGTTCAGTCTTGCCGGAGCTGTGCGGCGGAGACGACGATGCTCAGTCATTGATCGCTCTATAATCGCACAACCCAGATTGAAAGATACCGTTTCGGTTTAGCTTAGTCGCTGACCAGTGCGACCGTCCTATCAGCAGCCCACTGCACCAGCGTTGTGCAGCTGTGCCGGCCCAATTAGTTTCCCGTGCAAGCCTGTTGGTTCAAATAAGCTTTTTCCATTTTAGTTAAAACAAGATTCTGTTAGTAGATTTAAAAATCAATTCATAGATATTCATTAAACCAAATTACATGATTCTAATTTTGTTGGAAAGGTATTCAAGATATCTACCCAAGCCTGTTAGATTCAAACCATTTGAAATTATAGATCACCTATACCAAAAATAACAAGGCAAAGATTTTTCCAACTTCAAACATTTTTGAAAAATCAACCATAAATGCTTTTGAGTTGATTCCAACTCTCAAAAATCACATTTCACAAGATTTATCTGAATATGTAAAAATATTTAGGTTTACATACAGTGACATTGGATTAGTACTAAAAGAATGCTATATAGGCATTTCTAGTCACTTTAATTTTATTAAATAGTAATTTTAAACTTTATAAAATATGACCACCACTTTAAATCACATTCCCAAGTATTAGAATATGTTTCGATGACATGTGTCAACATGATCCATATTTTAATTGGAGAATATTAAATCTTAAGTATTTTCAATGAGTAGAATTACTTTTCTAAAATAAGATAAATAAGACTAGGTCTTTATTTCATGTGATGATTGTGATGATGATAGGTCATCAAGTGTGAGCCTTAGTGTGCTAAATAGAAGTAGTTAAGTATTGTTTGGTGATTGTGTACCTTGTATTCATTTATAGATGCTAGTACCGACCCAGGCTACGAGGAGGAGGAGTACTACGAAGAAGAAGAAGAGAACTTCAACCACTGCACTACTCAAGGCAAGCCTAACACTACAAGTTAACTATGCAAGCCATCCTTGCAAGTTAACTTATGCAAGATGCATTAGGCATACTTGGTTATGCAACTTTGATTATACTCATCCCAAGTGTTACTTGCAAGCGTTATTCTTTTATTTATTTTCAAAGTTCTTGATCTTTAGTTAGTGATTTGTTAGTATGGGAAATATAGGATAGATGTCATAAAGAGTATAAAACTAGGCATAAGTAGTTATACTTTGAAGCCATTAAAAAGCATAAAACTAGATTTGGATATTTACACTTGATTAGCACCCCTCATTAGTGAATACCCTCAATTTTAGTGGCTAGTGCTAAGCATAAAAGTTGATCACTTTACATGGGAATACTTGGTGAAAATGATTATGAAAACCTTGGAATGATGGTTCATTCTATTGAAATGTTTTGACATGTGTTATGAACACAAAATGATTTGATGATGAAAATGTTGAGGCATGAGCCTTGGACCTTTATAAAAACAGATGGTTGGGTTCGGATGCGATACCATTCCAATTTTACCGTACAACCACAATACCCGAATTGGGTAGGGCTTAACTGGAAGTTTATATGCCTTAGTATGGGTTCCCTCACGGAAAGAGGTTGAGCTGAGGCTACCTCGTGTGAATGTCCACCTATGCAGTGCCCAGGATGGCAGATGGCCATGGCTGGGAGGCCAAGCTCATAGGAGAGGTGCCTATACTAGATGTGTAATTGAAAGGTTATAATTGATTATCTGCATACTAAGTATGATGATTCTGGGTTATCCCTGACGGATGTATCGAATTTTTTGCTGAAAGTGTACCACCTCTGCAGAGTGTCAAACTATTTGAATAGCCGCATCCGTGGTCATGGACAGTTGGAGTGGCCATACTATTCCGTTGTCAGATGTTTTCAAAAATGACTTGTGAATTGAACTATGACCTTGACGTGACCACAACAGGATTGTGGACATGAAAACTAGGTTTCCACTTAGGTGATGTAGAACATTAAATTAGTTTCTTTACTTTTGAACTCAGTATGAAATAAACCTAGCTTTTTGCAAATAAACCTAGAGCTTAAGATTCCTACTAGAACTACCTTACTTGTTAGTGCTAGTTTGCGAGTACTTAAAGAGTACTCATGGCTTTGTCCCTGGCTATACCCATGGCCATACTATGAGGAGGACTACCAGGAAGATGGATAGCAGGAGGTCTATGACAACTAGGATCATCTCCCATCGTCAGCATTGCCTGTGACCCTGAAGATGGAGCCCCTACTATGTTTACTTTCCGTTGCTTTGATTGTATTAAGACTAGATCATGAGATCCTTTATTTTTAAGACCTTTATTATGGTTTGTAATGGATGATGTACTGTGGTACCAATTATGTTATGTCTCGCAAAAATGGTAATCATGGGATTGCGAGGTATGGCATAACAGGCATCTAGGATTAAAAATCCGGGTGTTGAAAAGTTGGTATCAGAGCCATCCTGACCACAGGAGACCTGTTGGGGGGATACCCCCGGGTAGGGTCACGCTGGGGTCTAAAGGCCGAGTTAGCCGAGAGACGGCAAGGTCAAAGCAAGTGCTGGCCGAGTCACCTTAAGGCAGGCCGAATCACGGAGTAACCCAGACCAGGGGATGTCCACCTAACTGGGTATCAGCCGACCTATATTATATGTCGGCAGGATATATCTAACTTGTATGCAAGTACAGATGTGGCCGGATTAACCAGGCATGATCCGGGTTATATCTGGCTTGCAAGAGAAGGAAGGTATCTCGCTGGTCAAAAGGTGGCCACTGTACGCAGAGCGTGAGCGAATCGGACAGAGGCCAGGACCATTGAGGCGTGGTCGACAAGGGTGACGATCCCTATGTCGGATGACGCAGGCGCTGCAGAGGCTCACATAGCCACTTCATGGCTTACGTGGGGGAAAAGTGACCCGGTCGGTTTGCTATTTTGGGAAGAGGCATATTCCCTGGAATATGCCTCCACGTATGCCCTAATTGGAGACCTAGCTAGCCCTATATAAGGAGGGCTAGGGCCTCTATAGAAGGGGTTGATCTCTAGTGGGTTGGTTTTCACTTGTTGAGTACTAGTTTTCCTGAGAGGTAGCTAGTGGTGAGAGTAAGAGAGTTCCTTCTTCCTCCTCTCCCCAAGACAGCTCAAGGAGCACTTGTAACCTTGGAATCTCATTGAATACACAGCAAACGTGTGTCGAATCACCACACTATCCCTCCCTGGATTCCTCTAGTGCATTTAGTCCCCACCTTTAGCCTATCCATGGCATCTGCCATGACACCACCATGATAGTTGGCGCCCACCATGGGGCTAGCGGCGCTAGCAGGGGTGAAAATCCGGACGGGAAACCTCATCGGCACCGGTGAACACATCGTCTTCGGGCTCGTTCAGCGCTTTGGAGTGATGGACTTTGTCAGCGACAACGCTGGCTGCTTCGGCAAATGACCTCTCCTGCGCAACGGCCTCTTCGTCAAGCTTGGCGCACACAAGATCTATGTCGCTGTCGATGTGTCGTGCGTTCACCCGTGGCACGTCATCGAAGGAGGCGAGCCACCCCTTAGCGCGGCTCGTGGGGCGCATATCACTCGCTCCCCAGACCACACTGAGGTGATGATGATCGCGCCTGGCGCTGGTGCAAGCAAGGATCCGGCACCAGATCCAGAGGTAACACCTAAGGCACTGTGGAAAAGTAGAGGTCCTCTGCTAGAGAGGCCAGAGAATGTGCTGCAGCAGGCGATGGATAGCTTGGCAAACCTTATAGAAGCAGTAGTAGATCTGGCTCAGGCACATGTCGAGCTAGAGGAGACTAGGCAAAAAATACTAGAGGGTGCGAAAAAGAGAGCCGCAGCTCAGCAGTCGTTGAACATGACACTGCGTAAGTACTTGAAAGCAAATAAGGTTGATTCTGTAAAAGTGAAGGGGAGAAACCTCATGAGTTAAATGAACAAAGAGGGTGATACTAGGATTGAGGAATCAGAGAACTGTTTGTCCATGGGGCTGCCGAGGTATACTACCCCGACAAAGAACCTCAGAGCAGCAGATGCAGCTGCATCCGAGTTAGAAGGTCTGATGGGTGAAGCCCGTCAGAGACAACAATATAGGGTCAATGAGTTGGTTCGGATCGCGAACAGGCAAAATGAGGAGTTGCTCAGGGCTAATCCGGAGAGATCTAGGGCCTCCAAAATCGTTCATTCGTCGGTGGGTAACCCGGAGAAATCCGCTGGAGCTGCATCGTCTCCTCATGGTGGTCCTAGGAGAGAAGAGGTAGTAACCTCGACCTGGAGGAATAAGAAAATAGTCCCATATGACCCGACAAGGGCAGGGAAAGGAAAAGAAGTGCAGAGAAACAAGGATCGACGAAGTGTGAGCCGAGGTGAAGCTGGCCGAGGTAACCGCGACCAAGGCAATGCCGGTCAAGGGAACGCTGTAAACGGCAATGCCGGACAGCGTAATTCGGTAGGTGCAGGGCAACCGCAGCAGCAGAATATACCACGGCAAGAGCGCAGTGCTGGCCAAGGTATGCAATAGAGAGCAGCTCCACAAGAGCAAGATAGGTACAATGATGGTGATTCGGAAATGGTGAACGCTGGGTATCCCAGGCCGGATTATCACGTGATAGGGTCAAGATTGGGAAGCAGGAACTTGATGCCTGACGATGCCAGGTTAAAACTGGATCGGCTGTATAGGTCGGAGCAGATTGAATGTCAAGGTCCTTTGGGTCCAGCGTGTTTTGGGCCCCGGATCATGAAGGAACCTCTGGTACCTAACTTCCAGCTACCTAAAGGCACTAAGACATATGACGGCAGCACAAAGCCGGAGGATTGGTTAATTAACTACGCAATAGCTGTAAAAATTGCTACAGGCAACTTGAGATGGGCAGTGAGATATGTACCCCAGATGCTGGAGGGGCCAGCGAGGGTATGGCTAAACAATTTGCCACCTGGAAGTATTAACTGTTGGATCGATTTTGAGGAAATGTTTGTTAGTAATTTCTCAAGAACGTATCAGAGGCCCAACTGGCCACAGACCCTAGCAATGTGCAAGCAGAGACCGAATGAGACAGACCGGGAGTTCTTAACCCGTTGGTGCATAGTGCGAAACTCATGTGAGGGCGTAATTGAGTCACAGGCCATAGCTTGGTTTGAGCAAGCATGTAGATATGCAAGCATGCTATGGCAAAGGTTGCAAAGAGATATGCCAACTACATTGGCAGAAACAATCCGGATTGCTGATTCGTACGCGTTGGGTGATCCGACTCAACCTAGGCTCATGTCAAACGAGTCAAGCGAGGAGGGCTATCAGCGAGATGGCTCCGGATCATCCCAGAGGAATGATTAACGGGGTAAAAGAAGAGATGATAGACCGGATTACCGGTACAGTTCGCAACAAGTTGCTGATGTGAATCAAGATCAGCCCGGAGCAGGAAGCAACCAACGTCAAGAAACTGGAGGGCAGCAATGGACTCCAAGGAATGATGGCAAGAAAACTTGGACGCTAGAGCAGAAGAAGCAGTGGCAGGAAAAGAAGGACCGTCTGAGGTATACTTATGAGGCAATGCTGGATCAGCCGTGTAAGTTTCACACGCCAAATCCAAGTAACCCAACGGGTCACACAACCATGCAGTGTGAATGGATGCGAAAGATAGAATAGGTTGGTTCGAGGAATGCTCAGGCACCTCAGAATGATCAACCTCGGCAGTAGTTACCCTGGCAGCAATTGCTCTCCAGAGCGAACACGCAACAGTTAATGTTGCCTCCCCCTCCGCCGAGGTATGAAAATCATGAGAGAAGGGATGTAGTGCATCAAGTGGAAGAACAACATCAACCAGATCAGAGGTACCCCGGAAATGAGGGAGAAATGAGTACAGAGAGCATCATCAGAGTTACTGTGTGTTCACCATAGAGGAGACAGACAGAAAGAGCTTGCAGCTCCGACACATGGAAGTTAATGCGGTAATGCCAGCGGTGACGAGGCATATGCCTTGGTCGGACCAAGAAATTACCTGGAGCATCAAAGATCATCCCAAGCTTATGCCAAGTCCTGGTTCGTATGCACTAGTACTGGACCCAACATTCATTGGGCCAAACATTAATGTGAGATTCTCAAAGGTGCTGATTGACAATGGCAACAGCATAAATATCATGTACTTGGACACGATGCGCAAGTTGGGTATCTCGGAGAACATGCTCCAAGCTACAAGGACAACATTCCATGGCATTGTGCCAGGCATTTCTTGTGAACCCATTGGCAAGGTCCGGGTTGACGTGTTGTTTGGCACGAGAGATAACTGTCGGACAGAGAATTTGGAATTCGAGGTTGTCAATTTGGAGAGAGCATATCACGCGTTGCTCGGCAGGCCAGCTCTGAACAAGTTTATGGAAAGTACTCATATCAGTTACTTAAACATGAAGCTGCCTAGGCCAAATGGTGTGATTACCATATCTGGTGATTTCCGACGTTCCATTGAGTGCGCGTCAGCCGGGTCTAACCTGGCCGAGTCACTCGTGATTGTGCAAGAGAAGAGAAAGATCCAAGAGGTGGCGGCATTGGCTCAATCCGTGCAGCAGTATATGCCGACGCTGAGTAACCCGAATGGAAGTGTATCATTTCAAGCGACGAAGGATACCAAGAAAGTGCCTGTTGACGATATGTTCCCAGAGCACACCGTAACAATTGGTGCCGGGTTAAATGACAAATAGGAAAGCGAGCTCGTCAACTTCCTCCGTGAGAATCGAGATATTTTTGCTTGGTCCACACAGGACTTGCAAGGTGTTCCGAGGGAATTGTCCAAGCACTCTTTGAATGTGAGACCCGGAGCAAAGACGGTGAAGCAACCTCTCCGCCACTTCGCCGAAGACAGGAGAAAGGTTATAGGAGATGAGATAGCTCGACTACTAGTAGCTGGATTTATCATGGAAGTGCTTTACCCGGATTGGCTATCTAATCCGGTGCTGGTGGAGAAGAAGAAGGATGATCCGAACGTGGCAGTGGTTTGGCGTATGTGTATCGATTACACGAATGGTTTGGCGTATGTGTATCGATTACACGAACCTGAATAAGGCGTGTCCGAAAGATCCATTCCCACTGCCAAGGATAGACCATGTCATAGATTCTACTGCTGGGTGTGAACTGTTGTCATTCATTGATGCATACTCTGGTTTCCACCAGATACCTCTGAACCCAAGTGATCAAATAAAGACTGCGTTTATCACCCCGTATGGGGCTTATTGCTATTGCACCATGCCTTTTGGTTTAGTAATGCAAGGGCAACGTACCAAAGATGTATGCATAAATTTTTACACGATCAAATTGGTCAAAATGTGCAGGTATATGTGGATGATGTTGTTATCAAGACCAAGGAAAGCAAAACTCTCCTTGATGATATTAGGCAGACGTTCGCAAACCTAAGGAGGTTCCGAATGAAGCTTAATCCGGAAAAATGTACCTTTGGTATCCCGGCTGGAAAATTACTCGGATTTCTTGTCTCTAGTCGAGGTATAGAAGTTAATCCAACTAAAATCCGGGCCATAGAGCGAATGGAACTGCCGAAGTGCCTTAACAATGTCCAGAAGTTCACTGGTTACCTGGCATCCTTAAGTCGGTTTGTATGTCGGTTGGGAGAAAAGGCACTGCCTCTCTATCAACTCATGAAAAAGTCGGACAAGTTCATTTGGACGTCGCAGGCCAATGAAGCCTTTATCCAATGAAAGAAAATGTTAGCCACTAGACCAGTGTTAGCCTCTCCACTATCAAAGGAGCCAATGTTGCTCTATATAGCCGCAACCAACCGAGTTGTAAGTGCAGTAATAGTGGTAGAGCACGATGAAGAGGGTAAGTCAGTGAAAAGGCCAGTATATCATTTGAGGGAAGTATTATCAGCCTCGAAACAAAACTATCCCCATTATCAGAAGGTGGCATATGGTGTATATATGGCGGCTAAGAAACTGAAGCACTATTTTGAGGAGCACCCCATCAAAGTAATATGTGAAGCCCCCATATTCGAGATAATGAGCAACAAGGATGCAAGTGGCCGGATAACTGGGCAATTGAGCTAGCTCCTTATGCGCCACAATATGAAAGAAGATAAGCAATCAAGTCTCAGGCTGTGGCCGACTTTTTTGTGGCTTGGGCCGAGGTGGAATATGAGCCACCATTGTTAGATCCGAACTACTGGAGAATGCACTTTGACGGTTCAAAAACAAAAACCGGGTTAGGCGCCGGAGTTGTGCTTACCTCACCCAAGAAGGACCAGCTGAAATACGTGCTCCAGATCCACTTCACTGCATCAAACAATGTTGTGGAATATGAGGCACTTGTGCATGGGCTCAAAGTGGCAAAATAAATCGGGATACATCAGATCCAATGCTTCGGTGACTCGGATCTTGTTGTCCAGCAAGTCTCCGGACAAGGGCATGCTTTGGATGCAAATATGGCACTGTACAGATTTCATGTGCAGAAGATATGAGGGTACTTTGAGGGATGCGAATTGCATCATATACCACGGGTGGAAAATGAAGCTGCCGACGTGTTCTCGAAGCTCGGATCAACCCAACAAGCAATCCCGCCAGGTGTAGCGCTAGAGCACCTCAGAAAACCCTCTATCAGGCCATCCCCAGAATCCGATTCAATTTATATCTCGGCAAATCCGGAATCGAAGGCTGTACCCATGGACATTGACGTGGGAAGTGGTTCACGAAACCCGGGGACTGTCTCGGCAAACCTGGGGACTGCTTCGTAGGACCCGGGGACTGCGAAGCGTGATCCGGTTGAGGTTATGCCGGTGGATCAGATGGAAATTGATGAGGATGTGTTCCCAGTGCGAGCTATACCAGC
The DNA here is from genome assembly GCA_910589775.1 of Avena eriantha. Lineage (NCBI taxonomy): Eukaryota > Viridiplantae > Streptophyta > Magnoliopsida > Poales > Poaceae > Avena > Avena eriantha. The sequence goes on along the minus strand of OU342740.1, from coordinate 154,378,527 downwards.
TTGGGCACTGCCCATATTTCAATTCCTGAAAGATGGAACCTTGCCCGCAGAGGTGGTGCTTTCCAGGCAAACTCAGAGGAGAGAAAAAATATACACGATCATCAATTCCGAGCTATACAAAAGGAGTGTGACAAACGTTCTCCAGCGATGTGTTGACCCGAAAGAAGGGCTAGACATCCTTCGAGATATACATCAGGGGGAATGTGGGCATCATGCCTCGTCCAAAGCCTTGGTAGCAAAAGCTTTCCGTCATGGGTTTTACTGGCCAAGTGCCTTAGAACAAGCAAAAGATCTGGTAAGAAAGTGCAATGGTTGTTAAAGATATGCTACAAAGACACATATGCCAATGTCGGAGCTCAAGACCATACCAATTACCTGGCCATTTGCCGTATGGTGTTTGGATATGGTTGGCCCCTTCAAACCAGCAAGAGGGAACATGACCCACATCTTGGTCATGGTTGACAAGTTTACAAAATGGATTGAGGTGAAACCAATAAGAAAATGTGATGGAGCTACCGCCATGACATTCCTCAAAGATATCATCTTGAGATACGGTTATCTTCACAGTATCATAACAGATAATGGCACAAATTTTGCTAAAGGAGCATTTGCGCGATTCTGCCGAGATAAGAAGATCCGGCTAGACATAGCCTCGGTAGCTCACCCCGCATCTAATGGGTAAGTGGAAAGATCCAATGGATTGGTATTATCCGGGATAAAACCCCGGCTCATTGAGCCACTGCAAAGATTAGTGGGGTGCTGGATAGAAGAACTACCAGCGGTACTCTGGAGTTTAAGAACAACTCCGAATCGATCAACAGGCTATATGCCTTCTTTCTGGTATATGGGGCAGAAGCTGTATTACCAGCCGACATAGAGCATGACTCGCCTAGGGTCACCCAATACACAGAAGCCGAAGTGCAAGAAGCCCGGCAAAATGATGTTGATTTGCTAGAAGAAGCGAGAGAATTGGCATTGTCCAGATCCGCCATATATTAGCAAAATCTCCGACGCTATCATTGCCGGAAAGTAAACCCCTGAATTTTCCGGGAAGGTGATCTGGTACTCCGGTTGGTACAACGTACTGCCGGCATGCACAAGTTATCCCACCCATGGGAAGGTCCATTCATTGTGAGCAAAGCATTGCACAATGATTCTTATTATCTTATCGATGCAAAACCACATGAGAAGAACAAGGGGGGCAGGTCCAGCGAGGAGTCTAAGCGTCCATGGAATGTAGCTCTACTTCGTCCTTTCTACACTTAGCAAAGAAGTGTGTGTATCTGAGTCTCTCATATGTCGGTATGTATGCCGGAAATGAGCTTATCAATGAAATGTTGGCACCTCGAGCAGTAACTCTGGGACTGCCTTAATTATATTTGTTGTCTTCTGTATTTATTATTTATATGTCGGTTGGCGTAAGTTGCTTCTACCTAAGCCGGATTAGTAGTGTGTGAGCACCAAAAACCTAACTCTTCGACTTGCTGCTGTCCAACAAGATTTGGCTCATGGCAAGCAAGATAACAAGTTTGGAATTGCGTAGCACATGAAAAACAACTAAGGAAAGGAACTCAATCGAGCCGACGTTTTTTTTCGGACTAACCTTATGCTTACTTTATAGTTACTACGCTGAATTATTTTGAGCTAATCCTAAAGTTTCCAAGTATTGTTAAGTCAATTTTTGAAACTCGGACTCGTAAGTCATAAAACCGAACCAAGGTAGACACGAGCCGAGCCAGGAAATTGGAGAAACAAGAAAATGAAACTCGGGGACTACGCCCAAGTTAATCCAGCATGAAAACTTAGTAGCAAAATATAGCTTGTGTGATTAATACAATTGCACCCGGCATACCGGGGATCTGATAAACTTCAAAATGTTTTCAATCAAGGGGCAACAGGAGGAGTAAATTCGGCGCCAGCAGGTGCAGCTCCGGCCTCGGCTTCAACATCATCTTCGCCTTCCTCGACGTATGAGGCTTCGTCCTCTTCGCATCACCTGAATCATCTTCGGCATTTTCGTCGTCGGCGGCACCAAGGAAGCTTGGTCTCTCATTCCATTGTTGGATGTGGGCATACTGAATGAGGTTATGGGCACAAGCCTTGTGCCAAGCTATCCAATCCGGATCATTGGACCACCTTGACCCGGTGCGCATCCGCTCAAGAAGATTGAGGTTGATTTTCTCATACCACGTAAGCACATAGTGGAGAACGGTTTCAGCTCCGGCGCGACCGGCGGATTCCCTCCAAAGGCCTAGTTGGGTTTCACACTCCATTAACTTGGCAGTAAGAGCAGCGGCACCCTCCGGAGTATCTTCATCAGGCCAAAAGGCATTGAATATCCGGATTGCCACATCCAGGATATCCTTGCCATAGTTCCTCACAATTTCGACACGTGAAGACAAGCTGACCAGCAAGTCCTCCATGTCATAGGAAATCTCTTCAGCGCTAGGAACAATTGGAGTACCCCTCTTCTGGTGGAACTTGGCAACAGTAGTAGTTGCAATGGTATTTCCCTCTGGAAATTTGTCTGCAAACAAGACAAGTGAAAAAAGTGAAGGAGGTTGACCCAGAGAAATTCATGCCAGCTCAAGAAAAAGAACTTACGAGAAATATGGCTGTGGATCTGGGTCAGATCCTTGGTGCAATTTTCACGCCTCCCCCGGAGTTGCGCAAGCTCAGCATTCGCCGACTCAAGCTTAACGTCGGCCTCCTTAAGTAGTTCCTGGTCCTTGGCGATCTAGAGGTTTTGGCGTTCTCACTCTTCAGTAAAATTCTGGCTAGCTTTATCGAGCTCAGATTGGTGGAGCGCCTTGAGTTTCTTCATGTCTGCCTTAAGCTTGGCAATCTCTTCATCTTTGGTCCGGAGGAGGGCAAGCTCGTCATCTTTCTTCTTGAGTTTGACCTGGTGCTTCCCTGCTTGTTCGAGAAAATGCAGCATCATATCAGGCATGGGAACACTATCTTCAAGAGATATTGAAACAGTTTGTTGACCCGGCAAAGCCCAGGTAGGAATATTTGCCGAGCCATGGAGAAAAGGAGATAGAGCGCGGAGGAAGATTAAGCAAAAATGACTTACCCTTTATCTGCTCCATGTTCTTCCTCATGATGGTGTTCTCGGCCTCCACTCCAGCTGCGAAATCCGAATGATGGATTAGTTCGGCGGAAAAAGACGAAGAGAAATGGAAAAATGCCAAGGAGAAACCTTACCCCTTTTCTCGTGTTCGGCGAGAAGCGCCGTATGTTTCGCGTGCAGCATCTTGTGAGTATCCAAGAGACGCTGAAACTCAGCGCTCCGCCAATTGGTGGTCACCTGAAAAGAGTACAAAAAGATAGCTTGTACATGTGCATATTCGAAGTGTACAAAATTAGGGCCAAGTGGAACTTAACCCGGCTGTAGGTGTGTGCATATTCGAAGTGTACAAAATCCGGGCCAAGTGGAACTTAACCTGGCTCTAGGTGTGTGCATATTCGAAGTGTACAAAATCCGAGCCAAGTGGAACTTAACCCGGCTCTAGGTGTGTGCATATTCGAAGTGTGCAAAATCCGGGCCAAGTGGAACTTAACCCGGCTCTAGGTGTGTGCATATTCGAAGTGTACAAAATCCGGGCCAAGTGGAACTTAACCCGGATCTAGGTGTGTGCATATTCGAAGTCACTACGGAGCTACACTAATTCTCTAAGGAGCATCCGGCCGAGTAACAAGTTACTCCCCCGGAGGCCCGGGGACTAATTGTTATATCGCTGGTATCTATGCATGCTAAGGAAAAGGCGAAGTAACGTACCTCCATCATCCGACCTGCAAGGTTGATTGCCTTAGCAGCGGTGTTCATTTGTGCAGCAAATTCGGCGGGACCGTACTTCTCCGGGAGATCGTCATTGTGGACGAACTCCGCCTTGTTCCAGTTGTTAACGAACTCGATCAAGGTCGGAGGATATCATTCGCTGCTAAGCATGTGGGGCGCCACTAGACCCTTAGCATGGGCTTCCCTCCTTTCAACTTGGGCAACAATAGGGCCGGTGTGCAAAACGAGTTGCGCATCAGCTGACCCGGTAGAGGTGTCCATTTTTGGTGGGGTCTTCTTCGAAAGAATGGACGCAAGTGTACGTTGTCCAGCCTCGATAGACGTTGCCTTGGTAGTGTCAGGAGCCTTTTTTCCTTTGGGCTACTGCTAAGAGGTTGAAGTTGCTACGGCGGACTTGCCCTTGGGAGCTGCCTTGGTGCCAGCCTTGGTGCTGTTGGTGCCTTCTCGCCGAGGCTTGGAAGACTCGGACGAGGCGGAGGGGCATGGTGTTGCTGCTGGTGCTTGAGTTGTTGCTACTAGCGCTGGAGCCGATGTTGGTTCTGGTGTTGGTTTTGGCGGAGGCGCGGTAGATACCTCGGCGGTGGCTGGACCAACCACTGCCTCGGCAGAGCTGCTCCCCCTGTTCCGAGGTCACACTCCTCTTGGCGAGGTGGGCTAGAACCCGGAGCAGCCGATGAGCCCTCCTGAATGGGGCTCAACGGGCGTGAATCGTCGCTAGTGGCGGGAGAAGCACTATGTCGGAGCTGTGAGGCAATGCCGGATCCACTCCGAGGAACCTCCACCGCGGCCCTGCCGAATCAGATCATGAATGATGAGAAACTATAACAAATGAAGAACAAATGAATAGCAAAGGGAGAAGTGGCTTACTCATCCGAGGTCAAAGGCTCCTTGGGCTTCCGAGCCCTCCAGGTTATGGCCTTGGTTGTAGGCTTGGTGGCAGCTTTGTTCGCGGACTTCTTTCACCTTTTGGCTGGCTTAGAAGGTCCGGAGGAAGAAGCAGATGTGGCCCCCTCTTCTTCGGTGCGACCGGGACAGGCTCACCCGTGGCAAGGGGAGGATCTTCATGGATCTGCCTACCGGGGTTAGCTGATGCCGGAAAAGCGTAATAAAGTGGGACAACATCAAATGCCTCCATCACCTCAACGTCCGAATCATCTTCATCGTCAGGCCAATCTCTAATAGAAGATAATTTACTGGTGTGTCGCTTGGTCGCATCAAGTAACGGAAGGAACATCTCCTGATCTGGCTCCTGCTCGTTCGAGGTATCTCGGTCAGGCACCCACTTAAGAGAAGGGTTCGTGCCATCCTCAAGGGTTTGCTGAAGAAACATCTAAGAGAAAGAAAAGGCAAAGGGATCAAACCCACAACAAAATCCAACATATGATGTAACTCGGAAAAGGATTGGGGCACGAGACTTACCATGGGAGGAAGCCTATCTCGGCAGAAGTGCTCGATCCCTCACACCCACTCAGCAAAGAAGTTGTTGTTGGTGGTAAAGAGGGCCTTGACCCGGTGGTAAATTTCCGTGTTGCTCAACTCGAATGAGGAGGTTCGGTTGGGGTCACGGCCCCAGCTCATGTGGCAAAGTTTATGCGTGCGTTTCTGGAGGGGGAGATCCGGTTGCGGACGAAGGTAATCATTGCGTCCTCGTTGCGCAATCCCTGATCCTTCAGCTCCTGGAACCGTTTGTTGACTTGGTTCGCTAGGATAGTGGGTTTCTTGGGGACCTTGTCCCATAGATCCAGATTAGGAGGACCCGGAGCGTAGGGGCGCAGCCGGATCAGATCTTCGTCTGTGCCATTTCTGACATAGAAGAAGGTTCAGGCCCAGCCCTTGCAGGATTCAAGCCTCGTGACTCGGGGGAAGATGGAATGTTTCCGAGGAGAGATAGAAGCTGCGCCGAACTGCGTGAGCTACTTGTCCTCCGGGTCAACCTCTCTATTCGGAATCACGTTCTGGCGGAGACCAAAAAACCGGATCCAGAGGTCCTTTGTGGGCCACAATCTGGCATAACCCTCGATGGTGGAAGCAAAGTCAGAGAGGGAAGTAATGGCGTTAGCCAGGAGATGATGCGGCTGAAGCTCGTAGGTGTTGAGCCAGTCGTGGCAAAATTCGCTGACAGGGAGACCGAACCCACGTTGGAAATGGGAGAGGAATACTACAAACTCACCTAGATTGGGTGAGGGAGCAAGTTCCTCGGCGGCGAGACGGGCGATGACGCCCTCCGGGATACGCCGGGTGCGATACAACCAATCGAGGTCGTCCTGGCACACCCAGGACCCTGCCCAAGCGCCGTGGTCGGCGTTCCCCGCGTCCTCTTCCATTTCCTGCTCCGCGACGTCAAGTTCCTCCTCTATCATCTCTAAATCGCTGTCCTCACTGGCCCTAACGGCGGTGGGGGCAGTGTCCTAGACTGACGCGGACCCGTGGTGGAGGAGATGCGCGGGAGGGGCGGCGACGCTGGCGTGCGAGGGACGGTGCGGCGGTGGCGAGGCTAAGCAAGTGCTACGGCGGCGGCGGCGCTATCGCTGAAGAGGAAGAGGAAGAAGAAGAGGTAGAGGGGTGCTAAGGTGGGGCAAAGACCCAAGGGGCGCACCCCTCCCCTATTTAACCACGCCCTAGAGGGGTAATGGGATCGCGCTATGCGGACGGGCCACACGGTATGGCCGTGTATGACCCGGATCCACCGATCAGAAACGAGCCACGGGAATGGCCACGGGGCGCAGCGGATCCCACGACGTGACGTTATGATACAGTTAACGAGGAGATAGACACGATGTGACGTGCGCAACAGTAATTTCTGACAATAACCACGGCGGTTACTGGCGTAGGCCCTTAAAATGAGGCAAAGTAATGATTTCCCTCCACATGGGGAAGCGTACAAGAGAAGGAAGAGTGACTCGGATGAGTATGAGGTGACCTGGCCAGCGAGTGAAACCTCGAAATGTGCCAAGGGAGAGTAAACCTATGAAATCTGAGATAGGTTGTAACTCGGAAGAAGGAGCGAAAAGCTCGGTAAAATGGAACCTGCTGTGGCCTTAGCAGCTAAGGCAGCTAAGACCGCACTAGCTTCGGGGACTAATGTTGGGGGGATACCCCCGGGTAGGGTCACGCCGAGGTATAAAGGCCGAGTTAGCCGAGGTATGGCAAGGTCAAAGCAAGTGCTGGCCAAGTCACCTCAAGGCAGGCCGAATCACGGAGTAACCCGGACCAGGGGATGTCCACCTAACTGGGTCTCAACCGACCTATATTATATGTCGGCGGGATATATCTAACTTGTATGCAGGTATAGGTGTGGCCGGATTAACCAGGCATGATCCGAGTTATATCTGGCTTGCAAGAGAAGGAAGGTATCTCGCTGGTCAAAAGGTGGCCACTGTACGCAGAGCGTGAGCGAAGCGGACAGAGGCTAGGACCACCGAGGCGTGGCCGACAAGGGTGACGATGCCTATGTCGGATGACGTAGGCGCCGCAGAGGCTCACGTAGCCACTACATGGCTTACGTGGGGGAAAAGTGACCTGGTCGGTTTGCTATTTTGGGAAGAGGCATATTCCCTGGAATATGCCTCCATGTATGCCCAAATTGGAGACCTAGCTACCCCTATATAAGGAGGGCTAGGGACTCTGTAGAAGGGGTTGATCTCTAGTGGGTTGGTTTTCACTTGTTGAGTACTAGTTTTCCTGAGAGCTAGCTAGTGGTGAGAGTAAGAGAGTTTGTTATGGGGTAACCCCGTGGGTGGCCCGATCTTCACGGATCTCGTGGTCAAATAGATGGGAAAGCGAGGGAAAAGGGAGAAGGTAGCTGAAGCGGACGCACACCTCGCGAAGAACATGATGAACACACGCAAAACTCACGCGATACAAGGTCGATTGCTCTCACCGGTGGCCATCGGTCCGATAGAATCCTCGCAAGGAAAGATCGGTCAACGTGCTCCCTCGATCCCACGCGGAGAGGGAAGAACACCTTGGAGAGGGTCTTCATGTCTTGGCAAAGGGACACCGATGCCAAGGCCTTGTACAATGAGGGAGGCACGATGCAAACTCCAACGAGGTGGTGACGATACTCGATCCCCTTTGGTAGAAGGGGATGAGGCAAAACTAGAGATTCCACAAAGGGGGGTTTTCTTTAGTCTATCATCTATGCCTAAGGGATACATGAGGGGGTGGGGGCACTATATATAGGCCAGCCACTTACATAGGGGTAGTTTGGGAATAACTCTAGGGTTGCAACATAATAAAGGGGTACATGGGCTATGGCCCAGATCTAGTGCGCGCAGGCACTGTGGTGACCGGTAGTACCGGTCCTCGGGTCCGGTAGTACCGGATGGGAGCGCTAGCAGCTTTAGGTAGGCGGGTAGCTCCGGCTCCAGTGGCAGGTGGTCTCCAGGTCCGGTAGTACCGGTGGTATGGCCCGGTGGTACCGCTTGGGGACGGTAGTACCGCAAGCTAATACCGGGGAATCCAGAGGCGATGGCGCGGGCCTTAGTTGTGGCCGGTAGTACTGCTGAGGCTGAGCGGTAGTACCAGAGCGCGGTGGTACCGCTGTTGGGGAGCGGTAGTACCGCTCGCGTTTGTCTTCTTGGATGACTTGGGGACGATCTTGGACTTGGTGTTGTAGATGTAGTAGTGTCCGTAGGACGGGCTGCAGCAGCTCCCCCCCCTTCAAAAAGAGTCGTCCTCGACTCTATATGCTCGTCATGTAGAGGTGGTCGAGAGACATTCTTGATCCTGGGGTTCGCCATGTAGTCGTCCTCGAGTAGCTTGATGTGGCAGCTCTTCCAAGTTCCTTCACTTTCCATGTAGCCTACAAAGCTCACAACAATAGCGAAGCAACACTCAAAGAGTAGCCAATTCTTGAAGATTATAACATGAGTCCTCGAGTAGAAGGAAGTCACCTTATGGTGTTGAGATAGCTCGATGAAGGGCATCCATAGGTAACTCTCTACAGTTCGTCTTGTCAACTCTTGGGTGGTAGAGGTTGACGTGTATGCATTCATACCCTCACACAACAAAGACCAAGCAACATATGTTTGTGTGTGATAGAGGAGCATGTCATTTGTGGCATGTCCATTCTTGTTCACAACACAATTAGCACAACTCAAGTGTCGCAAACGAAATGCGTATGCAAGGTCAAAGTGCATGGAAGTTAATTGAACATCATCCAAATGTGGGAACTCGAAAACTCCATATAACGTCTTAGTGTGGCACTCAAAGAAATGGACAAAAATATTGGTCAACATCTTTGATGCAAGAATAGGAGAATTCGGCAAAAACACATGCGGAAGAATATCCAAAGAAACATCATTATGTGTGTAAACCAACCATTGGAAAGAACAATTGTTCAATATGTTGGATGCCATACACATATCATCAAAAACAAGGATCATGGGAGTATGCATATCGCAAACGGAAGCAAAAACAACATGTTTGCAAACAAACCATATGAAAGAGCAAGTGGTCCTTATGTTTGTTGCAACAACTATACGAGGGACTTGGAAGCTCTCATGACAATACATGCTCATAATGGCAATATGGTTGCACAAAAAACATCGAAAAGAGAAATTGTTCAAAATTATTGTTGCAACAAACAAAGAATCAATATCCAATAGCAACGAGACATGATTTTCACAAGGTGAAAGAATACCATTAACATGCTTGCAATCAAACCATAGGAAAGAGCAATTTTTCAACATGAAAGATGCAAAGCATGCAAAAGGTATCAGAGTTGGGTTTGATCTAGAACTCACTTGGGGGGATGCTGTCTACAGCTCTTTTTGTCAACTCGTGCTCAACCGAGGTTGACATTCTTGCGCGGGTACCTACACACATCAAACACAAAATGAAGAACGTGTGTGCATGGTAGAGAAACACATCATCCATCATGACGTATCTCTTCTTGTGCACATCACCACGAGTGTCAAACAAGTATGAAATAGATGCATGGTGAATATGCAAGTGGGGAGCATGCTTATCATGGCGATCATCAAAATCTACAAAATTTGAGAAAGCTATGGGGGCCATCTCAATATTAAGCATATGATAATTATTGTTGCAAGCAAAACAAGTGAAAGAGCAATTGTTCATCTTATTGCAAGAAACGGGAGAAATTGTAAAACATCCATGACAAAGCATTGTCCAAGGGATACCATTGGTAACATCATTTCAAGCAAAACATTGGAAAGAGCAATTGTTCAACAAGGTGCAAGCAATGATATCATCAATGTAATGTTTAAGGCATGGCATGTCTATGGCAACATCATCACAATCAAATAATTGCACATGCTCAACATTATGCAAAGGCAAAGTATCACATGGAAATACCAATGAGTCATATGTGATATCACAAACATCATCCATAGCATGCCAATCATCACAAGTCATCATGTCCACTAGTGGGATCATGGTATCATCAACACCCGTATTCTTACCTTGTTCATACCTCTCATATGATGTGGGTGTTGTGGTAGAATTGGCCTCCATGTGGGTGACTTCTTCATCATGTATGGGGATGGCATCATCTTCATCCACCATGTGCATCTTCTTGGTTGGAGGCATCATCATCTTCAAGCTTGGTGCTTCTTTATCCATGGAGCCTAGCACATCATGGGATAACACACTAGAGGTAGAGGGTAAGTCGTTAGAAATCAAAGTGGTCTCACATGACCTATCAACTATCACTCTCAACTCACTTGGTGTATCACTCATGCCCTCAAAGTGGAAGCACTCAATCTCACGTATGGTGGAGTCACTCATCTCACTCTTGCTTTCACTAAAGTGGGTTTAGTGGCTCTCATACTCACATGGGATTGGTACCACATCATCACTCAAGCATATGGGGGTAGGCTCGGTTCTCTCAACTCCATGCACCTCCTTTGGTGAAGGGAAAATCCCATGCTCACCATTCTTGACCTTGTCGTCTCCATCTTGCACCTTGGCTTGTGTAGTCCTCTTCACGTACTCGTCCAACTTGGCGAAGTAGAGGTCTTCGTCCTCCTCATCCACGAGGTTGCATGCGTCATCTAGGACGTCAAGTCTTGGCGTTGAAGCTTGATGGCATGGAGGAGATCTTTCTCTTGGTGCCATTTTGGTGGTGGCACAAGTAGTTGAAGGTGCCTTATGATGGTGTCGACGGAGGTCATTGGCGTGCCTTGCCAAAGGTTGATGTAGATGGCGCACTTGGTCATCCACAAGACGCTCGCAACAATGCTCCTTGTCCTTGGCACTCTTCTCTTTATGGTGCTGCCTTGGTGAGCTTGGTTGAGCATTATGGATGGTGCTCAACATATATTCTCCGTCTTCATGGTGAAGATGCCTTGAACGACGTCTTGTATCCTCTTGATGTTGGCGATGATCTCTAGAGGATGTATGTTGATGAAGATTCTTGCTTCATGGTGCCTCTTTTGGAAGATGATGTTGGTGCGCCACTCTTCTTGTAGGCGGTGGCACTTGTTGCCTTGGAGGTTGTTGCACTTGATGCCTTCGAGGTTGTGGTGCTTGGCCCCTTGGAGATGGTGGCGCTTGACGCCTTGGAGGTGATGGCGCTCGTCTCCTTGGAGATGGTGGTGCATGACGCCATGTAGGTGTCCACGCTTGACACCTTGGAGGTGGATCATCAAAGTAGGTGGTGCCCTTTGGTATGGCACGCTTGGCCTTGAAGGTCATGGTTTCTTGATGATGCGTCTCTGCTAGCTTGGCGTAGTAGTCCTCCATCTCCAAGCGTTGGAGGTATTCTTCATGGCTCATGGAAGAACCCTCGAAGTGGGTGAAGCTCTCCATGTCCTCCATGCTTAGTGATGCGTCATCGTTGAAGCACACGAAGTCGTCCATGCTTGGGGAGTCGTTGTTGATGTAGTACTCCATATCACCCAAGCATGTGGAGCCATTGTCGGTGTAGTGCTCCATGCATGAGGAGCCATTGTCGATGTAGAGCTCCAATTCCTCCATGCTTGAGGATCCATAGTTGATGACGTGATCCATGTCTTCCATGCATGTGGAGCCGTCATAGGTGTAGTGCTCCGGGTCCTCAAAGCATGCGGAGCCATTGTCAGTGTAGTGCTCCATCATGTCCTCTATACTTGTGGAGTCGTAGTCGTGGTGTCTTATCATGGATTCTTCATAGATAGCATCCTCGGTTCCGGAGTCCCTATACATGATTCACAATACCAAGTGGTGTATATGGAAGTGGTAGGGGGTTAGGCATGCAACTTAAAACCTTACTTTACCTTGGAAGATAGTATCGTGCAAGTGGCAACACTTGAGAGCAATCAAAACCAAGCAAAGTGAAGTTCACGCGGAACACCAAAACCAACTAACCACTAAAACACACACACACACACAAAGCTTATGGTGGATAGGTATGGAAGGTGGTGTGTCCAAGAACAATCCGAAATCAAGATATGGTAATGGCAAGTAAAGAACCACGATGATCACAAAGCAAAACAAGTCAATCCACAAGATAGGAATATATACAAGGAAACACACACGGTGGGATAAATGGGACTTGTGCGATGGATAAAGTGAGCTAAGAACCAAATGATTACCTAGCGAAGACTATAAGCTCGTGTCGCACAAGTGCAAGAAGAGACGCTAGTTCGATTACAATAAATTAGTGGGCTACAAGATATGCACAATAAATACCACCTATTTGATGTTCATCGAGCTTGCGCTTCCTATTCTATGAGACACTTGTTTGTTTGTTTCTTTTTTTTGTTTTTCTATTTTTTTCTTTTTATTTTTGTTTTTCACTTGCCTCTTCCTTGTGCCAACAACTATACAAGATAACTATATGAGATAGCGCACTCACAACTTTTTCTCGGAATTCTACAAGTATCAAATGTGCATAGCCCAAGCAATCATAGGAGTAACTAGTCTCAATAGGTGTTTTTTGAACGCAAAGATAGTGTAGCTCACGAAGGGATGCAAGTGGGGAGAAGTGGCAGAATTTTTATACCTTTCGTCGCCGATCTTCACCCTTTATTGGTGGATTCCGCCTTGCTCACAGAATTGTATGGAGTATATAGAATGAACCACGGATATGATGATGTAGAGCTCCTTCTCCTCTTCAAAATGAGTTAAAGAACACCAAAATCCGAGTTCGTATGCAAAAGTTATGCTTAAAACGGTGAGAGGTTGAAATCTGAGAATTCTGCTATTTTTTCTCTGTACCGGGTGGTAGTACTGGGTTTCTAAGCGGTAGTACCGGTCTTCCGGAGGCCCGGTAGTACCGTTTAGGTACCGGGAATGTGCGGTAGTACCGGGTTTTGACCCCGGTAGTACCAGATGTCGCAGAAACACCCAGTTTTGACGCGTTTGAGCGATTTTGGGGCAATTTGGACAGAAAATCTTCAAGAAAAACACCAAATCGGAGGGGTAAATGATGGAATTAGGCCATGGGAACACAACGGAAGGTAGATCAACAATTTTAGCAAGTAATCCACGGATCAAAACCTACCAAAACGCACTCAAATCACATATCGGTCCAAAACACGAATTGGGGCTATTTTTGGTGGAAATTTCGAATTTATGGGGAAAAGACCAAATCGATGAGGAATCCGTGGCAACCAAAAGCTGCTGATACCAGATGTTATGGGTTGACACAAGATCCACTCAATTTTGTGGCTATTTTTGTGTGGTTTTTCCAGAAAAAATTTGGTGGGGAAGAACGAGGGTGAAAACCGTGGCAACTTGGGCTCTGATGCCAGATGTTATGGGGTAACCCCGTGGGTGGCCCAATCTTCACGGATCTCGTGGTCAAATCGATGGGAAAGCGAGGGAAAAGGGAGAAGGTAGCGGAAGCGGACGCACACCTCGCGAAGAACACGATGAACACACGCAAAACTCACACGATACAAGGCCGATTGCTCTCGCTGGTGGCCACCGGTCCGATAGAATCTCGCAAGGAAAGATTAGTCAACGAGCTCCCTCGTCCCCACGTGGAGAGGGAAGAACACCTTGGAGAGGGTCTTGACGTCTTGGCAAAGGGACACTGATGCCAAGGCCTTGTACAACGAGGGAGGCGCGATGCAAACTCCAACGAGGTGGTGACGATAGTCGATCCCCTTTGGTAGAAGGGGATGAGGCAAAACTAGAGATTCCACAAAGGGGGGTTTTCTTTAGTCTATCATCTATGCCTAAGGGATACATGAGGGGGTGGGGGCAATATATATAGGCCAGCCACTTACATAGGGGTAGTTTGGGGAATAACTCTAGGGTTGCAACATAATAAAGGGGTACATGGGCTGTGGCCTAGATCTAGTGCGCGCGGGCACTCTGGTGACCGGTAGTACCTGTCCTCGGGTCCGGTAGTACCGCATGGGAGCGGTAGCAGCTTCAGGCGGGCGGGTAGCTCTGGCTCTAGTGGCAGGTGGTCTCCAGGTCCGGTAGTACCGGTGGTACCGCTTGGGGCCGGTAGTACTGCAAGCTGGTACCAGGGCATCCAGAGGCGATGGCGCGGGCATCAGTTGTGGCCGGTAGTACTGCTAAGGCTGAGCGGTAGTACCGGGGAGCGGTAGTACCGCTGTTGGGGAGCGGTAGTACCGCTCGCGTCTGTCTTCTTGGGTGACTCGGAAACGAGCTTGGACTTGGTGTTGTAGATGTAGTAGCATTCGTAGGACGGGCTGCATCAGAGTTCCTTCTTCCTCCTCTCCCCAAGACAGCTCAAGGAGCACTTGTAACCTTGGAATCTCATTGAATACAAAACACACGTGTGTGGAATCACCACACTATCCCTCCCTGGATTCCTCTAGTGCATTTAGTCCCCACCTTTAGCCTATCCATGGCATCTGTCGTGACACCACCACTACAAGACCCTAGTTAGAATGGATGTCTGAACAAAAACTTAGTTTCAAAACAAAAGAAGCGAGTATTTATGAAAACCTATTCCCCCTCTTATCCTTGAGATTCTTTCAAAAAAAATCATGTTCCTCAAAAATTCTGGTAATCCTACATAAAATTTGACACACTTGATCACCCCACTAACTTGCTCACCCTAAATTCTTATAGATGGAGGTCAAGTATAGCAAGTTCTACCAGCTGGGAAATGGAGGCCACCTGATCTTTGAGAGGGATCTAGATGCACTCGCAGAGTATCTTGAGCGCCCGCACCCGGAGTTCTTCGGGGCCCAACTCAACAATCAAGTGGGGGAAGAACTACAATGGCTGATAGTGGCAGATCTCAGAGGCAATATGGAAGCACCCACTTCAGAGAAGATCCAATTCAGCTTGAGGGAGAACAACTGGCTAGATGGATTGGCCAGGGCTATGCATGAAGCTCTTGCCTGTCTGTGTGGGAAAAACATCAACCAGATCCAGGGAACTCGCTTTTCTCACTACGCAAGGCGTGATTCTATGGGAATGCCATTGGATATGCCAGGACATCCGGAGCTGAAGCACCAGGTGGATAATTTTGACTTCATGTTGTATGATAGACAGAAGGAGTTGGACAATGCTCATGCCTACGCCAACCACAACCATGCCATTGCAGTCAAGAAGGATCATACCCTCGCCATCCTTGCCAAGGAGTGCCAGTGACTTTGTCGTCAGTGTGACAAGAAGGATCGCATCATCGATCGTCTTCGCAAGAAGGTGGCCACTCTCGAGAAGACCATCCGTGAACAGGAGATCCAGCTTGAAGCGAAAGAGGAGGAAGGTGAAGATATCCGTGGAGATCTCTACTCTTACATCAGTGATGATGACGGCTACCTAGAGGATGATGCCATGGAGTTTCACACTGATGATGATGATTCCGCCTTCATTGATGATGATTATATACACTTGAGCACTACTGTAAGAGTGAGTTGTACCCGGTCCCACTGTATCGTAGTTTCACAGAATGGTTCTTAAAACCATCTGTTTTCTATTTGTGTTGTGGTGTGTGTTTGTTTTGTATGCTTTGAATGAATGAATGAATGAATGAATGAATGAGAGGAAGTTGTTAGTTGCAAAACCAGAGTCAAACTTCAAGTTTAAAGCTTTTTGAAACAAAACCATGAACCTTAGATATTTCCCTCTTATCTCATTATCTATCTCAATCTTTAGATGACTCGCGGAAATCCCGGAGGAAGCAGTTCATCTCAGGACCCAATGTTGCAGATTCTGCAAATGCTAGTTTCTAACCGTGAAGCTAGTAGAGCCGAATGCCAAGCCAACTTAGCCACTCTTCAACAGATAGCTCAGATGGCCCACAATAATCAAGGTCACGGAAACTAGGATAACCATGGATCCAAGCTCAAGAACTTTCACAATACCAACCCACCTATATTTAGTAAGTCTGAGGATCCCTTGGATGCTGATGACTGGCTGCAAACTATGGAGAACAACTTAGAGGTCGCAGGAGTTGAGGTCAATGAAAAAGTATTGTTTGCCACCCATTATTTGGTAGGTGATGCAAGAGCCTGGTGTAATAGTACACGTACCATGAACGAAGGGCAAATGATGACTTGGGAAGCATTCAAGATCAAGTTCAGACGGACCCATGTGCCCCAAGGTTTGGTCACTAGGATGAGGGATGAGTTCAAGGAATTGAAGCAAGGGAGAATGAGTGTGGTGGAATACCGTGACAAATTCTTATCTTTAGCTAGGTATGCCCCTGATGAGATTAGCACCGAAGCAAAGAAGAAGGAAAGGTTCCTGAATGGATTACATGATGAGATGCAGACAGTGTTCGTTAGTATCCGTTTTGTCGATCTAGAAGAACTAGTGGACTCTGCTATCCAGATGGAAGGAAAGATAAACCAAGCCAATGACAACCGTAAGTGTCGCATGATGCACCAGCCTATATCCCACCATACCTAGAAGTATTGCCCAACCTGTCTGCAGGATATGCCCCAAGAAACAACTGACCCCCTATGTCCCGTCCAAACTATCCCAATCATGGCGGAGGAAACTTGAAGTCTGGAGGAAACCACAACAATTACCCTGAAAACTCCAATAACTTCAACCATGCACCGCCCAAGTCCAACAACAACAACACAACAACAACAATACTTCCCCAAGTATTGGAAGCAATGATGTGCCTATTGCAAGAAAAGACAAGTCCATGATTACTTGCTTTGAATGCGGAGTCAAGGGTCACTACTCCAACGAGTGCCCCAAGAAGCTTGCTGCAGCAACCAATGTGAATGCACCCGCTCAGCAGCAGTGTCGTGTTCAACCTGGAAGGAGATTTTCCCCAGGGAACTCGCTCAACCGCAACGGCCGTCTATTCCACATGAATGCTGAGGAAGCCCAGGAAGCGCCAGATGTCGTGCTGGGTATGGTTTCTGTTAACTCAATACTAGCAAGAGTGTTGTTTGATTCTGGAGCATCGCACTCATTTGTTACAGAAGAATTTGCATGCACTAGTAAGATTCAACCAACAAAATTGATGCATGTTATGATAGTTCAAATACCTGGTTCAACCACCAAAGCTAGAAAAATTTGCAAGGCTGTACCTATCAGAATCCATGGAATAGATTTTTATGCTAATCTAATAGTACTTGGAACCAAAGGTTTGGAAGGGATGGACTAGATGTCGAAACATAAAGGATTAATTGACTGTGCCAAGAAAGCCATAACTATGACCAGTAGCACTGGAGTATCAGTAGAGCATGTATCTGAGACACTGCCCCGTCAATTCAAATGCAACAAGAGTCTAGCCCAACCAACCCTAGACCAAGTCAGAGTAGTTTGTGAATACCCCGACGTGTTCCCAGATGAATTGCCCCGTGTGCCCCCAAATCGGGATATCGAGTTCATCATTGAACTAATTCATGGAACTGGACCCATAGCTCAGAGACCTTATAGTATGAACCCATCTGAATTAGTGGAGTTGAAGCAGAAACTTGATGCTATTCTAGAGAAAGGTTTGATTCAACCAAGTGCATTGCCATGGAGATCGCCTGTTTTGTTTATGGATAAGAAAGATGGAGGTAACAGTTTGTGCACGGATTACCGGAAGCTGAATGATGTCACCATCAAAAACAAGTACCCACTGCCGAAGATAGAAGATCTGTTTGACCAGTTGAGTGGTGCCAGAGTACTTTCTAAGATTCATCTTAGAACTGGTTATCATCAACTCAATATTCATGCAACGGATATCCCAAAGACCGCCTTTACCACCAGATATGAATTGTATGTGTACACTGTCATGTCTTTTGGATTAACCAATGCCCCCGCCTATTTCATAAATCTCATGAATAAGATTTTTATGAGCTTTCTGGATAAGTTTGTCGTTGTTTTTATCGACGATATTCTGATCTATTCTAAGTCAGAAGAAGACCATGAGCTACACTTGAGAACCATCCTTGAAATCCTTAGAGAACAACAGTTGTATGCTAAGTTTAGCAAATGTGAGTTCTGGTTAAAGGAAGTAGGATTCCTAGGACATATTGTGTCGGCAGGAGGAGTCGCTTTCGATCCCGCCAAGATCAAAGATGTTGAAGAATAGAAAGCCCCAACCACCCAGACAGAAGTCCGCGTATTTCTCGGATTAGCGGGATACTACCGCAAGTTCGTTGAAGGATTTTCGAGCATCGCCAGACCGATGACCCAGTTGTTGAAGAAATATCAGAAGTTTGAATGGACGGACAAATGTGAAGCAAGTTTTCAAGAGATCAAGAAGAGGTTGATTTCAGCCCCAATTTTGATTATGTCGGATATCAAGAAGCCTTTTGATGTGTATTGTGATGATCCAAGATTGGTCTCGGATGTGTGTTGATGCAAGAAGGCAAAGTCATATCATATATGTCTAGACAACTGAAGCAACTTGAGCAAAACTACCCTACCCATGACTTAGAACTAGCAGCCGTAGTTTTAACTTTGAAGACATGGCGTCATTACCTTATGGGTAACTGCTGTGAGATTTGTTCGGATCACAAGAGTCTGAAGTATATCTTCACCCAAAAGGAGCTGAATCTGAGGCAAAAGAGATGGATAGAGTTAATCAAGGATTATGACCTTGACATACACTGTCACCCCGGCAAAGCCAATGTGGTAGCGGATACTCTTAGTAGATTGCCATGTAGATTAAATACCATGATAAAAGAAGCCCAACCAAGTTTGCATGAAGAGTTGGAACAGTTGAGAACGGAGCTAGTTAGCAATGGATTCCTAGCCAGTATTGAACTTCAACCCACTTTGATCAGTCAGATCAAGGAAGCCCAGAAAGGAAATGGAAGTATCGATGGAATTAAGCGTCGTATCGGTACAGGGAAGGTACCCGGATTCACCGAAGATGAAGAGGGAGTTTTGTGGTACAAAGGACGTATCTGTGTACCAGTAGATTCCGAGCTGAAGAAAGTCATAATATAGGAAGCTCATGATACTCTTTATTCTATCCATCTCGAAGGAACAAAGATGTATCAGGATTTGAAGGAGCAATTTTGGTGGCACAAGATGAAGTGAGAAATCGGAAGCTACAAAGCCAAGTGTGATATCTATCAGAGAGTCAAAGCGGACCATCAGTGACCCGCAGGACTTTTGCAACCATTGCAGATTCTGGAATGGAAATGGGATTCTGTCGGAATGAATTTCATCACCGGATTGTCTACATCTAGTAAGGGAAATGACTCTATTTGGGTCATAGTTGATAGACTGTCCAAGGTAGCACATTTTATACCTGTCAAGACCACCTACCAGAGTTCGAAGCTAGCAGAGTTGTACATTTCTAGAATCGTCAGTTTGCATGGAACCCCTAAGACCATAGTGTCGGATCGAGGAACCTAGTTTACCTCAAGATTTTGGCAGAAAGTCCAAGAAGGATTAGGAACCAAGCTAAACTTCAGCACAGCTTATCAGCCGCAAACCGATGGACAAACTAAAAGAGTAACCAAATCTTAGAAGATATGTTGAGAGCTTTTGTTCTAGAATATGGATCAAAATGGGAAGATTGTCTGCCTTTCGCAGAATTCTCATACAACAATCGTTATCAAGCTAGTTTGCAAATGGCCCCATTTGAATTTCTGTATGGAAGGAAGTGTCATACCCCCCATAATTGGTCACAAGTAGGAGAGAGTCATATCTTCGGACCCGACATCCTACGAGAAGCCAAAGAGAAGGTTCACAAAGTCCGTGAACACCTCAAGATCGCCCAATCTAAACAAAAGAGTTATGCTGACAAGAGACGTCAAGACCTGACCTTCAATGTCGAAGATTTTGTGTATCTCAAAGTATCACCCTTGAAAGGAATGCATCATTTTTTGTTTGAAAGGGAAGTTAGCCCCCAGATATATTGGACCCTTCAAGATTTTTAATCACCGAGGAGAAGTATCATATCAACTTGAACTGCCGGAGGAAATGTCATCCATACATAATGTGTTCCATATCTCGTTACTTCGCAAATACCTAGAAGTTCCAGAAAAGACCAAAGTGTTCAAGAACATGGATCACCGAGCCATAGATATCAACAAGGATCTAACCTATCGTGAAGTACCCATTCGTATTTTGGAGGAAGCTCTCAGAACCACCAGGTCCCGGAGTACCAAGTTTCTCTATATCCAGTGGAGCAACCATACTGAATAAGAAGCTACTTGGGAGCAAGAAGATTACATTAGGACTAAGTTAGCAAATCTCTTTAGTTCCTAGTTTTTCTTAAATCTCGGGACGAGATTTTTTTAAGGAGGGAAGGTTTGTAACAACCCAAAAATATTAATCAAGATTATCAAGTTCAAATCCCCTAAGTTTAGTGTTAACAAAAACTTTTCTTATTAAATCTAATATGAGTGTATGTGTGAATTGCATTAGTGTATGAATGAGTGAAATTTACATGGTTGATTGCTACAAATGATAAAGAATGGTTTAAAGATGAATACTACATCATCTAGGACATTTACAAACAAAATCAAAGGAAAACAAAATCAAATATGAATCATATAATTAAATGGTCATTTTGACCAAACTTACCCACTAGACCACTTTGAGTGTTCCTAGTAAAAGATTTCTAATAGAAACTTTCCCAATTCTTTTCACCCCTTGCTAGAACAAGTAAAAGTGAACCCAAGCCCACTTTACAAATTACAGAAACAAATTCCAAATCTATTTAAAGGACATTGCAAAATTGAATCAAGTTCATATGCATAAATCACCACTTTTCAAAAATCACTCAAATCACTTCACCTTTACTTTTCCTAGCAACCATAGACTATCAAGCAAGTACTCAGAACACTCACCAAATTTCATCCAAAAATTAAAATCTTTAATTCATGCGGCCATTTGGTCGAGCGCCTGACAGACATAGAAAACACTTGTATAACTTGTACTGTTCTGAGCAGTGATCACTCGCCACTACTCCCTCATTTCTCTCCCCTGGTCTCCCCTAGCACCTAGCATTGAAGTGACACACTTCCTCCTTTGCCATGCGCACCAGTGTCGTGCCGCCCGAGCTCGCCGTGCCGGTCGACCAAGCACCCCTCGCCACAGCCAGTGCCCCCTCTCCCACGATGACCAGGAGATAGGCGACCGTCCACCCCCACCCTCTGTCCACTTCTCGACGGAAGCCAATCCGTGGACCACCCGAAATCGCCACGCCCATTTCTCTGCCTGCCATGCCGAGAGCCCGCTAGAGCGCCGTAGCTGACACACACACACACGACGTGCCTTGCCCTCTCCACGCGTGCCCACACTCAACGCGACACCAGCTACCCCCCCTACCACACACACATGCCCGTTCGCCGCCTCACGGACTGTAGGCACTGTGCGCCATCTCGAATGTTGATGTTTCCGCGTAGAGCATGGACTGCTCTCAACCGTTCTCGAACGCCCCTTGTCGCACCATCACTCGCATGACAACCGCCCTGAAGCATCGCGTCGACCCCTGATACATTGCAAATGTATCTATAATTTTTGATGTTCCATGCTTGGTTTTATCCACTTTGTTGTGTTTTGTACCAACTTTGGAGTACTTTTCATATGATTTCTTGGACTAACCTATTAACAAGAGCCACAGTGCCAGCTGCCTGTTTTCTGCTGTTTTTGGTTCCAGGAAAGTCAGAAAATGAATATTCTCGGAATTGGATGGGACAAAAGCCAAAGTGCCTATTTTTTCGGAAGGGATCAAGTGCCAGAATACGAGATGGAGAGGGACCAGGGGCCACCACACCACCTGGATACGTGGCCTAGCCTGGCCCGCGCCAGGGGATGGTGAGGCCAGCCCTGGCACCCCCTCGGCCTCTCCTTCCGCCTATAAGTTTCCCTCGGGACGAAAACCCTAAGCCCGATCAAAAATCCACGAAAGAGTCTGTAGCCGCCGTCATCTCCATCTATAGATCGGGAGAGATCTGAAGCTCTTCCCGGCACCCTGCCTGAGAGGGGAATTCACCTTGGAGGCCTTCTTCATCACCATGCAAGCCTCCGGTGTGATGCGTGAGTAGTTCATCCTTGGACTACAGATCCATGTAGTAGCTAGATGGCTGGTTTCTCCTCCTTTGTGCTATCATGTTTAGATCTTGTGAGCCCCGTTCATGATCAAGATCATCTATTTGCAATTCATACATGTTGTGTTTGCGGGGATCCGATGGATATTGAGATGCTATTTCAGATTGATTATTGAGTCTATCATGTCTTTGTTATTTGAGATCTTGCATGCTTTGCGTTGTTAGTAGCTATCTTGGCCAAGTAGATGCTAGCAACTCCAAGAGTTAGTATTTATGCTCGATCGTGGGTTCATGCCTCTGGTAATCTGGGGAAGTGACAGAAATCTCTAAGGTACTAGATGTGTTGTTGCTACAAGGGAGAAAACAACAATCCTTTGTTCATAGAACAATCGTATTGTTCACTTTACACGCAGTTCGTAAAGCAATAATCTGTTGCTTGCAACTTAATACTGGAGGGGGTTCGGATGATAACCTGAAGGTGGGTTATTAGTCATAGATGCAGTTGGATGGCGGTCTATGTATTATGTTGTAATGCCCAATCAAGTCTCAAGGGAGTCAAGATGATTAGTATATGCATGTATTGCTTTCTCGGTGTTTGTCAATTGCCGCGCTGTAATTTGTTCACCCAGCATGTTGTCTATCTAAGGAGAGCCACCTCTAGTGAACTATGGATCCCCGTCCTTTTTCTTTACATACAATCTACAATCTTTTACTACTTTGTGTTTACTTTCTGCAAACTTTTACTTCTTTCCATTCGATATGTTTAATTCTTTGTTTTCCGCAAAACACGGTGAGATTAACAACCTCATCGCAAGTTGGGGACAAAGTTCTGTGGTTGTGTTGTGCAGGTCTCCACGTTGCTACTAGCACCGGTAGTGTGCCCTGCCAAAGCTTAGCTAGTAACATCTTTGGGGTGTTTCCTTGCTCCTACTGGTTCGATTAAACCTTGGTTTCATAACTGAGGGAAAAATTACTGCTGTGCTCATCATACCTTCCTCTTGGGGTTCCCAACGAGCTCTACATCAACTACGAGTCAGCAACCCCAACTCTCAGCCATGTCGGTATCCCCCTGTAACGACGTCGCTGACGAGCCTGAGCCATCCCACTCTGTCCCCCTCGTCGGTGTATAAATAGAGGCTACCCCAGCCCTCATTCGCCACACCATTCCACTCCCCTCTCTCTCACAAACCTACGACACCTGTCCCCGGAGCAAGGCGAGCACCAAACCACCGGAATTTCATCGGAGCCCGCCTTTGTAGAGAAGAAGAGGAACCGGATCTAGGAGCCGCCCAAGGGCCGCCGCGACCACCATTCGACTCGCCGTCCTCGACATGTTCGATCACCCCTATCGCCAACCCTAGCTGGAGCCCTAGTAAGCCCCCACGTACCCCCACCGTTCGTGTTAGGGTTCAATCTCGCTGGAGCTGTGCGACGGAGACGACGATGCTTAGCCGTCGATCGCTCTCTAATCGCACGACCCGGATTGAAAGACACCGTTTCGGTTTAGTTTAGTCGCTGACCAGTGCGACCGTCCTATTAGCAGCCCGCTGCACCAGCGTTGTGCAGCTGGGCCGGCCCAGTTAGTTTCCCGTGCAAGCCTGTTGGTTCAAATAAGCTTTTTCCATTTTAGTTAAAACAAGAATCTGTTAGTAGATTTAAAAATCAATTCATAGATATTCATTAAACCAAATTGTATGATTCCAATTTTGTTGGAAAGGTATTCAAGATATCTACCCAAGCCCGTTAGATTCAAACCATTTGAAATTATAGATCACCTATACCAAAAATAACAAGGCACAGATTTTTCCAACTTCAAACATTTTTGAAAAATTAACCATAAATTCTTTTTAGTTGATTCCAACTCTCAGAAATCACATTTGACAAGATTTATCTGAATATGTAAAAATATTTAGGTTTTTCATACAGTGACATTAGATTAGTACTAAAAGAATGCTATATAGGCATTTCTAGTCACTTTAATTTTATTAAATAGTAATTTTAAACTTTATAAAATAAGACCACCACTTTAAATCACATTCCCAAGTACTAGAATATGTGTCGATGACATGTGTCAACATGATCCATATTTTAATTGGAGAATATTAAATCTTAAGTATTTTCAATGAGTAGAATTACTTTTCTAAAATAAGATAAATAAGACTAGGTCTTTATTTCATGTGATGATTTTGATGATGATAGGTCATCAAGTGTGAGCCTTAGTGTGATAAATAGAAGTAGTTAAGTATTGTTTGGTGATTGTGTACCTTGTATTCATTTATAGATGCTAGTACCGACCCGGGCTACGAGGAGGAGGAGTACTACGAAGAAGAAGAGAACTTCAACCACTGCACTACTCAAGGCAAGCCTAACACTACAAGTTAACTATGCAAGCCATCCTTGCAAGTTAACTTATGCAAGATGCATTAGGCATACTTGGTTATGCAACTTTGATTGTACTCATCCCAAGTGTTACTTGCAAGCATTATTCTTTTATTTTTTTTCAAAGTTCTTTATCTTTAGTTAGTGATTTGTGAGTATGGGAAATATAGGATAGCTTCCATAAAGAGTATAAAACTAGGCCTAAGTAGTTATAGTTAGATGCCATTAAAAAGCATAAAACTAGATTTGGATAGTTACACTTGATTAGCACCCCTCATTAGTGAATACCCTCAATTTTAGTGGCTAGTGGTAAGCATAAAAGTTAATCACTTTAGATGGGAATAATTGGTGAAAATGATTATAAAAACCTTGGAATGATGGTTCATTCTATTGAAATGTTTTGACATGTGTTATGAACACAAAATGATTTGATGATGAAAATGTTGAGGCATGAGCCTTGGACCTTTATAAAAACTGATGGTTGGGTTCGGATGCGATACCATTCCAATTTTACCTTACAACCACAATACCCGGATTGGGTAGGGCTTAACTGGAAGTTTATATGCCTTAGTATGGGTTCCCTCACGGAAAGAGGTTGAGCTGAGGCTACCTCGTGTGAATGTCCACCTATGCAGTGCCCAGGATGGCAGATGGCCATGCCTGGGAGGCCAAGCTCATAGGAGAGGTGCCTATACTAGAGTGTGTAATTGAAAGGTTATAATTGATTATCTGCATACTAAGTATGATGATTCTGGGTTATCCCTGACGGATGTATCGATTTTTTTGCTGAAAGTGTACCACCTCTGCAGAGTGTCAAACTATTTGAATAGCCGCATCCGTGGTCATGGACAGTTGGAGTGGCCATACTATTCCGTTGTCAGATGTTTTCAAAAATGACTTGTGAATTGAACTATGACCTTGACGTGACCACAACAGGATTGTGGACATGAAAACTAGGTTTCCACTTAGGTGATGTAGAACATTAAATTAGTTTCTTTACTTTTGAACTCAGTATGAAATAAACCTAGCTTTTTGCAAATAAACCTAGAGCTTAAGATTCCTACTAGAACTACCTTACTTGTTAGTGCTAGTTTGCGAGTACTTAAAGAGTACTCATGGCTTTGTCCCTGGCTATACCCATGGCCATACTATGAGGAGGACTACCAGGAAGATGGATAGCAGGAGGTCTATGACAACTAGGATCATCTCCCATCGTCAGCATTGCCTGTGACCCTGAAGATGGAGCCCCTACTATGTTTGGGGTCCATCTTCAGGGGCACAGGTAATGCTAACAAAGGCAGATAGTCCTAGTTATCATAGCCGTCCTGCTGGCCATCATATTGATAGTCTCCTTCATAGTCTGGCCATGATAATAGCCATGGACAAAAGCCATGACTACTCTTTAAGTCCTCGCAAACTACCACTAACAAGTAGGATAGTTCTAAAGTAAAGTGCTAACTCTAAGTTTAACTATAAAGTTAAGTTTGAAACCTAAGCTGGGTTCAGAAGCAAAGGAAGATAAAGTAAAGTTCTAGAATCACTTAAATTGGGAAGCCAATGTCATAAACACAACCCTGTTGTGGTCATGTCAAAATTCATCATTCATTTCATAAGTTGTTTGGAAAAACATCTGACAACAAAACAGTATGGCCATTCCAACTGTCCATAACCGCGGATGCGGCTATTCGAATAGTTTGACACTCTGCAGAGGTGGTACACTTTCACCACAAGATTCGATACATCTGTCAGGGATAACCCTGAATCATCATACTTAGTATGCAGATAATCAAACATAACCTTCCCTTTACACAACCTAGTATAAGCACCTCTCCTATGAGCATGGCCTCCCAACCATGACCATTAGTCATCTTGGGCACTGCATAGGTGGACATCATGAGAGGTAGCCTCAGCTCAAACCTTTCCCGCGAGGGAACTAATACTAATGCATATAAATTTCCAGCTAAGCCTTACCCAATTTAGGTAGTGTGGTTGTAAAGTAAATTTGGAATGGTATCGCATCTGAATCCAACCATCAGTTTTAATAAAGGGTTAAGGCTCATGCCTCAACATTTTCATCATCATAAACCATTTGTGTTTCTCAACACATGTCAAAACATCTCAATAGAATGACTCGTCATTCCAAGGTTTTCATAATTCATTTTCACCAAGTGTTCCCATCTAAAGTGACTCAAGTTTTTTGATCTACTCTAAACTACTAAGTTAAGAGTGTTTACTAAGGTGGAAAAGATGGGTTCAATGACATGCCATATAATGACATCTAAAGGGTTCTAAATAGGTCAAGTTTTATACTCTTTATGCTACCTTCAAAACAAGTAAAGAACTTTGTGTAAACTAAGGGAGGTAAAACTTGTAAATAAGACTTGGGGTAACTAATAGTCAAAGGAGTGTGATCAAAGCATGCCTAAAGGATCTTTCCTAAATCATCTAGTTTGATCCTAGCTTGCTAAGCAGGAAACTTGCAAGTGTTAGCTTGCATTGTTCATGGTGGCTTGCCTTGGTTGGTGCAATGGTTGAAGTTTTCTTCTTCTTGGTAGAACTCCTCCTCCTCGAAAGCTTGGTCGGTACTATCGTCTATAAATACATACAGAGTACACGATTACCAAACAATACTTAGCTAGGCTAAATAACATTCTAAAACACACACATTTTATGATCAATTATCATCACAAGCATCAGTAGTTTAAATCACTAGTTTCATTCTTTTTAAATTAGAAAAGTAATTTCTACTCATTGAAAAATTAACTAAGATTTAATATTCACCACTTAAAATATGGTATCATGTTGGCATATGTCATCACCACATATTCTAACATGTGGGAATGAGATTTAAAGGTTGGATCATACTTACTTTGGTTTATGTTCATTATTTAATGATTTAAAGTGACTAGAAATGCCTATATAGCATTATTTTGGTACTAGTCCAAAGTCACTGCATGTAAACATTAATATTATTACATATTCAGATAGGTATGGTGAAATGTGATTTTTGAGAGGTCGAATCGACTCAAAACCTATCTTAGTTGATTTTATAAAAATGTTGGAAGGTGCAATTGCTTCTGTTTTGTTATTTTTACTAGGAGAGACCTATAATTCTAATTGAATTAAATCCAACAAGCTTGGATAGATAACTTCAATACCTTTCAGGCACAATTGGTTTTATGCAATTTGGATTTGTCAAATTCCCAGAATTGATTTTTAAACTAGTGGACAGAAACTAGATTAACTCTAAATAGAAAAAATAAGATTTGAATTTCTAACTCGTGCGGGAACTTACTGGGCCGGCCCAGCTACGCACAGTGAGCACAACGGGCTGCCTGACAAGCGGGCTCAACCAACCAGCGGCACAAAAACACCGAAACGGTATCTAGCATTCTAGGCTGCACGATAAAAAGGGGATCTAACGGTGGGAGTTCATCGTCGTCGACGGATTACTCCGGCGAGAACCTGACCTAGACGCGGCAGTGGGGGTCAATTGGGGGCGTACTAGGGCTCCAGCAAGGTCGGTGAGGCGGGCAAACGGGCTGGAAGACGACGGCGAGACGAGGCGCAGTTGCGGCGGAGCTTCGGGTGCCCTAAATCGTAGGCGCCCTTCTCCTCCTGCTGTGGCGACTTCGGCTCCAATTCCGGCGAGGCAGAGCTGGAGCGGCGTCGGCGAGAGGTGGATGAGGTTCAGTGAGAGGTGGGGAGTGTGGGATTGTGAGGATTTCGTGCTAGGGAGGCCGACTTATATAGGCTCGACGGTGAGACCGAGCGGTGTGGGCAGGCGACTCCGGCGAGAGCGGCACAGGGGGATAGCAACGTGGCTCGAAGTAGGGGACGGTGGCCTGTCTCCTGGCGGTGCTCTGAGGCTTAAAGGCGCGACAAGGCGAGCTCTGTGATGGTCGGGAGTGTCACGCGCTCTGGGCGGCAGAGGCTGCAGGTTCGACGGCGAGCGGTGGTTGTGGCGTGTTGGGCGGCCAACGGGGGTGTTTGGGGTGTTCCCTGGGTCATGGCGCAGCGGTGGGCGCAGGTCGTGGCCGAGGGGCGGTCTGTGCACGCGGGGACAGGGCGCGCTCTGCGGGCGACGTCGGCATGGTCGACCAGCTCCGGGCGCGGCGGTTCCTGGCCGTTCTGGTCTCTGTCTCTAGGCTGGGGCTGGTTGGACGGTGGCAGTGGACCACGGGCTAGCGTGTAGACATGGCGAGAGAGGGGGAAGCGGTCTGCTGCTGCGAGGGCCAAGTTGGCCGGCAAGGTGCTCTCGGCATGGCCTTGCTGTGCAGCTAGGAGGTAGGGGATGAGTTGGTGTTGGTCTGGTTAGACTTGGGGAGACAAGGGTGATCAAAGCACTTCAATTGGCTAGACAAGATCAACCCCAAAACAGTAATAGTTAGGGCACTTTGATCTTGCCCACAAGGTGTTTGACAAAATGGTCGAACGAGAAAAACTTTTGAATTTTGAGTTCAAAATTTTTGAGTGTTCTCCACTGGTACTAGGTAGTCTCTGGTTGCAAGCGTTTTGAAAGTGGATCTCAAATTGATGGTTTTTGAAAAAGTTGGATCTTCCCATATGAAATAGATTCAACTTTCCAATGCCTTTTAAATATAGTGTTTGAATGTTTTTAGCAGATCACAAAGTGGGCCTTGGTACCTCATTATGTGTACTATCAAGGGGTGTAAGGACCTAGAATTATATCTGTTGAGAAATGAGTGCTAGGAACACGCAAAGTAGTGTAGTGGATTAAAATGGCCAAAATGACCATTCCTCCTTTTTAATTGTTTTTTATTTGATTTGCTTTGGGAAAAGTTTGGGAATGATGTAGATGATGTTTAAATCACCTAAGAAATATTTTACAACCAAATAATCATAGAACCATGGCAATTCACATCAATTCCTAAATTAAATGCACATACACATGAGTGCTTGCACATACACATTTTAAATTCACATCAATTCCTAAATTAAAGTTTTTGTTAACCCTAATTTTGATGATTTGGATCTTGATAAGCTTGGATTAATGTTTTGGGATGTTACAAACCTTCCCCCCTTAATCAAAATCTCGTCCCGAGATTTACAAAGAAAACTAGGAACTAAAGAGATCTAGGAACTCTGTCCTAGTGTAATCTTCGCGTTCCCAAGTGGCTTCCTCCTCGGTATGGTTGCTCCATTGAATCTTGAGAAAGTTGATGCTCTTGCTCCTGGTGGTTCTGTAGGCTTCTTCTAAGATACGGATGGGCACTTCCCGATAGGTCAGGTCATTGTTGATTTCTACAGCTCTGTGATCGATGTTCTTGAAAACTTTAGTCTTCTCAGGCACTTCCAAGCATTTGCGAAGTAACAAGATATGGAACACAATGTGGATGCCTGACATCTCTTCAGGCAGTTCCAGTTGATACGATACTTCTCCTCGATGGTTCAAAATTTTGAAGGGCCCGATATATTTGGGGGCTAACTTTCCTTTCAGACTAAAGCGTTGAGTTCCCTTCAATGGTGAAACCTTGAGATATACAAAATCTCCGACATTGAAAGTCAAGTCTCTCCTTCTCTTGTCAGCATAACTCTTCTGTCTGGATTGGGCGGTCTTGAGGTGCTCATGGACTTTGTGAACTTTCTCTTCTGCTTCTCGGAGAATGTCGGGTCCAAAGATCTGACTCTCTCCTACTTGCGACCAATTCAAAGGGGTACGACACTTTCTTCCGTATAAGAATTCAAATGGTGCCATCTGCAAACTAGCTTGATAACAGTTATTGTATGATAATTCTGCGAAAGGCAGGTAGTCTTCCCATTTTGATTCGTATTCCAACACACAAGCTCTAAGCATATCCTCTAGGATCTGGTTGACTCTCTCAGTCTGTCCATCAGTTTGCGGGTGATACGCGGTACTGAAGTTCAACTTGGTTCCTAATCCTTTTTGGACTTTCTGCCAAAATCTTGAGGTAAACTGGGTTCCTCGATCTGATACGATGGTCTTGGAGGTTCCATGCAGACTAACAATCCTAGCAATGTATAGCTCTGCTAACTTTGCACTCTGGTAAGTTGTCTTGACAGGTATAAAGTGGGCTACCTTGGACAGTCTATCAACTATGACCCAGATTGAGTCATTTCCCCTACTAGAAGTAGGCAAACCGGTGATAAAGTCCATTCTGACGGAATCCCATTTGCATTCCGGAATCTGCAATGGTTGCAACAGTCATGCAGGTCTCTCATGCTCTTCTTTGAATCTTTGACAGATGTCACATTTGGCGATGTAGCTTCCGATTTCTCTCTTCATCTTGTGCCACCAAAATTGCTTCTTCAAATCCTGATACATCTTTGTTCCTCGGGGGTGGATAGAATAAAGAGTATCATGAGCTTCCTTCATGATAACTTCCTTTAGCTCCGGATCTGCTGGCACACTGATACGTCCTTTGTACCACAGTACTCCTTCTTCGTCTTCGGTGAATCTAGGTACCTTTCCTGTACCAATACGATGTTTGATTTCGTAGATACTTTCATTCCCCTTCTGGGCTTCCTTGATTTGGCTAATCAAAGTGGTTTGAAGTTCAATGCTAGCTAAGAATCCTTTGCTAACTAATTCAGTCCTGAACTGCTCCAACTCTTCATACAAACTTGGTTGCTTCTCCTTGATCATGGTATTTACCCTACACAGCAATCTGCTAAGAGCATCCACTACCACATTGGCTTTGTCGGGGTGATAGTGAATGTCAAGGTCATAATCCTTGATTAACTCTATCCATCTCCGTTGTCTCATATTCAGCTCCTTCTGAGTGAAAATATACTTCAAGCTCTTATGATCTGAGTAAATCTCACAGCGATTACCCATCAGATAATGACGCCATGTCTTCAATGCTAGAACCACAGCTGCTAGCTCAAGATCATGGGTCGGATAGTTCTGCTCATGCTGCTTCAGTTGTCGATACAGATATGCGATGACTTTGCCTTCTTGCATCAATACACATCCTAGACCAATCTTGGATGCATCACAATACAGATCAAACGGCTTCTTGATGTCTGGCATGATTAATATTGGGGATGATATCAATCTCTTCTTCAGCTCCTGGAAACTGGCTTCACACTTGTCAGTCCATTCAAACTTCTTGTCCTTCTTCAACAATTGGGTCATGGGTCGGGCTATGCTTGAGAATCCTTCTACGAACTTGCGGTAATATCCCGCTAATCCGAGAAATGCACAGACTTGGGTTTGAGTGGTTGGGGCTTACCCTTCTTCGACATATTTGATCTTGGCGGGATCAACAGAGACTCCTCCGGCAGACACAGTATGTCCTAGGAATCCTACTTCCTTCAGCCAAAACTCACACTTGCTGAACTTGGCATATAACCGATGTTCTCTCAGGGTTTCTAGGATAACTCTCAGATGTTGCTCATGCTCTTCTTCTGACTTGGAGTATATAAGGATGTCGTCGATAAACACAACTACAAACTTATCTAGGAAATTCATAAAGATATTATTCATGAGATTCATGAAATAAGCAGGGGCATTGGTTAATCCAAAAGACATAACCGTATACTCGTATAAACCATAGCGAGTAGTAAAGGCGGTCTTCGGAATATCCGTTGCATGAATCTTAAGTTGGTGATAACCAGTCCTAAGATCAATCTTTGAGAATACATGAGCTCCAGTCAATTGGTCAAATAGATCCTCTATCTTTGGCAAGGGGTACTTGTTCTTGATGGTGACATCATTCAACTTTCTGTAGTCTGTGCACAAACAGTTGCCTCCATCTTTCTTGTCGACGAATAATACTGGTGATCTCCATGGCGATGCGCTTGGTTGAATCAAGCCTTTCTCCAACATGGCATCCAACTGCTTCTTTAGTTCCACTAATTCTAAGGGGTTCATGCTATAGGGTCTCTGGGCTATGGGTCCGGTTCCGGGGATTAGTTCGATAATGAACTCAATATCCCTATCCGGGGGCATACCTGGCAATTCATCTAGAAATACGTCGGGGTATTCACCGACTACTCTGACTTGGTCAATGGTGGGCAGGGCTATACTCTTGTTGCACTTGAATTGACGGGGTAAGGTTTCAGAGATATGCTCTACTGTTACTCCAGAACTACTGGTCATGGTGATGGATTTCTTAGCACAGTCTATTAGTCCTTTATGCCTTGACAGCCAGTCCATACCTAGTACTACTTCCAAACCTTTGGTTCCAAGTACAATTAGGTTGGCATAAAAATCTATCCCATATATTCTGATAGGCACAGCTTTGCAAATTTTTCTAGCTTTGGTTGTTGAGCCGGGGATTTGAACTATCATGACATGCTTCAGGTTGGTTGGGTGAATCTTACTAGTGCATGCAAATTCTTCGGTGACTAATGAATGCGATGCTCCCGAATCAAACAATACTCTTGCTAAAACTGAGTTGACAAAAAACATACCCAGCACTACATCTGGCGCTTCCTAGGCTTCTTCTGCGTTCATGTGGAAGAGATGGCTGTTGTGGTTGTGAGGGTTCCCTGGGGCAAATCTCCTTCCTGGTTGAACACGACGTTGTTGCTGAGCTGGGGCATTCACATTGGCATTGGCTGCAGTCTTCTTGGGGCACTCATTAGAGTAGTGACCCTTCACTCCACACTCGAAACAAGTGATCTGGGACTTGTCCTTGAC
Organism: Avena eriantha; assembly: GCA_910589775.1. NCBI lineage: Eukaryota > Viridiplantae > Streptophyta > Magnoliopsida > Poales > Poaceae > Avena > Avena eriantha. The sequence continues at coordinate 154,345,370 of OU342740.1, read as the reverse complement.
TACGACAGGCACAGCATTGCTTCCAGTTCTGGGTGTAGTGTTGTTGTTGTTGTTGTTCTTGGGAGGTGCAGAGTTGAAATTGTTGGCATTACTAAAGTTGTGATTGTTTCCTCCGGCCTTCACATTGCTTCCGCTACGGTTGGGGTAGCTTGGGCGAGATGTTGGGGGTCGGTTGTTCCTTGGTGCATATCCTGATGAAGGGTTGGGATGGTACTTCTAGTGACTGTTGGATCTAGACTACTGCATCATACGACGCTTGCGGTTGTCGTTTTCCTGGTTAATCTTCCCTTCCATCTGAATGGCAGTGTCGACTAGCTCTTTGAGATCCTAGAAACGGATGTTGACGAGGACAGTCTGCATTTCATCGTGCAGTCCGTTCAGGAATCTCTCCTTCTTCTTAGCCTCCGTATTGATCTCATTCGGTGCATATCTGGCAAGTGACAGGAATCTATCACGATACTCCACCATAGTCATTCTTCCTTACTTCAATTCGCGGAACTCATCTCTCATTCTGTTGACTAGACCTTGCGGCACGTGGGTGCGACTTAACTTGACTTTGAATGCTTCCCATGTCATCACTTGACCATGGTTCATATTGCGGATGCTATTCCACCAAGCTCTTGCATCTCCTGCCAGATAGTGGGTGGCAAAGAGAACTTTCTCATTTTCATCAACTCTTGCAACTTCTAAGTTGTTTTCCATGGTCTGTAACCAGTCATCAGCATCTAATGGGTTCTCAGATTGGTTGATGATTGGGGGATTAGTGTTCTGAAAGTTTTTGAGTTTGGATCCCTGGTGATCCTGATTTCCATGCCCTTGGTTGCTGAGAGCCATCTGGGCGATCTGTTGAAGTGTTGCTAAGTTGGCTTGACGTTCTGCCCTGTTTGCTTCACGGTCGGCGATGAGATTCTGCAAGATCTGTAGCATTGGGTCTTGCGACGAGCTGCTCCCTCCTTGGTTTCCATGAGTCATCTGAATATTGAGATGGATATAGGGGTAAGAGGGAATTTCTAAGGTTCATGGTTTTGGGTTTTCAAAGCTAAAACTTTGAGTTAGACTCAGGTTTTTCAACTAACTCCATTTCTTTCATGCAAGCAAGCACATGATACAACACACACCACAACAATCAAAGGGAAAACATATGGTTTGAAGAACCATTCTGCAAGCTACGATACAGTGAGACCGATACATCTCATGCTATGACAGTGCTCTAGTGCATCTACTCATCGTCGATGAAGTCGGAGTCCTCATCATCAGTGTAGAAGTCCACGGCATCCTCCTCCAGAAAGTCATCATCGTTGCTGAGGTAAGAATCCATGTCTCCCTGGATGTCTTCCCCCTCATCTTCTTCTTCCTTTGCTGCAAGCTGAGCTTCCTGCTCCTTGACGGTCTTCTCGAGGTTGGCCACCTTCTTGCGAAGACAGGCGATGGTGCGATCCTTCTTGGCACGATGGCGGCAAAGAGACTGGCGGTCCTCGACGAGCAGTGCGAAAGTATGGGCCTTCTGGTCGGCAATGGCACGGTTCTGGTTGGCTAACTCTCTGGCATTATCCAGTTCCTATTGTCTGTCATGCAGCAAGAAGTCAAGATTCTCCACTTCACGCCTCAACTCTGGGTGACTTGGCATCTCCATTGGCATTCCCATGAAATCACGTGTTGCATAGTGGGCAAAACGGGTTCCTTGGATCTTGTTGATGCTGAGGGCACATAGACATGCGAGAGCTTCATGCATTGCCCTGGCTAATCCATCTAGCCAGTTGTTCTCTCTCACGGAGAACTGAATTCTCCTAGAAGTTGGTGCTTTGATGCTTCCTCTAAGATCCGCGGTGACTAGCCACTGTAGGTCTCCTCCTGGGGGTCCTGGAAGTTGAGCTCCAAGTAACTCCGTATGTGGGCGTCCCAGCAATTCTGACAGTGAATCCAGATCCCTCTCGAAGATCAGCTGACCTCCGTTTCCCAACTGGTAGAACTTGTTGAACTGAGACTCCATCTACAACAATTTAGGATGAGAAAGTTAGTGAAGTGATCAAGTGTGTCAAATTTTTAAGTAGTAATGTAAGAATTTTGGGGAACATGAATTTTTGAGAAAGAATGAATCCACAAGGATAAGAGAGGAGATAGTTTTTCATAAATACTAACTTTGGTTTTGAAACTAAGTTTGTGTTTAGACGTCCATTCTAACTAGGGGCTCCTATGGTCAGGATGGCTCTGATACCAACTTGTCAACACCCGGATTTTTAATCCGAGATGCCCGTTATGCCATACCTCGCAATCCTAGGATTACCATTTTTGCGAGACATAACGAATTGGATATCACAGTACATCATCCATTACAAACCATACATAAGGTCTTACACAAATAAGGATCTCATGATCTAGTCTTAATACAACAAGCAGCCAAAATAAAAGATAAGCGTAGCGGTGGGGTCCATCTTCAGGGGCACAGGTAATGCTAACAAAGGCAGATAGTCCTAGTTATCATAGCCCTCCTGCTGGCCATCATATTGATAGTCTCCTTCATAGTCTGGCCATGATAATAGCCAGGGACAAAATCCATGACTACTCTTTAAGTACTCGCAAACTACCACTAACAAGTAGGATAGTTCTAAAGTAAAGTGCTAACTCTAAGTTTAACTATAAAGTTAAGTTTGAAACCTAAGCTGAGTTCAGAAGCAAAGAAAGATAAAGTAAAGTTCTAGAATCACTTAAGTTGGGAAGCTAATGTCATAAACACAACCTTGTTGTGGTCAAGTCAAAATTCATCATTCATTTCATAAGTTGTTTGGAAAAACATCTGACAACGAAACAGTATGGCCATTCCAACTGTCCATAACCGCGGATGCGGCTATTCGAATAGTTTGACACTCTGCAGAGGTGGTACACTTTTACCACAAGATTCGATACATCTATCAGGGATAACCCTGAATCATCATACTTAGTATGCAGATAATCAAACATAACCTTCCCTTTACACAACCTAGTATAAGCACCTCTCCTATGAGCATGGCCTCCCAACCATGACCATTAGTCATCTTGGGCACTGCATAGGTGGACATCATGAGAGGTAGCCTCAGCTCAAACCTTTCCCGCGAGGGAACTAATACTAATGCATATAAATTTCCAGCTAAGCCTTACCCAATTTAGGTAGTGTGGTTGTAAAGTAAATTTGGAATGGTATCGCATCTGAATCCAACCATCAGTTTTAATAAAGGGTTAAGGCTCATGCCTCAACATTTTCATCATCATAATCCATTTGTGTTTCTCAACACATGTCAAAACATCTCAATAGAATGACTCGTCATTCCAAGGTTTTCATAATTCATTTTCACCAAGTGTTCCCATCTAAAGTGACTCAAGTTTTTTGATCTACTCTAAACTACTAAGTTAAGAGTGTTTACTAAGGTGGAAAAGATGGGTTCAATGACATGCCATAGAATGACATCTAAAGGGTTCTAAATAGGTCAAGTTTTATACTCTTTATGCTACCTTCAAAACAAGTAAAGAACTTTGTGTAAACTAAGGGAGGTAAAACTTGTAAATAAGACTTGGGGTAACTAATAGTCAAAGGAGTGTGATCAAAGCATGCCTAAAGCATCTTTGCTAAATCATCTAGTTTGATCCTAGCTTGCTAAGCAGGAAACTTGCAAGTGTTAGCTTGCATTGTTCATGGTGGCTTGCCTTGGTTGGTGCAATGGTTGAAGTTTTCTTCTTCTTGGTAGAACTCCTCCTCCTCGAAAGCTTGGTCGGTACTATCGTCTATAAATACATACAGAGTACACGATTACCAAACAATACTTAACTAGGCTAAATAACATTCTAAAACACACACATTTGATGATCTATTATCATCACAAGCATCACAAGTTTAAATCACTAGTTTCATTCTTTTTAAATTAGAAAAGTAATTTCTACTCATTGAAAAATTAACTAAGATTTAATATTCACCACTTAAAATATGGGATCATGTTGACATATCTCATCACCACATATTCTAACATGTGGGAATGAGATTTAAAGGTTGGATCATAATTACTTTGGTTTAAGTTCATTATTTAATGATTTAAAGTGACTATAAATGCCTATATAGCATTATTTTGGTACTAGTCCAAAGTCACTACATGTAAACATTAATATTATTACATATTCAGATAGTTATGGTGAAATTTGATTTTTGATAGTTGGAATAAACTCAAAACCTATCTTAGTTGATTTTATAAAAATGTTGCAAGCTGCAATTCCTTCTGTTTTGTTATTTTTACTACGAGAGATCTATAACTATAATTGAATTAAATCCAACAGGCTTGGATAGATAACTTGAATACCTTTCAGGCACAATTGGTTTCATGCAATTTGGATTTGTAAAACTCCCTGAATTGATTTTTAAACTAGTGGACAGAAACTAGATTCACTCTAAATAGAAAAAACTAGATTTGAATTTCTAACTCGCGCGGGAACTAACTAAGCCGGCCCAGCTACGCACAGTGAGCGCAACGGGCTGCCTGACAAGCAGGCTCCACCAGTCAGCGGCACAAAAACACCAAAACAGTATCTAGCATTCTAGGCCGCACGATTAAAAGGGGATCTAACGGTGGCAGTTCATCATCGTCGACGGATTACTTCGGTGAGAACCTGACCTAGACGCGGCGGTGGGGGTCGATTGGGGGCGTACCAGGGCTCCAGCAAGGTCGGTGAGGCGGGCAAACGGGCTGGAAGACGACGGCGAGACGAGGCACGGTTGCGGCGGAGCTTGGGGTGCCCTAAATCGCAGGGGCCCTTCTCCTCCTGCTATGGCGGCTTCGGCTCCAATTCCGGCAAGGCAGAGCTCGAGCGGCATCGGCGAGAGGTGGATGAGGTTTAGTGAGAGGTGGGGAGTGTGGGAGTGTGAGGATTTCGTGCTGGGGAGGCCGGCTTATATAGGCTCGACGGTGAGACCGAGCGGTGTGGGCAGGCGACTCCGGCGAGAGCAGCACAGGGGCTAGCGGCGTCGCTCGAGGTAGGGGACGGTGGCCTGTCTCCTGGTGGTGCTCTGAGGCTTAAAGGCACGGCAAGGCGAGCTCTGTGCTGGTCGGGAGCGTCACGTGCTCTAGGAGGCAGAGGCTGCGAGTTCAACGGCGAGCCGTGGCTGTGGCGCGTTGGGCGGCCAACGGGGGTGTCTGGGGTGTTCCCTGGGTCATGGCGCAATGGTGGGCGCGGGCTGCGGCCGAGGGGCAGTTTGTGCACGCGGGGACAGGGCGCACTCTACGGGCGGTGTCGGCATGGTCGACCAGCTCCGGGCGCGGTGGTTCCTGGCCGTTCTGGTCTCTGTCTCTAGGCTGCGGCTGGTTGGACGGTGGCAGTGGACCGCGGGCTAGTGTGTAGACATGGCGAGAAAGGGGGAAGCAGTCTGCTGCTGTGAGGGCCAAGTTGGCCGGCAAGGTGCTCTCGGCATTGCCTTGCAGTGCAGCTAGGAGGTAGGGGATGTGTTGGTGTTGGTCTGGTCAGACTTGGGGGAGACAAGGGTGATCAAAGCACTTCAATTGGCTAGACAAGATCAACCCCAAAACAGTAATAGTTAGGCCACTTTGATCTTGCCCACAAGGTGTTTGACAAAATGGCCGAAAGAGAAAAACTTTTGAATTTTGAGTTCAAAATTTTTGAGTGTTCTCCTCTGGTACTAGGTAGTCTCTGGTTGCAAGGGTTTTGAAAGTGGATCTCAAATTGATGGTTTTTGAAAAAGTGGGATCTTCCCATTTTAAATAGATTCAACTTTCCAATGCCTTTTAAATATAGTGTTTGAATGTTTTTAGCAGATCACAAAGTGGGCCTAGGTACCTCATTATGTGTACTATCAAGGGGTGTAAAGACCTAGAATTATATCTGTTGAGAAATGAGTGCTAGGAACACTCAAAGTAGTGTAGTGGATTAAAATGGCCAAAATGACCATTCCTCCTTTTTAATTGTTTTTTATTTGATTTTCTTTGGGAAAAGTTTGGGAATGATGTAGATGATGTTTAAATCACCTAAGAAACATTTTACAACCAAAGAATCACAGAACCATGGCAATTCACATCAATTCCTAAATTAAATGCACATACACATGAATCCTTTCATTTTTACTTTGGAAAAGTTTTTGTTAACCCTAATTTTGATGATTTGGACCTTGATAAGCTTGGATTAATGTTTTGGGATGTTACACTTTCCAACTCATACATCTCCCATAACTAGGCCAAACATTTGTGAAGTGCATCTCGCCACTCAAGATCCACCCACTCTACTGCTTTACACATCGGGCCAACCTAAAAACACACACTATCATGTTATGAACATAACATAATACATTTTTCTTCATGTCACTATTGAACATAATGTAAACACACCTTATTTGTACAGCCCAAAAACCTTCTCCCGGTATTATTGCCTTCGAATGCAACGTATCTTCTCGATTTTAGCCCATGGTCACATGGTACTTCTCCATCGAGATCTAGGCCCTCCCATTCGGGGTCGTTGATAGTCCATGGTAGCTAAAAGGAAATGCAAAGCTGGAATTAAACATGATTGCATGCACAAATGGAGCTCAGATCGAGGGAATTACCAATTCCTAACACTAGCCGAGAAAACAGAGGAACTCACATCGGGGAAGGAAGACTCGATGTGAGAGAGAAGGTTGTCACTTCTCGACTACTCGTCCCCATTGGTCTAGGATGGCATGGAAAATGTGTCGGCATTGGTGATGGTGAGGAGGGAGAGAGGAGGCGAGTGAGAGAGAGAACAAAAGTGTGGGGAAAGTGAAGTGCGTCGCCGTTGCAACATTTACTAAATTGGCATGTTACAATAGTTTAGATGCCATGCCCTTTCACTAGATTACTATCTCCTACCTAATAGGTTTTCCCTTCCTACATTCTTATTTCAAATATTAAACGTGTACTTCCTCCATCCCATTTTTTGTGACTAATAGCAACATAGCAGTATATTACATCATCTCAAGAAACAAAATCATTTCAACTACAATGTGCTTATGCATCACTTGTTCAGTGATGTTTCACAAAACATTATATTATAATCTGTCAACAAACATAATCACAGAAAACAAGTATAGTACATCATCCCAAGAAACATAAGCATGTCAACTAGAAGGTACTTATGTATTATTACAACAAACATGGTTTCAATGAGTGATATGTCCGAAAATCTCAACAGCTCGCACAACATTATATCGCAATCTCTCAATAAACATAATCAAAAAAACACAGTTTAAATGCAACATCTATCTATGTTACTAATACATGCAAGGGAATCCCGCGGTTCATATGAGCTCTCATCAGATCTGATCAACGTCGATCACCTTGTTCTGTTCAGCCACTACATGGGCCTCAACATCCACTATAACCTGATCAACAACATCTGAAATGGTAGCTAGGAAGAACACCTTCCTGGTTTGCTTCTTTTGTCGCATAATCTGCAATAGATCTTCAGTATCAAAAACCTCTATGAAATCCTAATCCTTATGATGCCACCACCAGAGTCGTGCCATCTGCTTAGGGCCAATACTTATTTCCTTACTGATCATCTCTCTCATTTCATCAAGAGTTATGTTTTGGAATCGACGGTGATCTCCGCAGTACATGATAAAACTGCCTTATTAACTCCGTCATCCAGTTTTGCCATGTATGAATCCACCTCTAAATGTATATTGAACTTAACTATATTAGCATCTATTGGTCCGTAGACTCAAGGAGCCGAAGCTCTAGCAGCAAGATCTCCAGTATCTGCATACGTAACATCAATCATCGCTTCAACTTTCGCCTTACGATCAGCTTCACAACACTCCAAACCATCTAAAGCTCATGGGAGTGCTCAATTTGCATATAGATATCACTCATGTTTCTCCACACCAATTTTGTCCTCTGTATGGATCCCCAAGGAATCCTAGCATGAAGCATATCTACCAGTTGCAAAAAACATACAACCTCTTTCCAATTCACAAGCAGATGCACATCCTGCCCGAACACAACCGTCTCGCAACCAAAATCTAGTTTTGTAGTTTACTGGTAGTAATGAATTGTGAACTCATATAGGTCCGTTGTATCGAAGTTGTGCATGATTTGATTAAAAAGGGGGGTTTTCAGTTCATTCAATTCAATATTATAGTAAATAATCTACTTCTAAGATAAGGCACAGATAAGAAAAATTCACCTCTCGCTCTTCACGCGGCTTGTTTTCTTCGAGATCTGGATGCCGCATCGCCGCACCGCCGCTGAACAATCTGTCATTGGCCTTGCCTTTCTCTTCAACCCGCTACTCGTAGGTACCTTGGTAGCAGACTTCTGGTTGACCTCCTTGCTAACCGGGGCTAAAGAGCTCGCCGCTGCTTCGCGTTTTCATCCACAGTCGAATATCCTCTGGTTACTTGCCAGATTTCCATGCTTCCATGGTGGCTCATAACCATGGTGAGGGCATTATGTGATGTGGTTCGCGCATAGGACATGTTCCAGTCCTGGATGAGCTGGGGCATCTCCTTTGCCTTATCTCGCACCTCAAAGGCGGACATTCTATTCATGTCCGGAACTTTGAGTACTTCGCCAATATCCTCGAATGATTGGCGGAAATCATGAAACAAATCGCCGACTTGTGTAAGCCGGCTGGTACGAGACTCGGTGGAGGAAGAATCCAGTAAGTTCAGAGGACCTGCACATATAAGGCAAAGGTCAGAGAAAATATATCCGAACTCCTTTAGTCGGAAAAACGGAAAATCAGAAATCAGGAAACATATCAAAGATGACATCGTCAACTTTGGTCTTCTCCGCACTAAGGCTCTGGAGTTCAGCTGGAGTGCTTCGGTGATGTCATTTTCTTTGAATAATTCATCATTGATATCCGAGATTTTCTGATCCTGGGCTATGATCCTTCGATCATGTTCTTCTGTGGCCATGGAGGAGGATTCGAGAACTTGTTCAATGTTGTGCTCATGATCTGCCTTAAGCTTATTCAGCTCTCGACGTAAGTCGACGTTCTCTACCTCCAAGGTCTTAAGATTCTCGGCCTCTTCAATCATTGCACATGATAGTTTGACCAGTGCTATAAGCAAAAGAATAACAGTTGAATAGGAAATTTGACTATGAAAGCAAAAAGAACAAGGTTAAGGACTGAAATGATTACCTTCAGCCTCATCCTTTGCTACCTTTAATTGAGCATTTTCAAGTCAGAGAGCTCTGATCTCTCTCCGCTTGTTACAAATATTCTTCAATAATTCCTGGTTATAAGCATTAACTTTCTATAAGTCAGAATAATACCCAGAGTCAGAAGTCTACTAAAGACTCAGGCTAATATTTTAACTAATATTAGCATGAGCCTTGGGGGCTACACTAGTTCGTTCTTTAGCATCCTATGAAAGCATAAATCTAGATTGTCTATCCAACTTCATGCTTGGGGCTAGAGGATATGATATGAAATAAAGTAAAAGAGGTGAGTTGGAATTCTGACTTACATGTTGTTCATGAGTAAGCTTGTGTAAGCTCATGTTCACCTCAGTGGTAATCTTCTCAGCGAGGGACAGCGGGATATTGGTGGTGGCGAAGCCACACCGGCCTTCAGCTTTTCGTCGCGAACACGAATTTGCTCAAGAAGTTTGGAGTACTTGACGTCCTCTGCTTCTTGTGACTCTTCCTAAGTGGAGATATTCCGGGTATGCAAGCACTACTGAGCCAACCTTTTTATCTCTTTTACAGTTTCCCGAGTAATGCCAAGTTTGGCAATGACCGGATTACTGAGAAGGTTTCCGGTGAAAACCTCTAATGAGGGATCATTACCCTTCGAGGGTTCACCCTTATAAACTTCCGCGTCACCCATGGTGACGTTGGTCTGTGATTACCCACAACTATAGGGGGTGTATCGTAGTATTTTTGATAAGTAAGAGTGTCGAACCCAACGAGGAGCAGAAGGTGCTGGCTACTGGTATGGATCAGGAATTCTCTGCAAATACTTAGCAAATGGATTTTTAGGGGTTTCGATAAAGCAAGTAAACAAAGTACGAGTACATAAAAGACAGTAAGAATGAGTGCAGCAAGTGGCCCAATCCTTTATGCAGCAAAGGACAAGCCGGTTGTATTTCTATAGATGACCAAACATTCTCGAGGACATATGGGAAGACTGTCAAGTGCTTTCGCTTCATATAGTCGATTAATCTTCTCTAGCTTGCTAAGTGTTGTGTGGGTGAACCTGTGCTAATGTACCGCCCCATCCAAGACTAATACATACTTGTGATTATACCCCTTGCAAACATCCGTAAGTACAAGAAAGTAATTAAGGTAGAAACCTAACCACAGCTTTAAACTCTAAGACCCTTACGTCCCTTGTGCAATGGTTTCCTAACGGGGGTTCAGGTTTTTGTCACTCTGGCAACCCCTACGATTAGTAGCCAAATACACAATGCATTCCCCTAGGCCCATATAGGTGAAGTGTCATGTAGTCAACATTCACATGACACCACTAGAAGAAGTACACCACAATTTAAATAACAATCTATTGAATCTTTCTCAACGCAACTCCACTACTAACAACAAGACTTCTCCCATGTCCTCAAGAACAAAACGAACTACTCACAAGGCACCTATGGATCATGATCAGAGATGGAATAATGATGTATAACAATCTGAACATAAACAATAATTCAATGGTTCACTCAATAGCATCAACTACAAAGAGTAATCAACACCGGGAAAGTTTCCCCTATGAACTATGCAAGATTCAACGCAATTGTTATAGCAATATGGAGATGGTGATGAGGGTGCTGATGGTGATGATGGTGGTGATGATGGAGATGATGATCCCGATGAAGTCCAGCTTGATGATGGTGTTCATGGCGACGATCTTCCCTCTCCGGGAAGGAATTCCCCCGGCAGAAATCTGTCTGCCGGAGAGATCTTTCTCTCTCGGTGTTTTTCCGCCCTGCAGAGGCGGCGGAATCTTTCTGTGGTCGCTCTTCGAGTCTTAGGGTTTCGTGGGGATGATATATGCCAGAGGATAGAGGCTAGAGTGGGCCAGGGCGGCCACACCACTCCCAGGCGCGGCCTAGGCCTGCCCGCGCCATGGGGTGGTGTGGGCCCCTGTGGCCCACCTCCACTCCATCTTCTGGCATCCTGAGTATTCTAGAAAAATAGAATTTTCTGTATATTTTCCTGGATTTTCCGATCTTTTCGAATTTTGCCTCCAAACAGCACCTTTTCCATTAGAATCCTGACTACAGCGGTCCATGCTCCAAAAGTCATCAACCATGCAAAAATAGATGAAATAACATAAGTATCACCTCTCAATACAAAATATATCAATGAATAATAGTGAATTAAGACATAGAATAGTGATGCAAAATGGACGTATCAACTCCCGCCATGCTTACACTTTGCTTGTCCCCAAGCGAAACTGAACTCAGTAAACATGGGCTCAGGTTTATGGAGTGAAGAGTCGATAAAAGAATACGGACAAGAAGCATCACATTCATCAAATACATAGATCATAATAGAAGACAACTCACTATTATATAACTCAACTTGCAATGAGTAAAGGAAGCACAATTAGGATACATAAAGTGAATCATAATTGGTATTGGCAAACTTAGCTCTTGGTCGAAGAGTAGTTGATAATTTGCTGGAGTTCACAAATAGTTGGTTTTCAAAGAAAGCTTTCAAAGTAGTAAACTTTCAAGATAAGAGCAGTGTGCAAAACAAGGAACATAAGAAACATGAATGCATAAATCATCATATGAATGAATGAAACACATCAACTCAAAATACTTGCTGAGATAGAAGGGAATAGGTTTACTGACTCAACTGCAAAGTAAAAGAAAGGCCCTTCACAGAGGGAAGCAGGGATAGCAAGTCTCATAAAGAGCTCCCAAAAATTATGATACTTACTAGCTTTCAGCTCTCATTGCCCCTATCATAGGCATCTTTTGGTGATTAAGGTTAAAGTGACACAACTAAGAGGATATGCTTGACAAGTTATAAATTGAAATCTCAAGCCCCTTACTTATGAGTACCGATCCTCATGCTACTCAACTTCAGTCACGAGCAAGATCTTGTCATTGTAAATACATGCGTATCATTGAGAACCGCCAACGGGGTACCCCTTGCACATGACACATGAGCTATCCCATAATCAAAATGACAAGGCAAGCAGACAGTGAGCATCTTAGTGATCTTTTTATTTGATATTTGCATAGGTTTTTATTGAGGATGCTTCATAGAATGCTCACTATAGTTCTGCTGCAAGTTTCCAACATGATTAGGCATGGCTTAGGCTAGCAGCCCAGGCGTTTCTCTAACACACATATAAACTCCATGATCTTACAAGTTCCGCTTTTATTTCACACCGCCGGGATCCATAAGCAAAAGAACATGATATAAACTAGGTACAAAGTACCAAATGAAGTGTTGAAAGCGGTCCCCATGATACATGGTTCGGCTAACTTCAACTCATAAAGCGCAAGCATATATGCAACAAACAAGGACCCAATGGTTCAAGTTTATTAAATGCAAGAAAGTAAAGTGTGCCATCAAGTTCGTGAGAGCTTTAATCACTAATTTTCACATAACAAGTTTAATTTGGGAGGTAGATAAAACAAGAATTTACTTGGAATAGCAATAATGCTACTAGGTAGGTATGGTGGACACAAATGGCATGGTTTTTGGTTTAAAGGAGATGGATGCACGAGAAGAATACCCTCTCGGTACAGGTTTTTGGCTAGCAAGCCTGGGTAGCAAGTACAAGAGTTGAGGGAAACAACCAAACATACAAATGATAAAGACAAACATGCAATCTTCCTTGGAAGAACAAAAGATCTTAACTAGAGAATACTAGACTTATGAGCAAATCAAGAAAGAAAAGATGATGAAATAATTTTTCTCTAGAGTACTACTATCTTTTTATTTTCAACTCTCAAAAAGGTGTTGCTACTGACCGAGCCAGGTTTGCCAAAACCAACTAAATTAACTCAATGATCCCACAGTGATACCAATACTAACAACAAGATCAATCATATAACCATGAATTGAAAACTAACATAAGCTATGTAAAAGAGTGAATGATAGAACTTCCCATTAATATTCCATAACGGAAACTGACACCAAGGGATACATATCTAACGAGAGAGGGGACACTTCTATAATGCAAACCATACTACATAATAACTCCTCTATTCCTGATATGACTCTACTAAAAAGGTAAAAAGATAGAAGATAGTGATATGATACCGCGACACTACCCCAAGATTGGAACAAACCAAGGGGATGCCAAACCTGATGACGAATTACTCCTTCGGTGGTGGTGGTATCCTCTCATCTCCGTTCGTCTTCCAGGGTAAAGGCTTCCCATCAAAAAATGACATCATGGTTTCCAACATCCTGAAACTTGCAGCCGCACTTATGCGTTTAAATCTAGCCTCATACTCACAGTTTTGATTTTGAACGTCATAAAACTGTGCTTGCAGTTCGTTGGTTGTTTGGCAGAGTGAAAGGACTTCGTCTTTGAGTTCAGCAGTCTCCTTTTGGTGCTCGGCGATGAGTTCGGAACAAATCTTGTGGATGATGTCCACTTCGTGCTCCGCCATCTTCCTGTATCTAAAGACTTCTCGCTCTAGTGCATCCATCCTGTCCTCCAGACTTCCTTCACCTTTAGGGCCTTCAACCTCCTTAATCCGGACCTCCCCACCTTCGAGCAACAACCCCTTGGGATGAATCTTCAATTCTCTCATGTATGGGTTGATGATATCCTCTAAAGAATCTCCCTTGGATGATCCAGAGGAAGACATTGTGGCTCCAAATCTGAGATTCTACCTGGCAGAAACATATCGAAACAAAAACACGACGAAAACACGATATACGGACCTCGGGGGATCCGAGGGGTTATATATTACGAAGTTTCATATCAAAAGGAAGGTACTGGGAGAAAATGAGTCGGAGGCGGAGTCCTGGGTGGCCTCACCACCTGGTGGCGCGGCCAGGGGTGGGCCCGCGCCATGGGTTGGTGTGAGCCACCCCGGCTCCCGTTCTGTCCCTTTTTCGCTTCGTAGCTTTCCATATTCGCTAAAAACTGCAAAAATATAGTTGTATTGTATTTTCGCGGAACTTTTCTTACCAGAACTCTTACCTATTTGAAAACAGACTCTGCAGGTCTCTGAATTTGGTATTTAGTGGATCCTTCCGGAGTCATCTCTTGAATATCATCGATATCTTCATATTCATATACTTATTACTTCAGTCATAAAACCCTTCTCTTCTTTATTACACCATTGTCTCCACTTCCTGGAAATTTCTTTCACACAGTTCTTATTAGCAACATTAGTATAAGTGAAGTGATAAAACCTTTTGAGTCCAACTTCAACTGAAAACCATCAAAACATAAGCTACTGTAGCAACTCCTTCTGAAAACCCAACAAGAATTCAAAAAGGAAATCGAATAAAGAAGCAAATGCAAGAGTGGCAAAATTTGTCAAAACAGACCAGCAGGTAAAGATCAATTTTTTTCGAAAATCTTCTGTTGCTCAAATCAAAAAGTCCAAACTAACGAAAGTTAAATAACAACATGGGGCAGAAGCACAAAAAATTATAGCTCAATCTCACGTACAGAGATCTCTCACGAATTTTTACGGTGAAGCACAAAAATCTGTTTTGGGACAACAACTTCCCCAAATATTACTTCTCTCTCATTAGAGGTTGATCTTGACACAAAAACCAAACAGAAACGGATAAGGAGCGGTTATTACCAAAGTAATAACTTCCAAGACTCAAAGAAACAAAAACAAACTAAAAGAAAAAACAAATTGGGTTGTCTCCCATAAAGCTCTTTCTTTATAGCCATTAAGATGGGCATGATAATTTTGAAGAAGCTCTCATAGGGATATGAATTGAAGTGAAAGAGAGCATTAAGAAGCAAAAACACACACACATTTAAGGCTAACCCACTTCCTATGCAAGGGGATTTTGTAAACAAACAAGTTATTGAAACCAAAGACAACTTGCATAAGAAAGCAAAAGAAGTGCAACATAAAAACTTTCAGCATAAAACGAGGAAACTTGATATTATTGAGATACATAAGAACACTTTTCCCTCTCACATAGTAACTTTCAGTATCATGCATAAACTTAACAATATAGCTATCGCAAGGACCATCATAGCAATGATCACTTATTCTAACAGAAAACACAGGAATACTAGCTCTCATAACACTACTTTGTGAAACAATATTAGAGGTATCCTTACAAAGGATAGGGTGTCCCTCTTTTTCATATTTAGTAACAAAGTCTTTCACATTTGCTATTATAGGTTCATCAACCATTTGTTTATCAGGTTCAAAAGCTTTATTTGTACTTTCATTAACCATACTAGCTATCATAGAATGTTCCTTTACCTTAACTGGGAAAGGCATTTTCTCAATGTAAGGTTTGGGTAAGACATGATTAGCAGTATAAACTTCAGTATTTCTTGCAGGAACACTCTTAGCAACATCTTTATAAGGTTCATGATACTTATTCCACTTCTTTTTAGGCACTTCAATGTAGGAAGCAAAAGCCTTAAAATAAGAAGCAATAGCTTGAGAGTCTAGACCATAAGCATTTTAAATATTTTGAAAGTCATCAGTTCCCATAAAAGATTCAATGCATTCATAATCATAATTTATACCTGACTTTCTACCTTTGTCATTCTCCCAAGCTTCAGCATTGTCTTGAATACGATCTAGAAGGTCCCATTTAGCTTCTTCTTCCATGCGAGTGAATGATCCAGCACAAGAAGCATCTAATAAATCCTTGTCATGTAGAGGGAGCCTTGCATAAAAGTTGTTGATAATAATATTGTTGGGGAGCTCATGAATGGGACATCTGAGCATTAGTAACTTCAATCTCCCCCAAGCTTGAGCCGTACTCTCTCCATCAAGAGGCCTAAAGTTGTATATTTGATTCCGATCTTTATGAATCTCACTAGGAGGATAAAACTTTGAATAAAAGAGAGGCACTATTTCTTCCCATTCCAGAGCTTGACCATTCTTCAGCAGCTTATACCATTCCTTAGCTCTTCCTTTTAGTGATTATGAGAATAACTTCTTCTTAACTTGATCTGTAGTAATACCTGCACACTTGAACAACCCGCATAATTCGTGTATAAAGAGTAAATGATCACCGGGATGGACAGTTCCATCCCCAACATAGTAGTTATCCATAACATGATCAATAATTCTTTTAGGTATTTTGAAAACATCTTTCTCAGCAGGTGGTGGCTTATCTACTACCTTAGCAGTGGTAGTAGCATTACAAAATAAGAAACTCAGCGAATTATCCATAACGAAAATAAAGCAACTAGTAGAAGTAAACAATACTCATAGTAGAAGTTTCCTTTACCAGTTCCACTCTCCAATAGCGCTTCACTCCCCGGCAACGGCGCCAGAAAATAGTCTGGATGACCCACAAGTACAGGGGTGTATCGCAGTATTTTCGATAAGTAAGAGTGTTGAACCCGACGAGGAGCAGAAGGTGCTGGCTAGTGGTATGGATCAGGAATTCTCTGCAAATACTTAGCAAATGGATTTTTAGGAGTTTTCGATAAAGCAAGTAAACAAAGTACGAGTAAATAAAAGACAGTAAGAATGAGTGCAGCAAGTGGCCCAATCCTTTATGCAGCAAAGGACAAGCCGGTTGTATTTCTATAGATGACCAAACATTCTCGAGGACATATGGGAAGACTGTCAAGTGCTTTCGCTTCATATAGTCGATTAATCTTCTCTAGCTTGCTAAGTGTTGTGTGGGTGAACCTGTGCTAATGTACCGCCCCATCCAAGACTAATACATACTTTGATTATATCCCTTGCAAACATCCGTAAGTACAAGAAAGTAATTAAGGTAGAAACCTAACCACAACTTTAAACTCTAAGACCCTTACGTCCCTTGTGCAATGGTTTCCTAACGGGGGTTCAGGTTTCTGTCACTCCGGCAACCCCTACGATTAGTAGCCAAATACACAATGCATTCCCCTAGGCCCATATAGGTGAATTGTCATGTAGTCGACGTTCACATGACACCACTAGAAGAAGTACACCACAACTTAAATAACAATCTATTGTATCTTTCTCAACGCAACTTCACTACTAACAACAAGACTTCTCCCATGTCCTCGAGAACAAAATGAACTACTCACAAGACATCATATGGATCATGATTAGAGATGGAATAATGATGTATAACAATCTGAACATAAACAATAATTCAATGGTTCACTCAATAGCATCAACTACAAAGAGTAATCAACACCGGGAAAGTCTCCCCTATGAACTATGCAAGATTCAACGCAATTGTTACAGCAATATGGAGATGGTGATGAGGGTGCTGATGGTGATGATGGTGGTGATGATGGAGATGATGATCCCGATGAAGTCCAGCTTGATGATGGTGTTCATGGCGACGATCTTCCCTCTCCGGGAAGGAATGCTCCCGGCAGAAATCTGTCTGCCGGAGAGATCTTTCTCTCTCGGTGTTTTTCCGCCCCGCAGAGGCGGAGAAATCTTTTTTTGGTCGCTCCCCGAGTCTTACGGTTTCGTGGGGATGATATACGCCAGAGGAGAGAGGCTGGAGTGGGCTAGGGCGGCCACACCACTCCCAGGCGCGGCCTAGGCCTGCCCGCGCCATGGGGTGGTGTGGGCCCCCTGTGGCCTACCTCCACTCCATCTTGTGGCATCCTGAGTCTTCTGGAAAAATTGAATTTTCCGTATATTTTCCCGGATTTTCTGATCTTCGCGAATTTTGCCTCCAAACAACACCCTTTCCATCAGAATCCTGACTGCAGCGGTCCATGCTCCAAAAGTCATCAACCATGCAAAAATAGATGAAATAACATAAGTATCACCTCTCAATACGAAATATATCAATGAATAATAGTGAATTAAGACATAGAATAGTGATGCAAAATGGACGTATCAGTCTGCGAGCCAAGATTCGCCGGCTCAGAATGCAGAGCCGGATCTTCTGCGACAGACGGAGATGGAGTAATCTCCGGTGTTGTGGAAGGTTGTGGGGCAGGAGTTGAAGGCGTTGTGGCAGGAGAAGTCAAATTTAACTTTGACTGGCGCAGGGGCTTTGACGAGCCTCCTTTCCCCTTGCCCTTCATGAGCTGTTAAGCTTTGAGGAGGTAATAGAACAAAGATCGTTACACTTTAGAAAGAATGAGAAATAAAATACAGAGACCTTGTGAGGAAAGGTACCTCTTCACAACGGGAACTTCCTTTGTGCTGATGGAAACTGTCGGAGTCTTACGCTTTCGGGTAAGAGTCTCCGGCAATGGAACAAGTTCTCCATCGTCCTGAGAGAGCTCTAGAGGATATCCCTTGAGAGGAGCAACCTCCGACTCGGGGAGGTCAGCAAGATGAAAAGAAGAAATATCTCAGTATTGCAAAAAGACACAATAATGTATAGATGAACACATAATTCAAGTTATTGCTGGAAAACTTACTGGTGTCACACGATCCACTCCCTCATCAACCACTTGATTTGGGACTTATAGTCCTTTTCTGAGTAAGGTTGGGAGCAGATCCAGAGAGAGTCCGTCTTGCTCTTGGTGACGGAGTGCATAAGACAGTCGCCATGATGTTGGAGAGGCTGAATTTGGCGTGTCAGCCAGCAGTGGACCAAATCGGATCCTTTCAGACCCTTGTGCTTCATCAGATATTCGATCCGCCTCTTAGCAAGAAGCATATCGTTAGTGAGAGTTGGAGGATCTGTGTCCCAAGACTCTTGGGGTGTAGCGCCGCCATCAACAAAAACAAGCAAAGTTGTTGCTTTGTTGGGAGTCGGTCTAACCTTGTGATAGAAGAACGTGGACGACCATTGTTTCACCGACTCACTAGCCTTAATCCTAGGATAGACTCGTTCTCTCCTAATAGAAAAGCTAAGAGTTTCTATAATATAAGGATTACCGGTGGTGATAGAATTTCTTGGAAAAGAAGAAGGCTCGGCCTAATGCCGAGATACCCCTCGCACAAAGTGGCATAAGCGCTCATCTCTAAGAGAGAGTTTCGGGGGAGATGGTGGAGTTGCACTCCGTAATGATCTATGACCTCAGAAAAGAAATTTGAGGGTGGAAAGCTCAAACCTCTGTTGAGGTGGGTGCCAAAATGCACTCGCTCGTCGGCGTTGGGGTGGGGATGGTTTGTCCGAAGCTGCTCCGCCAGTCGTCGGCACGGAGGAGACCTTCATTCTCGATGACGCGGAGCTTAGCATCATCAAGGACGCACGGGATCTAGACCCCACGGAACTTCTCCTCTCCACCGTAGGTGTTGTCGCCGTCATCGCTGCCGCAGCAGACGATGAGGCCTCAGCCATTTTTTGGGCACCGGTGACCTAGGATGGGTGGCGCTGTGAGATTTGGGGAGGAAGAGGAGCTCTGTTCGCAGGAAGCATCGAGTGGAAGGATCAAGAACTAGCGCTGGTGAGGAGAAAGGAAGAAAACTCAGCCCCTTATATCCTTCACTTGTGCCCTGATTCATGCAAAATAAACAGTAACCGTGCCACGCATCATGGAAGGAGCTGGGTAACCTCCTCATGATGAGTACGCCGCCTCGATCTCCATGCATGCATCAAAACAATGCCTCGGTTCCACGAAAGGTGGACCCACCAACGGTCGTGCTAACAGGAATATCTGTCAGTGATGTGACTTGACCTTGACTGATGTCAGGTTACGTTAGAGGCCAAGTTCCGGCTTAGTTTGAATTTCAAGATGGAAACCCGAATAATGTACTCATAAGGTCCGACTCGTTTTGAGACCTGGATCCTATCCTTTCTTTTGAAGTTTCAGGAACCCTTCAAGATTCTACAAGCCAAAGGTGGATCAAGCAAGATGATGATGAAATCCGACTCTAGATCGTGGAGGCTTCCGGGGGATATTTTTGGGGATATACTTTCTGGGTATCCTAATCGTGCCTCACTGGCCAGGGTGGTCCACTTCGGGTTAGAGATTTGCTTCACGGGCGGCCCAGTCAGGGAGAAGAGACAGAGTCCAGTCCGGCTATGGGAAGGCCCAGAAGACTTACCAACATAGGCATGTTATGTTACTTGTAGTTCAAGATGTACTCTGTAACCAACTCTTAGTCGTAGCCGGATAGGTCTCTCCTATAAAACCTAGGCCGGATATCTATATAAGTCGTCCTAGGACAAGCCTTTAGGCCACCCCACAATAGTCTACAATCTCAACTCGCACAGGCGAAACCCTTGTAACCTATATTCTGGCTCTGCCGTATTACTGGATTGCTAGCATGAGTAGGATCCGTCCAAAGCCGGCGGATTCAAACCTGGGTAAACTTGTGTGCTCACCATCCCGGAACATCGTACGTCTCACACCCCTCTCTTCCGCACGCCTCGAGGACCCCCTCGTGGCGTACTTGTCATCAATCCGACAACAATAAGATTTAAAAAATTTCTAGAAATATTAAACCATTTACGAAACTATAACAAAACTGGAAAGAACTTTTTACACCGACTACACCCCTAGCCACTGCAGCTGACAGAGGGGCCCGAGGCCACCTCAGCATCCACGTGGGCAGAGTGGGACCTAGCCTAGGTTTGACTACGGCTGACACACGAGCAGACGTCATGATGACGTGGGCATGATGTCATCCGCCAGGGATCAGCCCAAGATTATCGATAGGGAGGGCACTTGAGAGCGAGCGCGACTATGGGCCTACTCGAGTTCGATGCGAATGGCTGCGGGGAGCTGTTTACGGGTGGAGCCGCCCGAGTTGGGTCACCGGAGCTTCGTCGATGACCATGTACTACGAAGGAAGCAAGTGGTGCATGATGGGGGCAAGCTACAGAACAGGAGAGAGATCTTGGAGGGGTGCTTGAGGACCGTGGTCTCAGCATGGTCGTGGTGAAGTGGTCGGGGAGGGAAGGCGAGGCCGGATTCCATGGCGATGATGGGTGCAAGCGTCAGGGATGGAAGTTCTGATTGGGACGGTTAGGACCACGCTAGCTTGCTCTGCTAGGAGCAAAAGGATGAGGTGTACGAGGCGGTTCCGGTGATGCTCTCAGCTCGGCAAGGGTGGTCGGAGACGGTAGCCAGTGGCGGCGGGTCCGGCTAGGGTTCTGGTTACCTCTTCGCGTGAGTGGCGCAGAGTGAGAGAGAGGGAAATGGGAATTTGGAGAGAGAGCACGGAACAGGCGTTCTTATCCTTGGCTCGGTGGGCAGCGGTGGGCATCGCAACACAGGGAGATCGACGGTCGGCACGCAGACAGGCAGCAGCTTCCTTAGTGTCCTTCTAGTGGAAGAAGAAGAAAAAATAAAGGGAGCAAAGAGGTACGGGCCGGACTGCAGGCTGGAAATAGGCTTGGTGAGCCGCAACAAAGCTTGTAGGAGGGGTTGCTGCTAGCTGTTAGCTGCTACGCGGGGGCGATAGAGAAGGAAGAGGAAGAATGGGATGCGGCCCAGGGAGCTAGGATATCTATTTTGGTCTAGAAAAACCTTTTTCCTTTTCTATTTTTTGTTTCCCTTTGGTAATTTCAGATACTTTCTGGTTTGAATCATTTCAAAAATACCAGAGACTTTTGTAAACTATAGAAATATTGTAGGGACCCTTTAGAACAATTTGGGTTCCAGTAGTTTTGCTCTTTTCAAAATTCAAAACCTTTTGAATTGCTTTTAGAGAGGGGGAAAATAGCTAGGGTTTAGGGTTTTAGTTTCTTCTCTTGCTTTTCTCTGCATTATTTTATCTTAGCAGAAAATAATGACGCTCATGAATGCACAATTCAAACCCTAATTACTTATTAACTAAAACTAGGGTGTTACAGCTCTATCCCCCTTACAAGAATCTTGACCTGAGATTCCAAAGGTAGGAAGAGAGAGAGAAAAGGAAATAGGGCCACTCTAAGGATAAGAGGGAAATACACTAAACAACACACCGAGTATCTCATGGTCAGCTCGTGAAAGGAGTGTTTGTAAAAAACTATGAGATGACAAACATGAAACACATCAAGGTAATGGAGGAAACAAGAGGAGAAGGTTACACGGTGTTAGATAGCTGGTCTTCATAAGGATTGAGACCATGGAGTTTTGGAAGAGTTTAAGCTTCTCAAAAGGAAAGCATACAACGGAAAGATCATGACCATAGACTTCGAGAGGTGAAACTCTACTAGACGGCTTAAGTAGAGATTCATAGATACAGAGATACACATAACTAAGTTGTTGAACTACTTTTGATACAGAAGGATCAATCTTTGTTCAATAGAACGCCTAGACAGAAAGGTGTTTTGTGGCGAGGACTCGTAAGAGTCACAGGGAACATGTAACAATAGGAATTGCTGATTACCAAAATCATAGTCGCTCTTCGAACATGATTGAAAAATGAAGGAAACTTTGTATTCATCCAGGATTATCAAAATCTTTCCTAAATATCATGATATGACTTTACACCACTAGGTGAATAGGTAAGAGATTCCTGATGACACGAGGAAAAAGTAATTTCGTTCTCAAACTTCAATTACTTGGCTCAACAGGATGCTTGCCAACATGAAGGGTCTGGAGGATTGACCGAGAGACATTTAGCAACACTACTTTAAATGTTCTCCTTGATGTCCGAGGCAGATATCAAGTAAAGGTTAGACTTCGGATACAATGGAAACCATAAGCACAACTCCTATAATAAATCATAGAAGGAGCCTTATGAAGAGTGTTTCTTATTGATGAATCGAGAGAAGGTATTCTGGGTGATTGTGTCAACCATTACATAAATCTCGCCCGGTTTACAAAGAGACCTATGTCCAAAATCTTGAGTAACACCAACCATTGTTGCTGCTTGAGATTCAGCTCTGGTTAGGTGAAATGATAATTCAGACTCAGCGTGTTCGAACAGAAAGTGTGTAACATTTACCACCAAGGTAAAGTCACTAGATTCTCAAGAAATGGACTACAGTGTCAAGATCCAAAAGACTGAGCTAGATTGCTAGATCCATGTCTTAACATCTTGTTAAAGGACAGTTGCTCATACATCAAGTACTTGCAATGAAATACAACTGTGTCTGTAGAAGGAACAAAGATAGCTCTACTCGAATCCATGGTGACATCTTTCAACAATTGCACGTGAACCAGAGAAGGTCACTTCTAACATCCAGAACAAATTATTCGAGGTGACCGGAAGAAGGTTCTTGAAAGTTTTCCAAAATTAACGTTGTTGGAGATATGCCCAAGAGGCAATAATAAAAGTGGTTATTATTATATCTTTGTGTTTATGATGAATGTTTACATCCCATGCTATAATTGTATTATAAGGAAAAACTAATACATGTGTGTTTTGTAAACATAAAAGAGTCCCTAGTAAGCCTCTTGTTGAACTAGCTTGTTGATTAATTGATGATCATGGTTTCCTGATCATGGACATTGGATGTGATTAATAACAAGGTTATATCATTAGGAGAATGGTGTGATGGACACACACCCATAGTAAGCGTAGCATAAAGATCAAGTCATTAAGTTCATATTGCTACAAGCTTTCAAATGCATAGTAACCTAATCCTTCGACCATGAGGTTATGTTAATCACCATCCCCGGATGGGTACTTTGATGGCATCAAACACCACTTCGTAACTGGGTGGTCATAAAGGTGTCGTTGGGTATTCTGAAAGTATGTGTTGAAGCGCATGGACCAAGATTGGGATTTGTCCATCCATATGACGAATAGATATGCTATGGGCCCTCTCGGTGGAATGTCATCTAGTTAGCTTGCAAGCATGTGACTAGGTCACAAGGGATGACATATCATGGAACGAGTAAAGATTACTTGTCAGTAACGAGGTAGAACTAGGTATGGAGATACCGATGATCAAACCTCGGATAAGTATAGTATCGCGTGACAAAGGGAATTGGTTTCGTATGTTAATGGTTCTATCGATCACAAAGTCATCGTTGAGTATGTGGGAGCCGTTATGGATCTCCAGATCCCGCTGATGGTTATTGATCGGAGAGGTGTCTCCATCATGTCTGCATATTCACGAACCATAGGGTCACACACTTAAGGTTTGAAGTTGTTTTAAGTAGATATGGAATGTGCGTTGGAGACCGAATGTTGTTCGGAGTCTCGGATTGGATCCGGGACATCACGAGGAGATCCGGAATTGTCCGGAGAATAAGATTCATATAATGGAGCTCTTTTCCAAGCTAGGAAATGTTCCGGAGTATTTATATGGGGATTCTAGAAGGTTTCGGAATGTTCCGGAAGGTTCTAGAAGA
Organism: Avena eriantha; assembly: GCA_910589775.1. Taxonomy (NCBI): domain Eukaryota; kingdom Viridiplantae; phylum Streptophyta; class Magnoliopsida; order Poales; family Poaceae; genus Avena; species Avena eriantha. The sequence continues at coordinate 154,321,142 of OU342740.1, read as the reverse complement.
TTTTTTGGAGTTTACTTGAAAACCAAGAAAGGATAAAAGGATAAAGGGAAATTTAAAAGGGAAATTTGGGGGGGAAGGACTCTCCCCCCAAGCTCCCCTGTGCGCCAGCCCTAGGGGGTGGGCCTAGGGGTGGGAACCCTAGGCCACACCCCTCCCTCTATATATAGAGGGGTGGAGGCGCCACCCCCCTTGCTCCTCCACTCTTGCCCCTAGCCGCCTCTCTCCTCCTCCTTCCTTCTGCTTAGGCTTAGGCGAAGCCCTGCAGAATCCTCTACTCCACCACCACCACCACGCCGTCGTGCTGCTGGGATTCCGTGGAGAGATCTACTACCTCTGATGCTCGCTGGAACGGGGAGAGGAAGGTCTGCTTCGACTCCGCACGTGTGACCGACTGCGGAAGCGCTGCCGGAACGCGGCGCCGGAAGGATCGTCCACTCGATCTTGAGATCGGCAAGTGATCGACTACATCAACCACGAGATCCAATCTCGTAACGTTTTCGGGTCTACAAGGGTTAGTACAGATCTATCTCATTACACATGTCTAATAGATTAGATCTTGGCTTTTATCTAGATTAGATCTGTGTTTTGTTCGTTCTTGCGGTAGAAAATTTTTGTTTTCCATGCTACGAACCCAACAAACGCCACTGTTCCATATGAATCTAATATAGCATGGAGACGCAAGGATGTCATCGATGGGCTCAATAACAAACTTATCAAGATACTCCAAGAAGATGGACTCATATACCATATGAACAAGTGTAGCATCCCATCTGTCTAACATTTGTAATGCTACTTGGTTTAATAATAAAATGATACTTCCTATATGTATTACTACATCATCATTATATCATGCTCATGTCACCATGCCACCTTGCATTTGAGCATCATATAAAACCCATTTAATTTGGTTCTTCTCTCATATGCATTTGTATTCTTATTAATTGTATTTTGTTCTTGATATATTGTATTTGCTTCTTGACAAATTGCTTCATGCCCAAGTTGAGTTGGGGGCATATCTTTTCTGGACTCCACCATAGTTCTTCATCACCACCTTATAATTCCACCATCCAAACTATATATGGGAACTTGTATTTGTTTTGGCTTTTATCTAGCTCATATGTAATAGGATGGATCCACTTCTATTTCTACTTGCTTTCATACATGAACCTCTCTTCTTTTCACAAGTATAATATGGAAGCCTACATGACCACTTTGCATGTCATGTATTGTAGAAAACTCTTTCACCTTTATATGGTTCTATTGAATCATGGCCTTATTTGATTGAATGGTGAATGCATGAAACAATAGTGGTACCTACACACTAGCCTTGGCCACCTTCATTCAAACTTTTCCATCATTTAATTAGACCATGTGAAGCTAGAGAGTTTCCCATGAAATCTTTTCTGAGCTTAAACCTAGTGGGATGCTTGCCTAATTCAAATGCTCTTATGATTATAGTTTGTTTTCACAAACTTGACCAAAGCATTCATTGCATGCATGCCCCTTGATATCTTCCCTTTTTGATCTTGCTTTAGTTTTGGAATGGTTTTGCGTAGTTGTTTTCAAACAAATAAAATAAATAATAAAAGAACCTACACCTACTCTATCTCTACATCTTAGTCACATGAAATGTCAATGCCACTTGTGTCATTCCTTTGATTCTAATCCTTGTGAGCTTGTTGTCTTATTTGATTTTTAGCAAACCCTCACCACCAGCTAGCAAACCTAGCATCTACTGATCAAACACCATGGGTGTACAAAAACCCTAAACTTGTGTGATTATTCCTCTGAATCGGGGCCGCTGCCCCCTCTCACTCGACCTGACCAAGTGGACACCGAGCCAGGCGCGCCCTGTTTCGCTCCTCCCCTCGTGATGACGTGGTGGCAAGAGCAGCCGCGCCCACTCCGTGCTTTCTTTCCTCTCCACATCTCTGCTTAAAGGGAAGCAAGAGTAGCTAGCCACCCATCCCTATCCTCTCCAACCACCCAGATCAAATCCTCTCCCTTCCTTCTTTTTCCTTGCCAAGAACAACCACAACGCCACCATGTCACCACCACTGTCGCCACCAACCATCTTGCCGAGCCACTTGGCCATCTCACCACCATCGTCCTTGGTCGGCGTCCTCCATGTCACTGCTAGGTTGCACTAGTCAAGGAGGAGAAGGGCCACGCACCCGGCGTTCTGCCTATGCTCGCCGCCATTCCCACGTGTTGGTCACCACCGTCGTCTTCCCCGGCAGCCTCTGTCTTCCTCGAGCCGCCGAACCACGTCCAGAACCCCACGGTGAGACCTACCTTCCCCGGCACCTCCTTGTCCTCCCTGTATACCTCTAACTCGCTGTCCTTTCCGACAACCTCGTCCTGGCCACCTCACATGTGCCACCGTTCATCGTTGTCGCTGATGCTGCAGTTGCAGCCGAGCCATGCCGTGGGTTCCTCTGCTCCGTTCGACACTGCTGATGCATGGGCATCCCCTCCCTTGCAGTTTTCCACCGGGGACACCTCGCCAAAACCGCGAATGTGCTGCTCTCGGCACTGCATGTTCAGCACGCGCGCACAGACCTGCATTTGCCCCTCTATTTTTTCCCGTCAAGACCCCATCCGCTACAGCTCATCTCTGGAGTATTCCATCGCGTAGCTGTAAAGAGGGCACCACTGGCTCTCCAAAACATCCAACAACACCTCTTTAGGATCTCTATATCTTCCGGAATGCTTCACCCAATAATAGACGATCTCGCTGTCAGACCTCGGTCAGTTTTGACAGTCACTGCACTCGTTCCAGTCCATGTTCCTTGCATGTTTCCGGCTTATCTATTCCTCCTCCGATGATGCCACCTATACGAGTCTTGTAGCCCTAGACTCCCTATGCATCTATTGTTTTTGCACCACCGTGTTTTACACCGTCGTTTGGTCGCTATTGTCGTCGGAAAACGCCCAGATCCACCGTCATCGATAGGTTCAGATTTGATAGAAAACAGCCTACATAAACGTTTGCAAATAAACCCCTTTACATTCTTGTCGATCACACATGAGTCCCTGGATTGGCCACGTGTCCGCGCCTCGTTCGTGAGCACGCATAGTGGGCCTGCAGCCAGTGACCCCAATGTCGAGGAGAGTGGGTAGAAAGCCTCGGGTATAAAAAGATTCAAGAACCTTTTCTGAATAACAAAAATTCTAGAAATTGTTTAATCTAAATTAAAATATATATTTTTATATAATTTGAATTTGACAACATTTCCCACATAAAAAGTGAATCAAATTTAAACTTGAATTCAAATATCAACTCAAGTTTGACCAGAGTCAACCCTAACTAGTGAAACCTGTGACATTTGACCCATTTTTGAATTACTTGCATTTAATAATTGTATTGAATTCATAAATTCGAATAATACTTATGATATATGTTTTCTGATCAGAAAAATGCCAGGAATTCAAATATGTCACCAAAATAATTTTTGAACAATTTAAAATTTCGAAATTATTTAAATCCCTTTTCATAATAAATCTAAAACTTTAATTCCATAATTCCAAATTGAACAAATAATATGTCTAAATCGATCAGCACGACGAGCATGTTCTGATTATGCATTACATGATATGAATTGAAGTATGCATCATATAAATATTATATAATTAGAAATGTTTATGAGGGTAAAACATGCCATGCTATGTTATATCATATAAATATTATATAATTAGAAATGTTTAATAAAGTGCTTTAATTCTTGTTCCACACCTCACCCATGACATGCTATGTTATACCATCCAATTGTGCATCATTCCATCATGGCATATCTTGTTTGATTATTGTATATGATATATATGATTGTGCAATGTTTTTATTTTGGCCCTTGTGTGTTTGGTTTTTATTCGATAGACACTGAGCAAGGAAAATACCAAGAGCCTAAGGAGTATTAACCGGATCCTTCTTATTCCACAACTGAATTGTTAGGCAAGCAATTCCCCATGCTTGCATACATATAGTACCTATGCTTCTATCTTACTCTTGCATCATTGAGTTGTGATTGCATTAAATGGAATCCTAAGTATTGCATAGCCTTTACTTTTAAACCCCACCGAAGCTTGTATCCTCAAGCCCATGAGCCATTACTACAGGAGTTGTTTAAGACATGCGAGTCGTAGAACTACATGTGTAGGGTTTGTGCGAGTCTTTGGCTAATGAGGTACCTAAACAACTTAATCTGAGTACTACTGGGATAACTAATGAAAGAGGCATCGGTGATCATTATCCGTTATTTGGTTCTTTAAGCTCACTTGTGTTCCATAGGACCCCGAGTACTTGATTCCTGTTCCTTGACTATTCGCACTATCCACATACGGGAGACTCTAAGGATTCCCCTTCGCATGAGCTTGATTCGCACTTTATTTCTTGGGGCCACAAACTAGTTTGGGGCTTTATTACTATCTTGTACTTATGCCATGCTTTATTGCTTTATTTATGATTCTAGGTGGAGCACCTGTACTGTTTAGGATCGCAGCATGATTTCGCGGTATCGACAAGCCCAGTCACACTTTTGGGCTACTAGTCGTTTACAGCCATTCTCGCAAACCATGGGTTCGTCTCAGAGCTGGCCAACTTCGTTGTGGGTTGCTTATTACGGTGGCCCCCTGAAATAATTTATGAATCCTGTGAATGCATTATCGTGAGGCCTCGTTGCATTTTATTTGTTTCTTCCCGAGGTTGATCGTGTTTGTGTTTCTATTTGTGCACCCCTCCAGGGTAAATCTTTCCGAAAGCCATGACCGCGGTTATGGACGACTTGGAGCACACTTTCTCGATCATAGACAAGCATAACTAAATTACCGCCTTTAATTTGACTAAGACATGACTAGTACATAGTGCAACACTCATGGAATGGTTAATAAAATTGTTGACGGATGGGATGTTCTTCCGCCTTCTCGTCGGTAAGCGAGAAGGAGGGCGATCGATGTTTATTTATGTTGCTTATATAACTATTCATATTAATTAACGAGCTTATGTCCATCTTTGATTCGGTGGATGTGTAGTGTGTCTCTAGAGAACTTTGTAGATATCATCTTTCGCTACAATTGCGTAACCCCCAGGTTGTTCCCTTTAGAAGCATTAAGACTTGTTGAGTACCCCTAGGGTCTCAGACGATAAATATTTGGTTCAGATGGACAGGTATACTCTCAGGAAGATTACTAGGTTAAGGAGACGGATGATGCTGGAAACGACTGTCCGGTGTAGAGATTCCAGGGATGGAGATCCATGAGATCTGTGCTCGGGATTTGCTTATGTTCAGGGCATCTTATGCCAATTTTCTTCTTACCCGTATTCGGATCATGTTTTCTGCTTCCGCTTCCGCTTGATACTCTGTTGCATGATGTATGAGGAGATATCCTAAACTATTATATCTATCTAGGATATTTGGATCTTGCCACATGGCGTACAATATTTTTTATGTTTCTATTGTTTTAGGTGGTGTGACTCTGATGTCTATTGTAAGTCGCTGACATACATACTCATTTGTGTATGTTATCATCACATTACCTGTCAATTACGCTGCTCGCTCTAGTCCCGATGTTCTAATAGTGGGTGGGATGGTTGACCGGTACCGTGCCCTGCTTCATGAGGTGGGCCTACTGTGTGTGGCTGCGTGGCCCCACGGTAGTACTTCCTGTCCACTTTTGGTTCATCCAGGCTTGAGCTTAGAACGTAAGGTTCGAGGTATTACAATTGGTATGAGAGCCATTCCGCCCTTTAGGGCCTTAGCCAAGATGGTCATTGTCAGTTTAGAAAATATTTTGGTAGTTATGTATACTAGGGAAAAACTAAACGTGGGAGTAGGGTTGTTTCCATTTTTCTTCTTACCCACCCACCCACCCTTTTCTAGTAAGGAAGTGTAACATTTGTCTATCCTCTAGATGTGTTGGGGTTTTCATAGTACCATATGATGTGTGTGCATATCTTTGTCTATCTGTTGCATCCAACCTTGTTGTCGCAATCTGCCTTTGGTTAACAACTATTGGTACATTCCATATCGACAGGCTTTGTGTAAACCGACGTGATTTATCCAATTCATTAAACTGATGCGATCTGTCTTATTCTTTGTAACCGACGCGTTATAATTAGGGGTGTTCGTTCTGTATCTGTTAATCTCTTTCAGTTCTTCGTAGTAGGATAAGACTTGGGTTGCACGTTTTTCCTATTCTTGTGCGGAGTAATGCTTTGAGTGCTGGATGGAGTTATGACCATACCACTACTTTTATCATTCGCTCTTTTACATTGAATGGGTGAAGCTGCTAAGCTCTAACTGTTAAGTGGTTTTGCGCATCTAGTTGGTATTTTAATGCCGAAATTTTCGGAAAATTTGGCTTTGGTACTTTTGTGTTCCACACTTCTTTTCAGTTGCGTGCGATATGCTAACTATCTTCTAGGTGCTATGAACTTTGCTTGATATTTTAATATCATCTTAGTAAATTGTATCCTTTAATCTTGGTTAATTCTGTTTTAGTGCTATTTTAGATTATTAGTAATTCTCCATTACGGTACTAACGCAAGTTTTTCCATCAATAACAGGATGGACCCTCCCCGCCCCCTCCTGGAGAAGACGAGGTTCCAGGTTTGCTAGAGCTAGGTGTTGCGCTTGTCAGTCTAGCCAATACACTGGGAACTATGCACCAAAACTAGTAGAGGTTTGAGGAGAGCGTCTAGAGGAATGAGTTCGCACCACCTCCCCCACCTCCCCAGCATGGCAACATGAAAGACTTTCTGAAGTTCACCCCATGGCACTTTGAGGTGACCATCGAGCCGCTGGATGCCGACGATTGGCTCCAAGAGATCACGAGGCTACTGGATATCGCAGATGTTGCTGAGCACGACAGGCTCAAGTTCGCCAATCACGTTCTACATGGGCAAGCCGCTCTTTGGTGGGAGAGTTATTTGAGAGCAAGTCCTCCTGGATTTTAGCCAACATAGGGGCAATTCACTGATGCTTTCAAAGAGCAGTACCTGCCTGAAATTGTGATGGAACGCATGAAGGAGGTGTTCCTAAATCTCAAGCAAGGAAACGACAATGTCAATACTTACATCAAGTGTCGTCGGATTGATGACAAGTACGCCATGAGGGGGTCCTCGAGGCGTGTGGAAGAGAGGGGTGTGAGACGTACGGTGTTCCAGGACGGTGAGCACACAAGTTTACCAAGGTTCGAATCCGTCGGCTTTGGACGGATCCTACTCCTGCTAGCAATCCAGTAATACGGTAGAGCTAGACTATGGGTTACAAGGGTTTCGCCTGTGCGAGTTGAGATTGTAGAATATTGTGAGGGTAGGTGCCCTAAAGGCTCTCCCAATGACGGCTTATATAGATATCCGGCCTAGGATTTATAGGAGAGATCTATCCGACTACGACTAAGAGTCGGTTACATAGTACGTCTTGAACTACAAGTAACACTATGGGCCTATGTCGGTAAGTCTTCTGGGCCTTCCCGTAGCCGTATTGGACTCCGTCTCTTCTCCCTGACTGGGTCGCTCGTGAAGCAAAGCTCTAACCCGAAGTGGGCCACCCTGGTCAGTGAGGAACTGTGAGGATACCTGAAAAGTATATCCCCAACAGCAGCCCCCGGAAGTCTCCAAGATCCAAAGTCAGATTCATCATCATCTAGCTTGATCTTTGGCTTGTAGAATCTTGAAGGGTTCCTGAAACTTCAAAACAAAAGATATGATCCGGGTCTTAAAAATAAGTCGGACCTATTAGTACATTTATTCGCGTTTCCAGCTCGAAATTCAAACTAAGCCAGAACTTGGTCTCTGACATAATCTGACAACAGTCATGGTCAAGTCACATCACTGACAGACATTTCCTGTCAGCACGACCGTTGGCGGGTCCGCCTTTCGTGGAACCGAGTCACCGTTTCAATGCGTGCGTGGAGATCGAGGTGGCGTAATCATCATGCGGAGGTTTCCCCGTCCTTTCCACGACGCGTGGCACATTCACTGTAGCGTTTACACGAATCTTAGCGCGCCTAATGGATATAAGTGGAGTGAATTCCTTCCCACATCTTCTTCACCAGTTCTCAGCGCCGTTTCCTTCTCCTCTATGCCTCCCATGAACCTAGTGCTCCACTACCTCCAGCAAAAACACCTCAAGCGCCACCCATCTAAGGTCACTGGTGCACTGGAAAGAATGGCTTCTTCATCATCCTCTGGCTTGGCAGCGGTGACGGCGGCGGTGGCAGAGAAGGAGAGCCACCGCGGGGTCTGGATCCCGTGCGTCCTCAACGACGCCACCCTCTGCGGCGTAGAAGAAGAAGGTCACCTCCGCGCCGGAGATTGGCAGAGCGGCCTCGGCGAGGTCGTCCCCAACCCTCACGACAGCGAGCGAGTGCACTTCGGCACTCACCTTGACAGAGGTCTGAGTTTTCCTCCCTCAGATTTCTTTTCCGAGGTGATAGATCATTATGGTGTTCAACTCCACCATCTCCCCCCGAACTCCATCTTAGAGTTGAGTGCATTCGCATCTTTGTGCGAGGGGTATCTCGGCATTAGGCCGAGTCTTACTCTCTTCCAGTACTACTTCTTAGTCCGAAGAAATTCCATCATTGCCGGTAATCCTTACATTACCGGTACGATTAGTTTTTCGGTTAGGCGTGAGCGTGTCTATCCTCGGATCTTAGCTAGTGAATCGGTCAAGAACTTTCCAAACTTATCTCGTTATGGTGGGGATGAGGTTTCTAATGATAAGAAAAGGAAAAATAGGTTCCATCAAGGGCTAAATGCGACAATCAAATATGCTCTCACCCATACCACTCCAAGCTCGTTTCACAAGCTTCAGCAAGCTGCTCTTCAAGAGGAGGCAAGTGAATAGGCATATGATGATTCCAAGAAGCACAACCGTGATACTGGTGGTTCCTTAGCAGTGGCCGCTCCTTCTAAGCGTCGTGTGTGGGTCCCTAATACTGCACCACCGCTCCCTGCTCCGCCAAGACCATCAAGTTTCTCGCCAAGGCCACAATACTCTTACAACGTCGCTCCAAGGGGCTACAACAACAACTACCCTAGGGTGTCATATGGTGGAGTTCCTGGATACTCTACTCCTATCCGAGTGGTGCTTGTTTCTTGTGCAGGAACACTAGACACCAGCATTGGAACTGTCCTTTGATCAACAAGGCTCTTCCTCCACCACCTCCAAGACCTACTTCGACAATTGCTCCGCGCGTACCTACACCACGGGCTCTCAACATCAACACCAAGCCCAGGTCCACTGTTGCTCACGCCAACAACATCAACATTATTCAAGAGGAACATGCTCCTAGAGTTTCGATTGCTACTCTTCCCGTTAACTCTAGCCATGCACGACTTTTATTCGATTCTGGTGCATCACATTCATTTGTGTCTCACAATTTTGCAAATGAACATGAGATGGCTATGGATTCTCTTTCCAAACTTTTAATGGTTCTCTCTCCTAGAACAACAATGGCATGTTCAAAGATCAGTCATGGCAATCAAATTCAAGTTGGTGGTTCTTCATTTCTAGCTTCCTTGATTATTCTTGGCAGTTTAGATATTGATGTCATATTTGGCATGGACTGGTTGAAAGCCAATGAAGCTATGATTGATTGTGCTGAACACTCGATTTCTTTATAAAATCCTGAAATCCATATAGTCCATTTCCCAAGGCAAACTCCTTCTATTCATCTCTACTCCTTGGGTGTCCAGAACATTGATGTTATGGAAGCCTTGCAAAATGTTCCTGTGGTCTATGAGTTTCCAGATGTTTTTTTAGAAGAGTTGCCAGGTAAGCCTCCTGACTGAGAGGTCGAGTTTGTGATTGAGCTTGAACCTAGAACTACTCCTATCTTCAAGAAGCCTTATAAGATGGGTCATGTAGAGTTGGCCAAACTCAAACGGCAGCTTAATGAACAAGAAAAGTTCGGTTTCATTCAACATAGAACTTCCTATTGGGGTAGCCCAACAATCTTTGTGAAGAAGCGAGACCAGACTGATCGACTTTGTGTTGACTACCGAGATCTCAACGCAAAAACCATCAACAATAAATATCCCCTTCCGTGGATCAATGACCTCTTCGATCAGCTTGCATTAGCAGTGGTATTCTCCAAGATTGACTTGAGAAGTGGATATCATCAAATCGAGATTCGCAAGAAAGATGTTCCTAAAATAGCTTTCACCACTCGCTATGGCCTGTATGAATACACGGTCATGTCCTTCGGCCTCACCAATGCTCCTGCTACTTTCTCAAGGCTTATGAACTCAGTTTTCATGGAGTACCTTGATAAGTTTGTGGTGGTCTATCTTGATGACATCCTAGTCTATTCCAAGACAACAGAATAGCATGCAGAACATCTCTGTTGTGTGCTTACAAAGCTCCATGAGAACCTCCTATATGCAAAGTTCTCCAAGTGCGAATTCTGGCTCCCTGAGGTCACCTATCTGGGGCATGTTATTTCTGCTAAGGGCATTGTTGTCAACCCAGAGACTGTTCGGACAATTGTGGAGTGGATCCCTCCCAAAAATGTCAAAGAAGTTTGGAGTTTTCTTGGATTGGCTAGTTATTGCTATCGATTTGTTCAGAACTTCTAAAAACTTGCTAAGCCTCTTACCGATCTCCTCAAGAAAGGCAAGAAATTTCTTTGGTCATCGGCATGTCAAGAAAGCTTTGAAACACTCAAGGAAAAGCTCACCTCAAGACATGTCTTGATTCCTCCTGATACATCAAAACCGTTTCAGATCTTTTGTGATGCCTCTCTCCAAGGACTTGGCGTGGTCCCTTTACAAGACGAGCAAGTCGTTGCTTATGCTTCCCGTCAATTGAAAACTCATGAGATCAACTATCTAACACATGATCTTGAACTTGCAATGGTTGTCTTTGCTCTAAAAGTATGGAGGCACTACTTGCATGGAAACCATTGTGAGATCTTTTCTGACCACAAAAGTCTGAAATATATCTTCACTCAGCCGGACCTCAACCTTCACTAGAGGGGATGGGTTGAAACCATCCACGACTTTGATCTTTTGGTCAACTACACTCCGAGCAAAGCAAATGTGATGGCTGATGCCATCAGTCGTAAGGCATATGTGAACAACCTCATGGTGGAAGAACAACAACCTCTCTTGTGCGAGGAATTCCGTCAACTCAACCTCGAGCTTGTACCTCAAGGGTACCTTCTTACTTTGATAGCTACCCCTCTCTTGGAAGAAAAAGTTTGCTCCATTCAACTTGGTGATCCTTACACTAAAAACATAATCTCCAAGATTTAGCTTCCAAAGTATGAACCTTTTCTACCTTGACGACCAAGGCACTCTATTCTTTAAGAACTGGATGTTTGTTCCGAAGTATCCGGGTTTGAGAGAGCAAGTTCCTAAAAATGCTCATGATTCTGTTCTTTCTATCCACCCTGGCAGCACTAAGATGTACATGGATCTGAAAACATGGTATTGGTGGCCTGGATTGAAACTGGATTGTGCCAAGTATGTCTTTGAGTGTGATGTCTGCCGCAAAGTGAAACTTGTTCATCAAAAACCTTCTGGTCTTCTTCAACCTTTGAATCCTCTACAATGGAAACGGGAGAAAGTAGAGATGGACTTCATAACTGGCTTTCCAAGGTCTCAAATAGGCAACAATTCAATCTTTGTTGTCATTGACAGGCTCTCAAATAGGCCACAATGCAATATTTGTTGTCATTGACAGGATCTCAAAACTGGCTCATTTCTTTCCAGTCAAGGAAACAATTGCTGGTTGTCGGCTGGCCGAGCTCTATAACAAAAAAATTGTCTCTGTGTATGGGGTTCCTATTGTAATTGTCTCAGATCGTGGGAGTATATTTACCTCCAAGTACTGGGAAAGTTTCCAACAAGGCTTGGGAACAAAGCTAAACTTTAGCACCACTTACCATCCGTAGTCGCAAGGGAAAGTTGAAAGGATCAATCAGATTCTTGAGGATATGCTTCACGCTTGTGTCATTTCCTTCAACATGAAGTGGGAAGAGTGCCTCCCACATGCTGAATTCTCCTACAATAACAGCTATCAAAAAAGTCTCAAGATGGCACCCTTTGAGGTCCTCTATGGTTGCAAGTGTCAAACTCCAATTGGTTGGTCAGTGGCAGGTGAAAGAAAATTCTTTGGCCCTGACATTGTCACTCAAGCAGAAGAGAAGGTTCTTATCATCCTTGAGAACTTGAAAGTTGCTCAGAGTCGTCAGAAAATCAACTATGACAGAAAACACACGGACATGGAGTATGTCCCTGGTGATCTTGTTTACCTTTGTGTCACTCCCATGAGAGGCACTCATCCCTTTGGTATCAAAGGCAAGCTTGCACCCAGATACATCGGTCCTTTCAAAATCCGTGGCAAAAGAGGAGAAGTGGCTTATGCACTCGAGCTTCCTGAAAAACTCCAGGTTCATGATGTCTTCCACATCTCTCAACTCAAGAAATGCTTCAAGGATCCCAGAAGGATCATGGATCACGAGCTCATCAATCTCCAAGAAGATCTCTCCTATAAATAACACCCCATCAAAATTCTTGAAGTCGGAAAACGGAAGACTCGCAACAAGTCTATCAAGTTCTGCAAGGTGTAGTCGTTGCACCATTCCGTTGATGAAGACACTTGGGAGCGTGAGGACGACCTCCGTTCCGAGTACCATGTTCTCTTTGAGTCTTCTTATTCCAAGAATCTCGGGGCGAGATTCTTGTTTAGTGGGGGAGAGTGTAGCATCCCATATGTCTAACATCTATAATGCTACTTGGTTTAATAATAAAATACTACTTCCTATATGTATTATTGCATCATCATTATATCATGTTCATCTCACCATGCCACCTTGCATTTGAGCTTCATATAAAACCCCTTTATTTTGGTTCTTCTCTCATATGCATTTGTATTCTTATTAATTGCATTTGCCTATTGATACATTGTATTTTCTTCTTAATAAATTTCTTCATGCCCAAGTTGAGTTGGGGGTATATCTTTTCTAGACTCCACCACCGTTCTTCATCACCACCTTATAATTCCATCATCCAAACTATATATGGGCACTTGTATTTCTGTTGGCTTTTATCTAGCTCATATGTAATAGGATGGATCCACTTCTATTGCTACTTGCTTTCATACATGAACCTCTCTTGTTTTCTCAAGTACATTATGGAAGCCTACATGACTACTGTGCATGCCATTTATAGTAGAAAACTCTTTCACCTTTATATGGTTCTATTGAATCATGGGCTTATTTGATTGAATGGTGAATGCATGAAACAATAGTTGTACCTACACACTAGCCTTGGCCACCTTCATTCAAACTTATCCATCATTTAATTAGACCATGTGAAGCTAGAGAGTTTCCTGTGAAATATTTTGTGAGTTTAAACCTAGTGGGATGCTTGCTTAATTCAAATGCTCTTATGATTATAGTTTGCTTTCACATACTTGACCAAAGCGGTTATTGCATGCATGCCCCATGCAACTCTTGATATCATCCCTTTTTGATCTTCCTTTAGTTTTGGAATGGTGTTGAGTAGTTGTTTTCAAACAAATAAAAGAAATAATTAAAGAACCTACACCTACTCTATCTCTACATCTTAGTCACATGAAATATCAATGCCACTTGTGTCATTCCTTTGATTTAAATCCTTGTGAGCTTGTTGGCTTATTTGAATTTGAGCAAACCCTCACCACCAGCTAGCAAACCTAGCATCTACCGATCAACCACCCTGGGTGTACATCAAACCTTGATTATGTCCGAGTCTTCCTCTAAATCAGGGTCGCTTCCCCCCTCTGACTTGACCCAACCAAGTGGACACCGAGCCAGGCACGCCCTGTTTATCTCCTCCCCTCGTGATCACATGGTCGCAAGAGAAGCCGCGCCCACGCCATGCTTGCTTTCCTCCCCCTCTCTCCGCTTAAAGGGAAGCAAGAGTAGCTAGCCACCAATCCCTATCCTCCCCAACTACCCAGATCGAATCCCCTGCCTTCCTTTTTCTTCCTTGCCAAGAACGACCACAAAACCACCATGTCGCCGCTGCTGGCGCCACCAGGACATCTCACCATCGTCGTCCTTGGTCGGCGTCCTCCCTGTTACCGCTAGGTTGCAGCAGCCAAGGATGAGAAGGCTTGCGCACCCGGCGTTCCATCGACGCTCGCCGCTGTTCCCGTGCCTTGGTCACCACCGTCGTCTTCCCCGGTAACCTATGTCTTCCTCGAGCCGACGAACCATGTCCAGAACCCCACGGTGAGTCCTACCTTCCCTAGCACCTCCTTGTCCTCCATGTATACCTCTACCTTGACGTCCTTTCCAACAATCTCATCCTGGCCACCGCGCATGTACCACCGTTCATTGTCGTCACCAACGCTGTAGTCCTAGTCGAGCCACGTATCACTGAAATCGCGCCCATGCTGTCTTGACACTGCCTATTCAGTACGTCTGCACAGACCTGCATCTGCCCCTCTATTTTTTCCCGTCAAGACCCCATCCGCTATAGCTCACCTCCGGAGGCTTCCATCATGAAGCTATAAAGAGGGCACCACCATCTCTCTAAAACATCCAACAACACCTCCTTAGGATCTCTATATCTTCCAGAATCCTCTGCCCAACAGTAGACGAACTCGCTGCCAGACCTTATCAGTTTCGACAGTCACCGCACTCATTCCAGACCCTGTTCCTTGCATGTTTCTGGCTGATCTGTTCCTCCTCCGGCCATGCCACATGTACGACTCTTGTAGCCCTAGACACCCTCTGCATCTTTTGTTTTTGTGCCACCGTGTTTTACGCCGCCGTTTAGTCACTATCATCGTCGGAAAACACCCAAATCCACCGCCGTCGCTAGGTTTAGATTCGATAGAAAATAGCCTCCAGAAACTTTTGCAAATAACCCCCTTCGCATTCTTGTTGATCACGCACGATTCCCTGGATTGGCCATGTGTCCGCGCCTCGTTCGCGTGCATGCATAGTGGACCTGCATAATGGACCTGCAACCAGCGGCCCCACCTGTCGAGGAAAGTGGGTAGAAAGCCCCGAGTATAAAAAGATTGAAGAACCTTTTCTATGTAACAAAAATTCCAAAAATTGTTTTAATCTAAATTAAATCATATCTTTTTATATAATTTGAATTTGACAAAATTTCCTAAATGAAAAGTGAATCAAATTTAAACTTGAATTCAAATATCAACTCAAATTTGACCAGAGTCAACCCTAACTAGTCAAACATGTGACATTTGACCCATTTTTGAATTACTTGCATTTAATAATTGTATTAAATTCATAAATTCAAATAATACTTATGATATATTTTTTCTGATCAGAAAAATACCAGGAATTCAAATATGCCATCCAAAATAATTTTTGAAAAATTCAAAATTTCGTAATTATTTAAATGCCAATAATGCCTTTTCATAATAAATCTATAACTCTGACAAATAATTGTCTAAATCGATCAGCGCGACGAGTCCATTCTGATTATGCATTCCATGATATGAACTGAAGCATGCATCATATAAATATTATATAACCAGAACTATTTATGAGGGTAAAACATGCAAAATAAATTAATAAAGTGCTTTAATTCTTGTTCCATACCTCACCCATGCCATGCTATGTTATATTGTGCAATTGTGCATCATTCCATCATGTCATACCTTGTTTGCTTGTCGCAGATGATATATATGATTGTGCAATGTATTTATTTTGGACCTTGTGTGTTTGGTTTTTATCTAGATAGACACTGAGCAAGGCGAATACCAGGAGCCTTAGGAGTATTACCCGGATCCTTCTTATTCCACAACTGAACTGCCAGGAAAGAAATTCCCCATGCTTCCATACATACAGTACCTATGCTTCTATCTTACTCTTCCATCATTGAGTCGCTATTGCATTAAATGGAATCCCAAGTATTGCATAGCCTTTACTTTTAAACCCCACTGAAGCTTGTATCCTCAAGCCCATGAGCCATAACTACATGAGTTGTTTGAGCCATGCGATTCGTAGAACTGCATGTGTAGGGTTTGTGCAAGTCTTTGGCTAATGAGGTACCTAATCAACTTAATCTGAGTAGTAATGGGATAACTAATGAAAGAGGCATCGGTGAGCATTATCTGCTATTTTGTTCTTTAAGCTCACTTGTGTCCCGTGATGACCCACAAGTATAGGGTGTGTATCACAGTATTTTCGAGGAAAGTGAAACCCAATTTATTGATTCGTCACAAAGGGAGCTAAATAATATTTATAAGCCTTAACAGCTGAGTTGTCAATTCAGCTGCACCTGGAAACAATATTGCTCACAGTAGTTTATCAGTAGCAACAGTTTTGTAGTAGTAATAGCAAAATAACAGCAGTGGTAAAAGTAAAGATAGTAGTAACAATATCAGTAAACAGTTGGATTAAAGCGCAGTAGGCTTAGGGATGGATGGACGGGCGTTGCATGGACAAGACAATACAAATGGAAATCAAGACATAGGACAATTGCAGATAAATAAGATAAAGCATATGTTATGGGGTAACCCCGTGGGTGGCCCGATCTTCACGGATCTCGTGGTCAAATCGATGGGAAAGCAAGGGGAAAGGGAGAAGGTAGCGGAAGCGGACGCACACCTCGCAAAGAACACGATGAACACATCCAAAACACACACGATACAAGGCCGATTTCTCTCACTGGTGGACACCGGTCCGATAGAATCCTCGCAAGGAAAGATCGGTCAACGTGCTCCCTCGATCCCACACGGAGAGGGAAGAACACCTTGGAGAGGGTCTTGACGTCTTGGCAAAGGGACACCGATGCCAAGGCCTTGTACAACGAGGGAGGCGCGATGCAAACTCCAACGAGGTGGTGACGATAGTCGATCCCCTTTGGTAGAAGGGGATGAGGCAAAACTAGAGATTCCACAAAGGGGGTTTTCTTTAGTCTATCATCTATGCCTAGGGTTTCATGAGGGGGTGGGGGCACTATATATAGGCCAACCACTAGTTCAAGGGTACTTTAGGAATAAAAGCGGAAAGTATGGGCGGACTAAGGGGTACATGGGCCAAAGGCCCAGCTGGCAGAACGCAGGCCCATACACTCAGGCCGGAGACTCTGGTGTGGGGTCCGGAAACTCCGTTGTGGGCCGGAGACTCCGGTCTGTCTCCGGTGTCGTCTCCGGAGTGGCAGACAGACTGTCCTTGAGCTCGATCTGGGGGTCGGTCCGGAGATTGTTCCGGAGACTCCGGGGTTTGCAGGCCGGAGACTCCGGTGTCTTCAGGCCAGAGACTCCGGTGTGCGTAGGCCAGAGACTCCGGTGCTCCAGCTGCTGCTTCTTCCGTCTTCTCTTCCAAGCCTCCGTCTTGTCGAGCTTGGTGCTCCAGGCTTCCTCCCTTGCCTCCGTACTCGTCGGTATGAACCTATCATGGATATGGGACGGAGTATGAAGTAGTATACCATTTAATAGGGTAGGAAGTGGGCTCGCATAGAGGAACGGATTCACCTTTGGAGACCGTGACGACTTGGCATAAGTTGGAGACCATGATGTGGTAAAGACCGAAGGTCGAGCCACATCATCTCCCATCCCTTCAAAAAGAGTCATCCTCGACTCTACACGCTTATCACAAAGTAAAAGATGTCGAGAGACCTTCTTGATCCTGGGGTTCACCATATAGTCGTCTTCGGGAAGATTGAATTGACAACACCTCAATGTTCCTTCACTTTCCATGAAGCCTACAAAGCTCACAACAAAAGCGAAGCAACACTCAAAGCGTAGCCAATTCATGAAGATAATAGCATGAGTCCTCAAGTAGAGTGAAGTCACCTTAGGATGTAGAGATGGCTCGTTGAAGGGTAGCCATAGGTAACTCTCTTCGATTCGTCTTGTCAACTCTTTGTCCATAGAGGTTGACGCGTAAGCAATTGTTCTTCACACAACAAAGACCAAGCAACATATGTTTGTGTGTGATAGAGGAGCATGTCATTTGTGGCATGTCCATTCTTGTTCAGAACACTATTAGCACAACTCAAGTATAGCAAACGGGATGCATATGCAAGGTCCAAGTGCATGGCAATTCTTTGAACTTCATCCAAATGTGGGAACTCAAAAACTCCATAAAGCGTCTTAGTGTGGCATTCAAAGCAATTGACTAAGATGTAGATCAACATCTTTGATGCAAGAGTAGGAGAATTCGGCAAAAACACATGCGGAAGAACATCCAAAACAACATTATTATGTGTGCAAGCCAACCATTGGAAAGAACAATTGTTCAATATGTTGGATGCCATACACATATCATCAAAAGCCAAAATCAAGGGGGTATGAGTATCGCAAGCAGAAACACAAACAACATGTTTGCAAACAAACCAAATGAAAGAGCAAGTGGTCCTTATGCTTGTTGCAACAACAATACAAGAGACTTGGAAGCTCTCGTGACAATACATGCTCAAAATGGCATTATGGTTGCACACAAAACATTGGAAAGAGAAATTGTTCAATATTTTTGTGGCAACACACAAAGCATCAATATCCAAAAGAAATGAGACATGATTGTCACAAGGTGGAAGAATACCATCAACATGCTTGCAAGCAAACCATAGGAAAGAGCAATTTGTCAACACGAAAGATGCAAAGCATGCGAAAGGTGTCAGAGCTGGGTTCGATCTTGAACTCACTTGTGGGATGCTCTCTAGAGCTCTTTTTGTCAACTTGTGCTCAACCGAGGTTGACATTCTTGTGTGGGTACCTACACACATCAAACACAAAAGGAAGAATGTGTGTGCATGGTAGAGAAATACATCATCCATCATGACATATCTCTTCTTGTGCACATCACCATTAGTGTCAAGCAAGTGTAACATAGGTGCATGGTAAGTATGCAAGTGGGGAACATGCTTATCATGGCATTTACCAAAATATCCAAAATTTGAGAAAGCTATGGGGGCCATCTGAAATGGATCGTATGGGCACCTAGAGGGGGGGGGTGAATAGGTGCTACACCAATTTTTAATTCTTTTTCAAATTTAGGCTTAGCACAAAGGGTAAATTCACTAGATAAACTATTAGGTGGAATTTCCCTATATGCAATCCTATCTATTAGCGAGTAAAGAGCGAGTGGGAGAGGAACGAGTAAACCGAAGTGAAGCACGCGGAGACACAAGATTTGTTTGACCGTTGTTCCTTCCTTGTTAAGGGAAGTACGTCTGCGTTGGATCACCACGCCACAAAAGGCCTCACCCTGTTCTCCGATGGATCTTGCCACAAAAGGCCTGATCCACCTTCCACTATAGGTACCCTTCGAGGCGGGCACCGGCGCCTTTACACAACTAGCGGGGCAACAACTCCACAACAACTTGGAGGCTCCCGAAATGACAACAAGCTGCCACAAGAACAAACTTATCAAATACAATAAACAAGATCTAGGTATTGACAAGAATACTAGATCAGGGATTTCTCCAAGTGAATGGAGAGGAGTTCAAGCGCTTGATTCTTGATGATGATGATGAACTTATCCTCCTTCAATTCCACCAAAGATCAAGACCTTCGGGTGGTTGAAGTGAGAGATCGAGAATAAGAGCTCTTGCACAATGTCTGGTCAATTTCGAATGAACCAAGAGTTCTGAACATTGGGGAAGAAGGGGTATTTATACCCCCTTCAGAAACCAGCCGTTGCAACCTTTGGGGGCCGGGTTATCCGGCCCAAGTGAGGGCCGGATTATCCGGCCTGGGGAAAACACCGCCCCCAAACACGGAATATCCGGCAGAAAGTCTGACACCTATCAGAGAGACGCGCCGAGCTTGCCCTTGATCAACTTTTACGGGCCAGATTATCCGGTCATATGTGCGGGCCGGATTATCCGGCCTGGGGAAGAAAAACCTCCCCAGTTCGGATTTTCTGGGAGAAAATCCGACCGGATACTGTGCGACACGCCTTGGCCCCTTTTGCTCGAAAACTGGGGGCCGGATTATCCGGCTCGTGCGACACCCTGATCATCCGGCCTGGGGAGGAAAAACCGCCCCAGTTCAGATTTTCCGGGAGAAAATCCGACTGGACACCGAGCGACGCGCCTTGGCTTCCTTTGAGAGATGAGGTAGGCCGGATTATCCGGCCCTTGGTGGGGTGGATTATCTCCCCCCCCCCCCAAAAAAAACTTTCTGCACACATGAAAATTCTCCATAGTATTGTTATCTAACATGCAAAACATAGGAAAACATGAAATGTTCTTTCACCATCTCAATAGAATACATATGAGAATTATTGTTGCAAGTAAAACAAGTGAAAGAGCAATTATTCAACTTATTGCAAGCAACAGGAGAAATTGTAAAACATCCATGACAAAGAATTGTCCGAGGGTTATTATTGGTAACATCATTACAAGAAAAACATTGGAAAGAGCAATTGTTCAACAAAGTGCAAGCAATGATATCATCAACATAACGTTTAGAGCATGGCATGTCTATGGCAACATCATCACAATCAAATAATTTCACATGCTCAACATTATGGAAAGGCAAAGTATCACATGGAAATATCAATGAAGCATATGTGATATCACAAACATCATCCATAGCATGCAAGTCATCACAAATCATCATGTCCACTAGTGGGATCATGGCATCATCAACACCTGTATTCTTACCTTGTTCATACCTCTCATATGAAGTGGGTGTTGTGGTAGCATTGGCCTCCATGTGGGTGACTTCTTCATCCAATATGGGGATGGCATAATCTTCATTCACCATGTACATCTTCTTGGTTGGAGGCATCATCATCTCCATGCTTGGCGCTTCTTGATCCATGGAACCTAGCACAACATGAGAAAACACACTAGAGGTAGAGGGTAAGTTGTGAGAAATCAAAGTGGTCTCACATGACCTATCAACTACCACGCTCAACTCACTTGGTGTATCACTCATGCCCTCCAAGTGGAAGCACTCAATCTCACGTATGGTGGAGTCGCTCATCTCACTCTTGTTTTCACTCAAGTGGGCTAAGTGGCTCTCATACTCACATGGGATTGGTACCACATCATCACTCAAGCATGTAGGGGTAGGTTCGGTTCTCTCAACACCATCCGCCTCCTTTGGTGAAGGGAAAGTCCCATTCTCACCAATCTTGATCTCATCGTCGCCATCTTGCACCTTGGCTTCTGTAGTCCTCTTGGCGTACTCGTCTAACTTGGCGAAGTAGAGATCTTCGTCCTCCTCATCCATGAGGTTACATGCGTCATCTAGGACGTTAAGTCTTAGCGTTGAAGCTTGATGGCGTGGAGGAGAGCTTGCTCTTGGTGGTGGCACGAGTAGTTGAAGGTGCCTTATGATGGTGTCGATGGAGGTCATTGGCATGCCTTGCCAAAGGTTGATGTAGATGGCGCACTTGTTCATCCACATGACGCTCGCGATGATGCTCCTTGTCCTTGGCAATCTTCTTGGTGAGGCGTTGTAATGAGCGCAAAGCATCATTTTTCTTGGCCATCATGCTCATGGTTTTGGCGAATTTGTTGTCCATGTTGCGCTTGAAGTTGTACATTTGATGGTGGACCTTGTTGCTCTTCAGGTGGGGGCTCCGTCTTGGTCGACGTGACTTGAGGAGTTGGTCGTTGTCATTCTTGAAGTCGTCCATGCTTGGGGAGTTATTGTTGTTGTAGAACTCCATATCACCCAAGCATGTGGAGCCATTGTCAGTGTAGTGCTCCATCATGTCATCCATGCTTGTGGAGGCATATGCATGGTGGCTCATCGTGGATTCTTTATAGAAATCATCCTTGGTTCCGGAGTCCCTAGACATTTTTCACAAGACCAAGTGGTATATATGGAAGTGGTAGGGGTTAGGGATGCAACGTCAAACCTTACTTTACCTTGGAAGATAGTATCGTGCAAGTGGCAACACTTGAGAGCAATCAAATCCAAGCAAAGTGAAGTTCACGCGGAACACCAAAACCAACTAACCACTAAAAAACACACACACACAAAGCTTATGGTGGATAGGTATGGAAGGTTCCAAGAACAATCCGAAATCAAGATATTGTAATGGCAAGTAAAGAACCACGATGATCACAAAGCAAAACAAGTCAATCCACAAGATAGGAATATATACAAGGAAAAAAACACGGTGGGATAAATGGGACTTGTGCGACGGAGAAAGTGAGCTAATAACCAAATGATTACCTAGAGAAGACTACAAGCTTGTGCCGCACAAGTGCAAGGAGAGACGCTAGTTCGATTGCAATTACATTGGTGGGCTACAAGGTAGGCACAATAGGTACCACCTATTTGATATTCATCGAGCTTGCGCTTCCTATTCTATGAGGCACTTTTTTCTTCCTTTCTTTCTTTTCTTTTTATCTTTCTATTTTTTTCTCGTTTTCTTTTCTTTTTCACTTGCCCCTTCCTTGTGCCAACAACTATAGAAGATAACTATATGAGATAGCGTGCTCACAACTTTTGCTCGGAATTCTACAAGGTATCAAATGTGCATAGCCCAAGCAATCATAGGAGGAACTAGTCTATAGGTGTTTGTTGAACGCAAAGATAGTGTAGCTCACAAAGAGATACAAGTGGAGAGAAGTCGCGGAATTTGGGTGGAGTAGATAGCATGAACCATGGAGATGGTGATGTAGAGCTCTTTCTCCTCTTTAAAACGAGCTAAAGAACACCAAAATCCGAGTTCGTACGTAAAAGTTATGCCCAAAACGGTGAAACAGATTTTCTGTCTGCAAGGGGGCGGAGACTTTGCCAGAAACTCTAGTCTAGACCGGAATCTCCGGTCCGGGGGCCGGAATCTCCGGTCCGGAGGTTCCAGGACGTGCAGAACTTGTCCGGGACGCGATTTTGGCTTAAAAACTCGAACCAAAACACCAAATTGATGGGGGAATCAAGGAATTAGGCCATGGGAACGCAGGGGGAGGTAGATCAACAAGTTTAGCAAGTAATCAATGGATCAAAACCTACCAAAACGCACTCAAATCACAGATTGATCCAAAACACGAATTGGGGCTGTTTTTGGTGGAATTTTCGAATTTATGCGGAAAAAGACCAAATCGATGAGGAATTCGTGGCAACCAAAAGCTGCTGATACCAGATGTTAATGGGCTATCCCCGTGGGTGGCCCGATCTTCACGGATCTCGTGGTAAAATCGATGGGAAAGCGAGGGAAAGCGAGAAGGTAGAGGAAGCGGACGCACACCTCACGAAGAACACGATGAACACACGCAAAACACACACGATACAAGGCCGATTGCTCTCACCGGTGGCGACCGGTTCGATAGAATCCTCGCAAGGAAAGATCGGTCAACGTGCTCCCTCGATCCCACACGGAGAGGGAAGAACACCTTGGAGAGAGTCTTGATGTCTTGGCAAAGGGACACCGATGCCAAGATCTTATACAACGAGGGAGGCGCGACGCAAACTCCAACAAGGTGGTGACGATAGTCGATCCCCTTTGGTAGAAGGGGATGAGGCAAAACTAGAGATTCCACAAAGGGGGTTTTCTTTAGTCTATCATCTATGCCTAGGGTTTCATGAGGGGGTGGGGGCACTATATATAGGCCAGCCACTAGTTCGAGGGTACTTTAGGAATAAAAGGGGAAAGTCTGGGCAGACTAAGGGGTACATGTTGGAGATATGCCCAAGAGGCAATAATAAAAGTGGTTATTATTATATCTTTGTGTTTATGATGAATGTTTACATCCCATGCTATAATTGTATTATTAGGAAACACTAATACATGTGTGTTTTGTAAACATAAGAGAGTCCCTAGTAAGCCTCTTTTTGAACTAGCTTGTTGATTAATTGATGATCATGGTTTCCTGATCATGGACATTAGGATGTGATTAATAACAAGGTTATATCATTAGGAGAATGATGTGATGGACACACACCCATAGTAAGCGTAGCATAAGATCAAGTCATTAAGTTCGTATTGCTATAAGCTATTAAATGCATAGTAACCTAATCCTTCGACCATGAGGTTGTGTTAATCACCATCACCGGATGGGTACTTTGATGACATCAAACGCCGCTTCGTAACTGGGTGGTTATAAAGGTGTCATTGGGTATTCTGAAAGTATGTGTTGAAGCGCATGGACCAAGATTGGGATTTGTCCATCCATATGACGGATAGATATGTTCTGGGCCCTCTCGGTGGAATACCATCTAGTTAGCTTGCAAGCATGTGACTGGGTCACAAGGGATGACATATCATGGAACGACTAAAGAGTACTTATCAGTAACGAGGTAGAACTAGGTATGGAGATGCCGACGATCAAACCTCGGATAAGTCTAGTATCGCATGACAAAGGAAATTGGTTTCATATGTAAATGGTTCAATCGATCACGAAGTCATCGTTGACTATGTGGGAGCCATTATGGATCTCTAGGTCCCGCTGATGGTTATTGATAGGAGATGTGTCTCTGTCATGTCTACATATTCACGAACCATAGGGTGTCACACTTAAGGTTCGAAGTTGTTTTAAGTAGATATGGAATGAGCGTTGGAGACCGAATGTTGTTCGGAGCCTTGAATTGGATCCGGGACATCACGAGGAGATCCGGAATTGTCCGGAGAATAAGATTCATATATTGGGGATCATTTTCTGAGTTAGGAAATGTTCTAGAGTATTTGTATGAGGATTCTAGAAGGTTTCGGAATGTTTCGGAAGGTTCTGGAAGATTTCTTGGAGTTTGCTTGAAAACCAAGAAAGGGATCAAGGAGTCCTGGTGGGGCAAGACAAGGAGTCGTGGGGGAGGAGGACTCCTCCCCCCTCCCCAATCCGCCGGCCATAGAGGGAGGGGAGTCCTACTAGGACTCCCCCTCCCATGGCGCCTCCCCCCTTTAAATAGAGGGGTGGGGGTGCCACCTCCAAGCCCTCCTCCATAACTCCAAATCTCCGCCGCCTCTCTCCTCCTCCTTTCTTCTGCACAGGCATAGGCGAAGCCCTGCAGAATTCTCTACTCCACCACCACCACCATGCCGTCGTGCTGCTGGGATTCCGTGGAGAAGATCTACTACCTCCGCTGCTCGCTGGACCGAGGAGAGGAAGGTCTACTTCGACTCTGCACGTGTGACCGACTGCGGAAGCGCTGCCGGAACGCGGCGCCGGAAGGATCGTCCACACGATCTTGAGATCGACAAGTGATCGACTACATCAACCACGAGATCTAATCTCGTAACGCTTTCGGATCTACGAGGGTTAGTACATATCTATCTCATTGCACATGTCTAGTAGATTAGATCTTGGCTTTTATCTAGATTAGATCTGGGTTTTGTTCGTTCTTGCGGTAGAAAATTTTTGTTTTCCATGCTACGAACCCATCAGTGGTATCAGAGCCGTATCTATGCGTAGATCTGTTGCACGAGTAGAACACAATGGTGTTGTGGGCGTTGGTGCTCTTGCCGTCTTTTGCTTTGTGTACTTTGCATCTTGCGGCATGGTGGGATGAAGCTGCTCGGGCTAACCTTACATGTCATCGCACATGAGACTTGCTCCACGCTTGACGTGTAACTTGCTTTGCACAAGTGGCTTTGCGGGTGTCTGTCTCTCCCACCATAGTATAGATCCAATCTACATTTTGCACTCGATAGCACTTGTATCAACGTTGTGGTTCAGTTTCGTAGGTAAGATCCGTTATTGTTCGAAAGCCCCAAACCACGTAAAACATGCAAAGAAAATTAGAGGCGTCTAACTTGTTTTTGCAGGGGTTTTGTGATGTGATATGGCCATCATGTGATTGTGATTATGTTTGATGTATGCAATGATCCTTGTTGTAATATGGCAACCGGCAGGAGCCTAATGGTTGTCTTTAATTCTGTTAAGACCTGCGTGTCTATTCATCTTGTAATAGCTTTATTCCAAGTAGTTGTAATAGCTTCTAGTGATGATGGACAACCATGAAGCGGCGCCACTGACCTTAACGCAATGCTGGTGATGATGGAGATCATGTTCGTGCTTTGGAGATGAAGATCAAAGGCGCAAGAAGGGCCATATCATATCACACTAATTATGAATTGCCTGTGATGTTAATCCTTTATGCATCTTGTATTGCTTAGATCGTGACGGTAGCATTATAAGATGATCCCTCTCACTAAATATCAAGTAATAAAGTGTTCACCCTTAGTTGGCACCGTTGCTAAGACTCGTCGTTTCGAAGCATCTCGTGATGATCGGATGTGATAGATTCTACGTGTGCATACAACGGGTGCAAGTCAGATTTGCACATGCGGAAACTAAGGTTATCTTGACGAGCCTAGCATGTACAGACATGGTCTCGGAACACGGAATACCGAAAGGTAGAGCATGAGTCATATAAATGATATGATGAACATGAAGATTGTTCGCCGATGAAACTACATCTTCTCTCGTGAAGATCGGACTTGGTGTAGTGGACTTGGTTCGTGTAATCACTAAGACAATGTGAGGGATGTTGTTTTGAGTGGGAGTTCACCTAGTTAACTTAAGTATTAAATTTGAACTCAAATCATCATAAACTTAGTCTAAACTACTTGCAAATTTGTTGTAGATTATGGCGACCCCCTCCATCAATTTCAATGCGTTCCTAGAGAAAGAAAAGCTTAAGAACAATGGAAGCAATTTCACGGACTGGTTCCGTGGACTGGAGATCGTCCTCAGGGTTGGTCTGTTGACCTATGTGCTCGAAGCACCGCTAGGTGACCGACCTGCAGATGATGCTACCGATGACGTAAAGAATGTTTCCGCCACTCGGAAAAATCATTACTCCACAGTTCAGTGTGCCATCCTGTACGGTTTAGAAGCGGAGCTCCAAAAGCGTTTTGAGCACCACGACCCGTTCGAGATCATTAAGGAGCTCAGGCTAATTTTTGAGACTCGCGCGGCCATGGACAGCTATGAGGCCTCCGAAAAGTTCTTTAACTGTAAGATGGAAGAGGGAAGCTCCGTTAGCGAGCACGTGCTCACCATGTCTGGGTACGCAAACAAGCTCCAAGAGTTGGGAATATCGATTCCTAATGAGTTGGGGATTCATCGTCTCCTCCAATCACTGCCACCGAGTTATAAGAACTTTGTGATGAACTACAATATGCACTGCATGAACAAGACGTTGCCTAAACTATCGTCCATGCTGAAATCTGCTGAAGTGGAGATCAAGAAGGAGCACTAAGTGTTGATGGTCAATAAGACCACCAATTTCAAGAGACAGGGCAAGCCTAAGAATAAGGGCAACTTCAAGAAGGACGGCAAGAAATCTGCCGCACCTGCAAAGAAGCCGAAGGCTGGTCCCAAGCCTGAAACTGAGTGCTTCTACTGCAAGGGTGCTGGTCATTGGAAGCGTAACTGCCCCAAGTACCTGGCAGATATTAAAGAACGGCAACATCAAGAAGAAAGGTATATTTGATATATGTGTTATAGATTTGTATCTTACTAGTAATCGTAGTAGTGCCTGGGTATTTGATACTGGTTCGGTTGCTCATATTTGTAACTCGAAACAGGAGCTGCGGAATAAACGAAGACTAGCAAGAGACAAAGTGACGATGCGCGTTGGAAATAGCTCCAAGGTTGATGTGATCGCCGTCTGCACACTCCCTCTACATCTACCTTCGGGATTAGTTTTAAATTTAAATAATTGTTATTTGGTGCCTGCGTTAAGCATGAACATTATATCTGTATCTTGTTTACTGTGAGACGGTTACTCTTTTAAGTCCGAGAATAAAGGTTGTTCGATTTATATGAGTAATATCTTTTATGGTAATGCACCTGAGATGAATGGTTTATTCTTATTGAATCTCGATAGTAGTGATACACATGTTCACAACATAGATGCTAAACGAATAAAATTGAATGATAATTCTACATACATGTGGCACTGTCGTATTGGTCACATTGGAGTGAAGCGTATGAAGAAACTCCATTCAGATGGACTTCTTCAATTACTTGATTTTGAATCACTTGAAAGATGCGAAGCATGCCTAATGGGAAAAATGACTAAGACTCCATTCTCTGGAATAATGGAGCGAGCTACAGACTTATTGGAAATAATACATACCGATGTGTGCGGTCCAATGAGTGTAGCATCGCGTGGTGGATATCGTTATTCTCTCACTTTCACGGATGACTTAAGTAGATATGGGTATGTCTACTTTATGAAACATAAGTCTGAAACTTTTGAGAAGTTTAAGGAATTTCAAAGTGAAGTGGAAAATCATCGTAACAAGAAGATTAAGTTTCTGCGTTCTGACCGCGGAGGTGAATATCTGAGTTATGAGTTTGCCATGCATTTAAAGAAATGTGGAATACTTTCGCAGTTGACACCGCCGGGAACACCACAGCATAATGGTGTGTCCGAACGTCGTAATCGAACTCTCTTAGATATGGTTCGGTCTATGATGTCTCTTACAGATTTACCACTATCATTTTGGGGCTATGCATTAGAGACAGCCGCATTCACGTTAAATAGGGCACCATCTAAATCCGTTGAAACGACACCGTACGAATTGTGGTTTGGAAAGAAACCTAAGTTGTCGTTCCTTAAAGTTTGGGGTTGCGAAGCATATGTAAAGAAGTTACAACCTGATAAGCTTGAACCCAAAGCGGAGAAATGCGTCTTCATAGGATACCCTAAATAAACAATTGGGTATACCTTCTATCATAGATCCGAAGGCAAAGTTTTCGTTGCCACGAATGGATCCTTTCTTGAGAAGGAATTTCTCTCGAAGGAAGTGACTAGAAGGAAAGTAGAACTCGATGAGGTTATTGAACCTTCTCTCGGATTTGAGAGTAGCACAGCACCGGAAGATGTTTTTGTGTCGCCTGCACCAATTGGAGAGGAAGCTAATGATGATGATCATGAAACTTCAAACGAAGTTACTGCTGAGCCTCGCAGGTTAACGAGGGTTCGTACCACTCCTGATTGGTATGACTCTGCCTTGAACGTCATGTTGGTGGACAACGCTGATGACCCTGCGACGTATGAAGAAGCTATGGTGAGCCCAGATTCCGACAAATGGCTAGAAGCCATGAAATCCGAAATGGGATCCATGTACGAAAACCAAGTATGGACTTTGGTGGACTTACCGGATGGCCGTAAGGCTGTCGAGAACAAATGGATTTTCAAGAGAAAAACAGATGTTGATGGTAATGTTACCGTCTATAAAGCTCGACTTGTCGCAAAAGGGTTCCGACAAATTCAAGGAGTTGACTATGATGAGACTTTCTCACCAGTAGCAAAGCTAAAGTCTGTGAGGATTTTGTTAGCAATTGCTGCACATTTCGATTATGAGATTTGGCAGATGGATGTCAAAACGGCGTTCCTTAATGGTGACATTGAGGAAGAGTTGTATATGGTACAACCCAAGGGTTTTGTCGATCCTAAAGATGCTGACAAGGTATGCAAGCTTCAGCGCTCCATTTATGGACTGAAGCAAGAATCCCGGAGTTGGAATCAACGTTTTGATAAAGTAATCAAAAATTTTGGGTTTATACAAACTTATGGAGAAGCTTGTATTTACAAGAAAGTGAGTGGGAGCTCTGTAGCATTCCTAGTACTATATGTAGATGACATATTGTTGATTGGGAATGATATAGAACCTCTTAATAGCGTCAAAACCTATTTGAATAATAGTTTTTCAATGAAGGATCTTGGCGAAGCGGCATATATTCTAGGCATCAAGATTTATAGAGATAGATCAAGACGCCTAATAGCGCTTTCACAAAGTACATACTTAGACAAAGTTCTAAAGAAGTTTAGAATTGAAAATATCAAGAACGGGTTCGTGCCCATGTTGTCAGGTAAGACCTTGAGTAAAACTCAAAGTCCAGCTACGGCAGAAGATAGAGTGAAAATGGATAACATTCCCTGTGCCTCGGCCATAGGTTCTATCATGTATGCCATGCTGTGTACAAGACCGGATATAGCACATGCTGTTAGTTTGACTAGCAGATATCAAAGTGATCCTAGAATGGAGCACTGGACAGCGGTCAAGAATATCCTAAAGTACCTAAATAGGACTAAGGATATGGTTCTTTCATATGGAGGTGATGAACAGTGTGTTGTAAACAGTTACACCGATGCTAGTTGGAACACCGATCCGGATGACTCGAAGTCACAGTCGGGATACGTATTTATTTTGAATGGTGCTGCAGTGAGCTGGAGGAGTGCAAAGCAAAGCGTTGTGGCGAAATCTTCAACTGAATCGGAATACATAGCTGCTTCGGAGGCTGCACAAGAAGCCGTATGGATGAAGGAATTCATTACTGAACTTGGCGTGGTTCCCAGTGCGTTGTACCCGATGGCCATCTACTGTGACAACACAGGTGCCATAGCTAATGCACAGGAGCCAAGGTCACATAGCAAGCTGAAGCACATCAAGCTACGTTTCCACGCTATTCGCGAGTATGTCCGAGATGGTGACATAAAGATTTGCAAAGTACACACTGATTTGAATGTGGCAGATCCGTTGACTAAACCTCTCCCTAGGGCAAAGCATGACCAACACAAGAACGCCATGGGTGTTCGGTATATTACCATGTAATCTAGATTATTGACTCTAGTGCAAGTGGGAGACTGTTGGAGATATGCCCAAGAGGCAATAATAAAAGTGGTTATTATTATATCTTTGTGTTTATGATGAATGTTTACATCCCATGCTATAATTGTATTATTAGGAAACACTAATACATGTGTGTTTTGTAAACATAAGAGAGTCCCTAGTAAGCCTCTTGTTGAACTAGCTTGTTGATTAATTGATGATCATGGTTTCCTGATCATGGACATTAGGATGTGATTAATAACAAGGTTATATCATTAGGAGAATGATGTGATGGACACACAACCATAGTAAGCGTAGCATAAGATCAAGTCATTAAGTTCGTATTGCTATAAGCTTTTAAATGCATAGTAACCTAATCCTTCGACCATGAGGTTGTGTTAATCACCATCACCGGATGGGTACTTTGATGACATAAAACGCCGCTCGTAACTGGGTGGTTATAAAGGTGTTATTGGGTATTCTGAAAGTATGTGTTGAAGCGCATGGACCAAGATTGGGATTTGTCCATCCATATGACGGATAGATATGTTCTGGGCCCTCTCTGTGGAATGTCATCTAGTTAGCTTGCAAGCATGTGACTGGGTCACAAGGGATGACATATCACGGAACGAGTAAAGAGTACTTATCAGTAACGAGGTAGAACTAGGTATGGAGATGCCGACGATCAAACCTCGGATAAGTATAGTATCGCATGACAAAGGGAATTGGTTTCATATGTAAATGGTTCAATCGATCACGAAGTCATCGTTGAGTATGTGGGAGCCATTATGGATCTCCAGGTCCCGCTGATGGTTATTGATAGGAGATGTGTCTCTGTCATGTCTACATATTCACGAACCGTAGGGTGACACACTTAAGGTTCGAAGTTGTTTTAAGTAGATATGGAATGTGCGTTGGAGACCGAATGTTGTTCGGAGCCTCGGATTGGATCCGGGACATCACGAGGAGATCCGGAATTGTCCGGAGAATAAGATTCATATATTGGGGATCATTTTCTGAGTTAGGAAATGTTCCGGAGTATTTGTATGAGGATTCTAGAAGGTTTCGGAATGTTCCGGAAGGTTCTAGAAGATTTCTTGGAGTTTGCTTGAAAACCAAGAAAGGGATCAAGGAGTCCTGGTGGGGCAAGACAAGGAATCGTGGGGGAGGAGGACTCCTCCCCCCTCCCCAATCCACCGGCCATAGAGGGAGGTGAGTCCTACTAGGACTCCCCCTCCCATGGCGCCTCCCCCCTTTAAATAGAGGGGTGAGGGCGCCACCTCCAAGCCCTCCTCCATAACTCCAAATCTCCGCCGCCTCTCTCCTCCTCCTTTCTTCTTCACAGGCATAGGCGAAGCCCTGCAGAATTCTCTACTCCACCACCACCACCATGCCGTCGTGCTGCTGGGATTCTGTGGAGAAGATCTACGACCTTCGCTGCTCGCTGGAACGAGGAGAGGAAGGTCTGCTTTGACTCCGCACGTGTGACCGACTGCGGAAGCGCTGCCGGAACACGGCGCCGGAAGGATCGTCCACATGATCTTGAGATCGGCAAGTGATCGACTACATCAACCACGAGATCTAATCTCGTAACGCTTTCGGATCTACGAGGGTTAGTACATATCTATCTCGTTGCACATGTCTAGTAGATTAGATCTTGGCCTTTATCTAGATTAGATCTGGGTTTTGTTCGTTCTTGCGGTAGAAATTTTTTGTTTTCCATGCTACGAAGCCATCAGTACATGGGCCAAAGGCCGAGCGGGCGGCACGCGGGCCCATACGCTTAGGCCGAAGACTCCGCTATGGGGTCCAGAAACTCCGGTGTGGGCCGGAGACTCCGTTTTGTCTCCGGTGTCATCTCCGGAGTGGGAGACAGACTGTCCTCGAGCTCGATCTAGGGGTCGGTCCGGAGATGGGTCCGGAGACTCCGGTGTGCGCAGGCCGGAGACTCCGGTGTGCGCAGGTCGGAGACTCCGGTGCTCCAGTTGCTGCTTCTTCTGTCTTCTCTTCCAAGCCTCCGTCTTGTCGGGCTTGGTGCTCCAGGCTTCCTCCCTTGCCTCCGTACTCTTCGGTATGATCCTATCATGGATATGGGACGGAGTATGAAGTAGTATACCATTCAAGAGGGTAGGAAGTGGGCTCGCATAGAGGAACGGATTCACCTTTGGAGTCTGTGACGACTTGGCATAAGTTGGAGACCATGATGTGGTAACGACCGAAGGTCGGGCCGCATCAGCATCCAAGTACTAGATAATCATAGGCATGCGTTCCATATATAGTCATACGTGCTCGCAATGAGAACTTGCACAACATCTTTTGTCCTGCCAGCCCGTTCATAGTGGGGCCTCAAGAGAACTACTGGCAATTAAGGTACTCCTTTTAATAGAGCACCAGAGCAAAGCATTAACACTCTGTGAACACATGTGATCCTCACATCAAAGCCATTCCCTCTGGTTATCCCGGTTTCTGTCACTCCGGGGCCATTGGTTCCGGACAATAACGTGTGTACACAACTTGCAGGTAAGACCATAGACAATACTATCACAATGAATCAATAACATGTTCAGATCTGAAATCATGGCACTCGGGACCTAGTGACAAGCATTAAGCATAACAAGTTGCAACAAAGTCAAAAAAGCACTAATAAAAGATACTAGGCACCATACGCTAACAATCTGATGCCATTACATGAATGATCTCATCCAATCCATACCATCCCCATAGCCTACAGCATGGGATTACTCACTCATCGATGGAGAAGCGATGGTTATGATGATGGCGATGATCTCCTCCAATTCCCTATCCCGGCTGGGTGCCAGAACGGAGTTTCTGGTGCTGATTTGTGGAATCTGGTGGTGGCGGCGAAGCGGAACTCTTTCTAAAAAACGTCGAACCCCCCTCGTTTTTTAGGTCAAGGGGCATCTTATAGGTGAAGAGGGAGGCCGAGGGGGTGACCGAGGCAGGTGGTGTGGGCCCCTCGTGGCCCTACTCTGTCTTGTCTTCTGGTGAAATAGGATTTTTGGCATATTTTCCGGGATTTTTCCTAATAGTTGATTTTCTGCATAAAAACTAGACACCAAGGTAATTCTGCTGAAAACAGGGTCAGTCCATGTTAGTTGTATCCAAATCACACAAGTTTAGAGGAAAAACAATAGCAAAAGTGTTCAGGAAAGTAGATACGTTTTGGACGTATCAACTCCCCCCGAGCTTAGCTTATTGCTTATCCTCAAGCAATTCAGTTGAAAACTGAGTGCGATAAAAGAAACTTTCACGAACACATTTGCTTCATAAGATGTATATATTCTCAGCATAGGATCAAGTACTTGGTCAATTCATAATAAGGAGTATGTAGATAAGGTTACTCAGTAGTCATTGCAAGCTATGAAGAGCTTCTAACTCAAAAATAATAAGTAGCATGAAACATAAATATAAGTAACATTGTAATGCTCATAAAAATGTATGATAGAGTGGTATCTCGCTTTCCTTTGATTGTAGAGCAAGTATAAATGCCAAGGCACCTCTGAAGTTCAAGTGAAGACTAGAAGTAAAGATATCAAAGATACAAGCATCAAGGTCATATCACAATTAATCAAGTTTTGAGACAAGCACATTACACTAAGAATGACAACCATGCTCTCAAGAAAGTGCTCATAGAATATGTGGAGACTCCACAAGGAAAACGAAAAGGTTTTGAAGAGTTTGAAAGGCTTCCAAATGCTGAAAGTATGGTACTCATTAGCTTTGAGCTCTCATTGCCCCTATCATAAGCATCTTTTAGGTGATTAAGGTTAAAGTGACACAACTAAGAGGATATGCTTGACAAGTTATAAGTCAAAGTCTCATGCCCCTTAATTACGAGTACCGAACCTCATGCTACTCAACTTCGGTCACAAGTAATCTATTGTCATTGTAAGTACATATGTATCATGGAGAACCGCCAACGGGGTACCCCTTGCACATGATATAGGAGCTATCCCATAATCAAAATGACAAGGCAAGCAGACAATGAGCATCTCAGTGATCTTTTTATTTGCTATTTGCATAGGTTTTTATTGAGGATGCTTCATAGAATGCTCATTATGGTTATGCCACAAGTTTCCACCATGATTAGGCATGGCTTAGGCTAGCGGCCTAGACGTTTCTCTAACACACATACAAACTCCATGATCTTACAAGTTCCCCTTTTATTTCACACCGTCGGGATCCATAAGCAAAAGAATCATGATATCAACGAGGTACAAAGTACCAGTGCAATGTTGAAAGCGTTCCCCATGATACATGGTTCTGCTAACTTCAACTTATAAAGCACAAGCATATACGCAACAAAGATGGACACAATGGTTCAAGCTTATTAGGTGCAAGAAAATAATGTGTGCCATCAAGTTCTTGAGAGCTTTACTAACTAACTTTCTCATAACAAGCAAACATTTTCTTCGGAAGAAAACAAGGCATACTTAATATGCACGGAATAGCAAATGATGTTAATAGGTAGGTATGGTGGACACTTTGGCAATATTGGTTTTGGGGAGTTAGATGCACGAGTAAAGATTATACTCAGCACAAGTGAAGGCTAGCAAAAGTAAGGGAGCGACAAACGAGAGAGCAATAACTTTAATAATCATGCTTGCAACAAAACTGGACTAATCATGGCATGAAAGTGATTCAAGACCCCTGAGGCAAAATAATTCATCGAGGCTTAACTGATTATTACAGTCATATGCATGCGTGAGCATGTGCCAAGTCAATTCAAGTGAAACATTCAGAGGAGGATACCACAGTGTCATACCAAGTTATGAATAGAGCAATGCACAAACATTCATATGACATGCTACAAACTATTATCAAGCTAGAGATAATCTTAAGAAAGCAAGAACTACTAAGCATCCATAGATAACATACACCCTACATGAACGGACTAAGCGTGCCCACAATGATGAGTATATGTACAAAAATGAAAACAAATAGAGTTCATTACCAGCCTCTTATCACACCTCAAGTTGTCATTAATCTTCATTATTGCCCTTCAATTGTGTGGCTTGAATAATAATATGAAACCAAACTCCACTGAGGAATGCTGAACCCTGCAACAAAC
Organism: Avena eriantha; assembly: GCA_910589775.1. Lineage (NCBI taxonomy): Eukaryota > Viridiplantae > Streptophyta > Magnoliopsida > Poales > Poaceae > Avena > Avena eriantha. Next base: position 154,285,603 of record OU342740.1, on the reverse strand, counting down.
TTCACAAAACCAAAGAAGAACAACAAATATTTTTGGTGTTTTTGATTTTTTTTAAACAAGAACCAAAAGGAAGAACAAGCAAAGAAAAATCTTTTGGGGTTTTTCGAATAATTAAGGAAAAGCCAGAAGGAAAAAAACAAACCAATGAAAAAAGAAAAAGAAGCAAACAAAGAGAAACAAAGAAAATATTTGTAGTCTTTTTGTGTTTTAGAAAGCAAAAGCAAAGAAAGAACAAAAACTAAAAAGAGAACGAAGCATGGATATACGAAGTATCGACTATACATGATATGTAGATGAGTGTGGTGTCGGTGTACCTCCCCTAAGCTTAGGCTTTTGGCCTAAGTGGGTACCAATCCAAATTCAAGTAATTGTTCCAAGCAGGCGGGTCATTGTAAGAATGATCATGGTAAGGCCCTTGCGAAGAAGAAGAATCGCCCCAATCATAGGTAGGCTGCTGATATGAGGACTCCCCCTCATTCGAGGGCTGGACCGAATCATCTGTAACCTCCCTTCCAGTATCCTGCTCCTGTTGGGAGATCTCTCCCAATTATGCATCGAGTTCTTCCTCGGTGAGTGACCATCCTACCATGTTATCAAGGTTAAACAAAACAGGTGCAGGCAAAAGAACAACTCGCTCAGATTTACTCCTTCTCCAGTCAGCCTTGAGAAAGGTTATTTCATAAGACAAGTCACTCAAATTAACCCAAGAAGAAACAAATTTATGATGTATCATGGAATTAAGGTCAAGTTTCTCTATGGGAAATCGTAGGTCTAAATGATGAGGCACTAAACCATGCAAAGCCAATTAACGAGAGGCAATGAGGCCACCACAAATTCCACCTTTCTCGCGGGTTGCGGCAAGATGAGAAGCTATCAAGGCACCCAAGTTATAAGTCCTATCTCGTTTTAAGGCAACTGAGATCAGTGCTAGATCGTATGAGGATAACTTATAAGCAGTTTTCCTAGCAAGAACACACTTGGCAATAAAGTAAGCAAAGTAGCGAATAGACGGTAGATGAATGTTACGAATTTTTCTACTCTCCTTTGAGAAGTTGCTCCTTTGGCAAATATCCGCATACAAGTCCATGAGTGGTGCAGGTCGCTCTTTAATCCTTCCACACGATCCCCACTGAGGTACTCTAATAGCTACATAAAAATCATCAAAAGGGAGGTCGACAACTATATTGTAAATTTTGTAGTGAACCATGGGGTTCGGCAAAGAGCAACTAAATTGAAAGTCCTGCACCATAGACATGGTTAGATTCACAAATTGGTGATGTTCATCTCCCACAAAGTGCTCCAACCCTGCATTAGTGATTAAAGTATGGAAGTCTTGAGAGATCCCCCAGCCCCCATGAATGCGGGGCATGGATAGATAGAAGGAAAAACCTCCTCCTCACAGTGGACCTTCATAACTTCAGGCACCCTCAGTTCATGTTGGTTGAGTTGGTGTTCATTCATCTTCTATTCTGAAATTTAAACATCCATTAAACAAGTGATTGCAAAGTGAATACATAATGAAGGGAACTACTCATAGGGACTTGTAAGAGGCCTAAACATGCATCAAAACAATATATCTAAGCATTGAACAAGCTTACAAGCTCACATAACCTGTCACCTACAGCAGCAAAATACTCAAGATATTATCCACTAAACAAAAATCTACTTGGACAAGCGGAGGAGTCACATACCAGAGAACAAATGCTCCAAATTTCAGCAGCAAAGATGGGCTGAGCAAGGAGATCAAAAAATCATGGGTAAGAACAGCAAGAACGCTATTTCGAGCAAAGAGATGGTGTTTTTTCGGGAGAGAGAAGGAAGAGGCAGGTGAGAGAGTGAGTGGAGGGCCAGGGTGGCCCACACCATGGCCAAGCGCGCCCCTGGCTGGCTACACCACCAGGTGGTGTGCATGCCTGGTGGGCCCCCTGGTACTCTCCAGGCACTTCTCTGCCCCTTTTTCACTTAAAATTTTAATATGAATTTTCTGGAATTTTTTGAGACACTTTATTTTTGAGAAATTTTCAGGTATTGATGAATGATTTTTCTACAGAAAAGTGGTTTTGGAATGACGCAAAAACAAAACGAAACCTAAACTTCGGAAGCTCTAAGTCACTCTAATATGCAAGCAACTAGCAACAGAAAAGTAAACTAAGTGAAAGCAAAAACTAAAATGGATAAACTAAAAGTAAGCGAAGATAATCATGGTGAAAACATTGTCTTGTTCATTAAAATCCTTTTATTAACAAGGTTGATCAGGTCTTGTTACCAAAACAATTTAATATGAAACAAAACTTTGTATTCCACTAATGATTATGTTACCTCAACCTTGATAGCAATGGTCGCAACCATAATAATTTCATATTTTTCTCTTGGTATGGGACAATATATTTCTCCAACTTGAATGCCCTCAACATGTTCAATTGAATTTAAACAATAGTTCCTATCAATCTTCTTGGGGAAATAGACAGTGTATTCCTTATCATTTACATTGAAAGTCACCTTTCCTTGATTACAATTAATAACAGCTCCTGCAGTATTAAGAAAAGGTCTTCCAAGAATAATAGACATATTGTCATCTTCAGGCATTTCAAGCACAACAAAATCAGTTAAGATCAAGCAATTATGATCCACTTGAACAGGTACATCCTCACATATACCAACAGGAATAGTAGCAGATTTATCCGCCATTTGCAAAGATATATCAGTTGGTATTAGTTTTTCGAGTTGAAGTCTCTTATAGAGAGAAAAAGGCATAACACTAACTCCTGCTCCCAAATCACACAAAGCAATTCTAACATAACTATTTTTAATAGAGCACGGAATAGTTGGAATCCCTGGGTCTCCTAGTTTCTTTGGAACCTTACCATTAAAGGAATAATTAGCAAGCAAAGTAGAAATTTCTTCATTAGGGATCTTCCTTTTATTAGAGACAATATCCTTCATATACTTTGAGTAAGGAGGCAATTCAATAGCATCAGTCAAAGGAATTTGCAAGAATAAAGGTTTTCTTCCACTCACAAAACTTATTATAGTGTTCATCTTCCTTTGACTTGTGTTTCTTATCAGGGAAAGGCATAGGTTTTTGGACCCAAGGCTCTCTTTCAATACCATGTTTCTTAGCAACAAAATATGCTTTAGTGTATTTAGTATTCTTAGTGTGCCTTTCAGGTTCTTCTTCAACTTTTTCTTTATCAGGAACATCATTTTCCTCATTACCACTTTCAGTTTCAGCATCAGAGACATATATTCTATTGGGATCTATAGCAGGTTCAGGATATTCTACAATAGTTTCACGTTTATTTTTTCTCTTCTTAGGAGAAGTGCCACTATTTTCAATTTGTTGAGAATCCTTCTCAATTCTTTTTGGATGTCCCTCAGGATATAGAGGATCCTGAGTGGCAGCACCACTTCTATTTCTAATTTCATCAGCATGTTTTTATTTTGCAGCATTAACTAACAAGTCTTTTTTTTACTTTAATAAGCTGATCAATTTGAGTTGAAACCATTTGGAAGTGTTTAATAAGAATTTTAACATCATTAGAGGTTCTTTCTACAATATATTTTAACTCAATAATAGCTCTTGAGTTTTCCACTATATGATTTTGCACCCTTTTATTAAAATTATCTTGCTTAACAATAAAAATATCAAATTCTTCTAAGCATTGATCAGGAGGTTTAGAGTAAGGAATATCACCTTCATCAAAGTGTTGGAGAGAGTGTACCTCAATAGTGGATGAGTGGGAGATTAGCTTACATAATTCTTCCATAGGAGGTAAATTCTTCACATCTGCAGCTTTAATACCTTCTCCTTAAGACATTTCTTGGCTTCCTTCATCACTTCATCATTTAGTTCAATAACTCCCCTCTTCTTTGATGTTGGTATAGGAACAGAAATAGTTGGTTCAGGTGGAGTCCAATCTTCATAGTTCTTGCTTATTTTAGCCATTAATTCCTCATCTTCCTTGGGAGTCCTATTCCTGAAAACACAATCAGCACAACTATCCAGGTATGTCCTAGATTCTTCAGTTAGTCCATTATAATATATATCAAGAAGCTCATTCTTAGGTAATGGACATCCAACTTGTGCATGAATCAAAGAACAAAACCTTGCCCATGATTCAGGCACTATCTCTTTCTCTCCTTGTTTAAAATCAAAAAGTTCCTGCAAAATGGCATGTCTAGCACTAGGAGGAAAATATTTCTGAAGGAAAGTACTATTCAAGCAATCAGGGCTATCAATAGATCCAGGAGGTAAATTATTAAACCAAGTTTTAGCTTCTCCTTTCAACCAAAAAGGGAAAAATTTAGCAACAAAGTAGGTGTGCATCTTAATATCATTAGAAAACAGGCCACTCATGGTAGAAAGCTCAGTCATATGTGCTACCGCACTTTCATTCTTAGTCCCACAAAAAGGTTCTTTGTCAACAATAGATATGTAAGAGAAATCAAGAGAGAAATCATAATCTTTATCTTTAGTGTTTATGGGAGAAGCAGCAAACTTAGCATTAGGAGACAACTTAGGTTTTATAGTACGCCTCTCAAGGAGACTCTTAATAGCACTCCTATCATGGGTGTTTTGACATTCTTTAATAAATTCATCGGTCATCTCTATATAACCGTCTTCGATATCATAACTCTCTCTAGACTCAGGTGAACTAACAAGTGTAGTAGTGTCTTCATTAGGAGTTTCGGTATTTCCAGCTATAGTTCTAGCAATCGTAGCATCTAGGAAAGGACCTAATGAACCACTCTTATCAAGCACGGTAGAAGCAGCATCATAAGTATCATAAGTTTCAAATTCAGCAGTAGTACTAGTGCGTGTACCATGTATATGTGGTGGTGTAAGGAGCTTACTCATAACACATGGTGAATCAAGAGCAACGGAGGTGTTCAGAACCGTACCTCTTCTTGTAGTGGATGGTAAAATCGGATCATTGTCATCATGAGACTTACCCATGATGGATGGATGGCAGCGAACAATAGTGATTCCAAGTGAACTTGATAAACAGAGCTATGCTCCCCGGAAACGGCGCCAAAAAATAGTCTTGATGACCCACAAGTATAGGGGGTGTATCACAGTATTTTCGAGGGAAGTGAAAACCAATTTATTGATTCAACACAAGGGGGGCAAATAATATTTATAAGCCTTAACAACTGAGTTGTCAATTTAGTTACACCTGGAAACAATCTTGCTCACAGCAGTTTATCAGTAGCAATAGTTTTGTAGTAGCAATAGCAAAATAACAGCAGTAGGAAAAGTAAAGATAGGAGTAACAATAGCAGTAAACAATTGGATTAAAGCGCGGTAGGCATAGGGATGGATGGACAGGCGTTGCATGGACAAGACAATTCACATGGCAATCAAGACATAGGGCAATTGCAGATAAATAAGATAAAGCATCCAAGTACTAGATAATCATAGGCATGTGTTCCATATATAGTCATACGTGCTCGGAATGAGAACTTGCACAACATCTTTTGTCCTGCCAGCCCGTTTGTAGTGGGGCCTCAAGGGAATTACTGGCAATTAAGGTACTCCTTTTAATAGAGCACCGGACCAAAGCATTAACACTCCGTGAACACATGTGATCCTCACATCAAAGCCATTCCCTCCGTTATCCTGATTTCTATCACTTCGGGGCCATTGGATCCGGACAATAACGTGTGTATACAACTTGCAGGTAAGACCATAAATAATACTATCATAATGAATCAATAACATGTTCAGATCTGAAATCATGGCACTCGGGCCCTAATGACAAGCATTAAGCATAACAAGTTACAAGAAAGTTAAAAAGGACTATAAAATATACTAGGCACCATGCCCTAACAATCTGATGCCATTACATGAATGATCTCATCTAATCCCTACCATCCCCATAGCCTACAGCAGGGGATTACTCACACATAGATGGGGAAACATGGATGGTCGATGGTGACGATGATGGCGATGATCTCCAATTCCCCATCCCGGCAGGGTGCCAGAACGGAGTTTCTAGTGCTGATTTGCGGAATCTGGTGGTGGCAGTGAAGCGGAACTCTTTTTGCAAAACGTCGAACCCTCCTCGGTTTTTAGGTCAAGGAGCATCTTATAGGTGAAGAGGGAGGCCGAGGGCGTGACCGAGGCAGCCACACCACACCCAGGCCCTGCCTGACCTGGCCCGCGAGGCCAGGTGGTGTGGGCCCCTCGTGGCCCTACTCCGTCTCGTCTTCTGGCTCCATGAGTCTTCTGGTGAAATAGGATTTTTGGCATATTTTTCGGGATTTTTCTTGATAGTTGATTTTCTGCACAAAAACTAGACACCAAGGTAATTCTACTGAATACAGCGTCAGTCCGTGTTAGTTGTATCCAGATCACACAAGTTTAGAGGAAAAACAATAGAAAAAGTGTTCGAGAAAGTAGATACGTTTTGGACGTATCATCCCATAGGACTCTGAGTACTTGATTCCTTTTCCTTGACCATTCGCACTATCCACATACGGGAGACTCTATGGATCCCCCTTCGCCTAAGCTTGATTCGCACTTTATTTCTTGGGGCCACAAACTAGTTTGGGGCTTGATTACTATCCTGTACTTATGTCATGCTTTACTGCTTTGTTTACGATTATGCATGGAGCACCTGTACTATTTAGGATCGCGCTATCGACAAGCTCAGTCACACTTTTGAGTTCCCAGTCGTTTACAGCCGTTCTCGCAAATCCTGGGTCCGTCTCGAAGTTGGCCAACTTCATTGCGGGTAGCTTATTGGGTGGCCCCCTGAAATAATTTATGATTCATGTGATTGCATTTTCGTGAGGCCTCGTTGCATTTTATTTTGTTCTTCCCGAGGTTGATCGTGTGTGTGTTGCTATTTGTGCACCCCTGCGGGGTAAATCTTTTTGAAAGCCATGTCCGCGGTTATGGATGACTTGGAGCACAGTTTCTCGATCATAGACAAGCTTAATTAAAGTATCGTCTTTAATTTGACTAAGACATGACTAGTAAATAGTGCAACACTCATGGAATGGTTAATAAAATTGCCAATAGATGGGAAGTTCTTCCGCCTTATCATCGGTAAGCGAGAAGGAGGGCGAGCAATGTTTATTTATGTTGCTTATATAACTGTTGATGTTAATTAACGAGCGTTCGTCCATCTTTGGTTGGGTGGATGTGTAGCGTGTCTGTATAGAACTTTGTAGATATTATCTTTTAATGCAATTTCGTCAGCCCAGGTTGTTCCCTTTAGAAGCATTAAGACTTGCTGAGTACCCCTAGGTTCTTACACGATAAATATTTGGTTCAGATGGACAGGTATACTCTCAGGAAGGTTACTAGGTTGAGGAGATGGATGATGGTGGCAACGACTGTCCGGTGTAGAGATTCCGGGGATGGAGATCCATGAGATCTGTGGGCAGGATGTGCTTATGTTCACGGCATCTTATGACAATTTGCTTCTTATCTATACTCGGATCATGTTTTCTGCTTCCACGTGATACTATATTGCGTGATGTATGAGGAGATATCCTAAACTATTATATCTATCTAGGATATTTGGATCTTGTCTTATGGCGTTGAATATTTTTCTGTTTCTATTCTTTTAGATGGTGTGACTTTGATGTCTATTGTAAGTCGCTGACATACATACTCATTTGTGTGTGTTATGGTCACTTTACCTGTCGATTACGCCGCTCGCTCTAGTCCTGATGTTCTAAAAGTGGGTGGGATGGTTTGCTGGCACCATTCCCTTCTCCACGAGGTGGGCCTACTGTGTGTGGCTGCGTGGTCCCACGGTAGTACGTCCTGTCCACTTTTGGTTCATCCAGGCTTGAGCTTAGAGCGTAAGGTCCAAGGTATTACAACAAGTCAAAATATTGGTCAGAACAAAGGACATGAGGATGCACTCAAGTGAAACATCACGAGTAACAACATCATCGGGATAGTCCTTGGAACTGAGTTTGATTTGACAATAACCCAAATCAAATCAAAAGTAGGGAAGATAACATATCCACAAAGGAGATACTATGTTTCTTCAACACGGACAAAACTAGACATCAGGAACTGAGTCAGATAGAACTTTTGTCTTACAACTCTCCAAGTTATTCTTTAAGCTTAACCAACTGATTTAGGGGTATCTAGTACGAATCCTTGGAGAAAGGAGCACTCTAGAGAGCTTGCTTCCTCAATAACTTGGCAACACGGTCATGTGGTGACATGGCGATACTTCTAGAAAGACGTCTAGAACATCACGAACTACTGATATGTCACTTGGTTCGAGAGGGAACTTTCTTTACCTAGCAAGAAGACATACTCTTAGAGCTTTGGCACGAGCCTAACTCTTTGACCGAAGAGAGTTCACCAGAGTAGCGGACTTGTAGCACAATCATCCTTCGCTTAGTGATACCGTTAACTAATCACGCTAAGAATAACACAAATGTACTTGGAGTTCAAAGCTATAAAATTTGCTAAGAATCTCAGATGGCCACATTACTATGCACATGCATCACTCACGAGCATAAACAACTCTGAGGAAGGGTGGATAAAGATGTGTAAGAGCATCACTTATTTAAGAGGGTCATGAAACTCAACAAGACCTCTTAGTATAAATGAGTGTGATACTCAAAGGCAGAGTGGATAGAAACTAATCAATGCCTCTTGATCTGTGAATTACAACACTTTGACCTAGTCCTAGATACAGCGTGGTACTGGAGTTTGTTTCTCCTGACATTCTAAAATGGTTTGTCTTGATGGACCAAAAGAGTATCTTGCATCGGAAGACACCAATGCACATTGCTACTTGGCTACCAACTGGTAGACAAAGGTTGGAAACAACAAGGGGAAAAGAACATGCTCAAGATAGAATCCCGAGATGTGGATGCATAGATTATCAATCTTCTGAAAACCAATGCAAAAAAGGGAGAGGAGTGGCAGAGTCACGGATATAGATGTGAGCCTCTCGAGGAGTACTCCTATCATGATTTATTTCGTTGTATTAAAAAACATCTGCCATACCTAGTGGTAGGGGAAGTCCTTATTTGTCACTATTCAATAGTGACAATAACCACAAGCTCGAAGGCCAGAATTGTAGTACCAGCCATCCTGAGGTAATGTGTAAACATTTACGACAGAGGTCAATGGAATGTATCTTGGGTTAAAGATCAGCTTCATGTACAGGATTCACAACAACCAAATCCAGCACAGCCCGGGACCTTCGATTCAAGTCCAAGGGTTAAAACTCGAGAAAATAGTAACTACTACTTGAGTGACACGGCGTACACTACAAGGTAGTAATCATGAGGTATCTTCCAAGAGAATAAAGAACTTCTGAAGTACCCAAACAAACAAAAAGGGAGGCACACGAGGCAAAAGGAAACCTCGAAGCCTAGAACAGAACATTGTGGTGCCTACAATATAATATTGTGGGACCATAAGGTAGAGAGATCATGATAGAAAGGTACACAAAGATCTCACAACACACACAACTCTAGAGAACTCAACACTAGGTAAACTGGTTGAAAAACGACCTGCGCAAAAGGCACCTAAGCTTTGAAAGACTAGAAGAGATATCAAAACTATTCCAAATCCACATAAGGTAAGATGACCCAGAGTTGGAGCGATACCAGATGAGGAGAAGAAGAAGCATACTAGAGTTTCTGCAAATACTTTTCAGCTTTAAAATAGTTTTCACAAACACTAGACTCAACATCAACCAATAGCAAGGTTTTCCTATGGTCGGTACTGCTCTGATACCAAAAACTGTGACACCCCCGGGATCAGGGTTAAACAAATCCTAGACCTTAGCCTGATATAAGCTTAACCTGGAGCTCGAGGATATTCAGTGAGAAATCTGTAACACAACAGTAACCCTACGACACAAAAATTATTTTAGAAAGCTCATAACTGAGTGAATAACCAAAATATTACAAGCAGAGATCACTGACCACAAACATCAAACAATAGAAGGCAAATTATGCTATTAAGTATAGCAAACTTAACAAATGGCCTAAGAGGCCTGAAGCATAATGATGACGTCCCAGCCCATAGATTCCAGGCTTCCAGCCGGGAACCCCAAGCTACTCGTCGGTGTCGATGTTGTATAGAACTCGTCTTTAGGGGAACAATTATTCTGCTACAAAAGTATCAACAAAGAAAGGGTGGGTACAAGGTGTACTCCACAAGACTTATGGCTGGTGGGGTTATTTTACATAAAGCCATCTTTGTTTTTAAAAGGGAGAAGAACCTCCTCTAATCACAATATTTTAAAAGGGGATAAGAGAGCAACATCTCCAAAGAATTGATCATCATCTTTTGATATCCACCAAATTAATCCTCATCTCAGAACTAGGATCACCCCTTGTACCCATGAGGAAGCATCCTTAACAAACCTTAGTTGCCAAGTTTCATGATTAGGTTAATGTTCTCTATAATCTCACGTTCATTCCCAAGTCATCCATAACCTTGGACATGGCTTTTCGAAAAGATTTAATCCTACAGGGTTGTACAACTTTACCCACACGTACCAACCGACTCTTAATGCCAGTGCATTAGCCCTCTTCCTTGGAAGGCCAGCAGAGGGTGGTTGGCCATGACATTTACCTTGATTTCGTTGAGACCATGAGTAACGCCCTAAGGAGGGTTCCGCTATAACGGGTCAAGTCCCGAAGCCGGTCCCTAGAGATGTGAGGTGAGGTTTGTTTATCAGGGGCGCTCTATACCCCAAGCAACCTAGTCCACGCTTACCTACTTGTTATGATGCACCTCCTTCACCTCCTCTTTTGGAAAACGTTGTCAATGCTTATGCCAAATGGAAAGCCCGAACTATGTGACTCATGGAATCTACTAGGAAAGTTAGTTATCTGAGGGATTCCCAGTCCCATGTGGCTGTATGCTCGTCTTGGTTTCGAGGGAAAGAACTCGGGTCCTAATGGTGGCCAGCAAGGGACTACAAAAACCACATCCCACTATGGCCTCCCATACAAGCCTTAGCATGTTTAACCTTTACCACTGATCTCACCTCATCAGTATACCTCGCTCTCCTGTCATACTAGATTCTCTGCATTTGATACATCATCCAGATGAAGCAGCACGGATAGCTAAGCAAGTCTAAGCAAGACACAGATGTAAGCTCTAGCAATGCACACAAGACAAACCTAGTTATGCTAGGAGTAGTGGATCGGGTAATATAAGCTCAAAGGGAGTAATGTAATAGATAGGATACTCTATATATCGATAAAAGGCCATAGTAGAATCGTTCGCATGATGGCAAGAATTGAAATGCTTTCGAAGCCATGGGACTGTATAATGGTGGGCTATGCTTGATGGGGATATACCAATCGAGGTATGCCTAAAAGGCCGGTTCGACTAACTTGGGCGCGTGGCGAATGGGCCTGCAAGCACGGCGACTGGAACGCGACTGGAAATGAAGCCCGGTGACTGAAGTTGAAGGGCCAAGACTCCAGTTAGGCCTAGTCGGATTACGTCAAATCCTCCGAAACCTAAACTGATTCGGTTGTAATCTTGTAAACCCTAGCGAGGTACCCCTATATAAACCTCCCTAGGGTACGCTGTACACTTACGTGTTATTAGCTACCCCATCCAAGTGACTCGCTACCCAGCCACTGAGTTCACCAACCTTGTAATCCACTCTCCAGGTAATACAATCTAGCAGGAAGTAGGTATTTACCCTACGGGGGCGAACCTGGGTAAATCCCTGGTGTTAGTTCCCAATCACGCATCGCAGATGGTGACTTTCTCTTCCCCCAATCCTATCAATCTTTACCCCTGGTAGCGAATACCGTGGCCATTCCCATGATAGTGGAATCCACCGTGGGGCTTAGCCAGTCAAGCCTGAGATCTGTGACGAGACCCTACATCCCGGTCAACAGGCCGATCGCCACTGGCCGCATGGCCACTAGCGGCAGGTTCCTCCAGATCCTGCCGAGCAGCTACATCCCAGCATCATGCCCGGTCATTCATGGTGTGGTTATGCCGATCGGCACCATCAACCTCTTTGTTAGGTTCACAGACTCCATCGACCCGACGGAGACGATGATCATCGGCGGGTCATTGCAACGTGATATGCTCTCGGAAGACCAAATCTGCTCCATCACCTACCTCGCCTTCGAGTATGACTCGGTCGCTAGCAACGTAGCCGGGAGCGACGCGAGTCTCCGACGATGCCGATTCGGCGGCCCCTGTCTCGGCCGCCGGATCCATCACCGCAACATCGAACGAGGATTCCATCACGCGAGTCTCCAACGTTGAGGACTTCGAGGACCCCTCCATCCACAGGCTCTTCAGCCCCAACTTTGTGTCAGAGTCCCCTGACGAGGCACGAACCAGATCCAATCGCTATGATGCCATCCACATGGCGGGTAGCACTAACGCGCCGCCAGATCCCTTCTCCACGCCCATCCCACCAACAGTGATGGTGGCGGAGATCGAGGAGTACCACCAGCATCTGGAGGCGGCCAAGCTCAGGGAACAAGCCGAGCATGACAAATGTCGCCTCGAGTAGCAAATGGTGTAGGAGCTGTCGCTCTACCACCAACGCCGCATACGGAGCCGCCTGAACCCCACCGTTTAGGGCCTCTCACTAAACTTCAACGATGAGCATGACCCTGCTCGCGTTGCCAAGTGCGAGTTCTGCCACAACGCGACACCTGGCGGTAGCCGCCCACCAGTCGGGGCACTGGCGACCAGAGCTCCATCACCACCCTGCCGCTCGCCTCCTCCGGAGCAGCCGTGGATCCTGATATCCCCACAAGCGTGCGACTCCAATGGACTCCCGCTCTACTCCACCCTGATGGATAACATCATCGGGGGACAGGCCGCAGTCGCCAGCCTCAACATCACAGGGGAGGGCGCGCTACAGGTCAAATACGTGCAGGCTCTACTCGTCAGGGTCGTCGAGCAGCAAGTCTAGGGGTCGACCTGCAACGAAGGATGTACTCTCACTCGACCGAAAGCCGCGCGGCATCGAGCGGCCGCCCTACCGTCGGCAATGCCGTCAACTGCCCCCCACCTAAGCCCTTGCAGCTCCACCCACGGGCAGTGAACCCCGCACTTACCACTAACGAGCCGTAGCTTGTGCATAACACAGTCGCTGCCAACGGTCAGTCGATAGACGCGCGGACCCACATCATCAACAACCAAGATTTGCGAGATTGCCAGCAAAACAACTTGAGGAATACCCCCACCAATCGCGACAAGCCCGAGCCAAGGGGCTCCCACAGCCGAATTGGGCCGCAGTGCTTCAGACCAATGATCCGAGGCGAGAGGTACCCCTCCACCTTCAAAGCGCCAAAGGACATTGAGAAGTACGACCCCACGTACGATCCGGCAGTGTGGATCGACATGTACCTCATGTCAATGGGGATCGCCGGCCACATAGACCAACTCGCTGCTCGCTACCTCCCCCTGCTGATGGAGGGAGCGACCCGCCAGTGGATCGACACCCTCCCTGATAATAGCATGGACTCATGGGAGGACATGAGGGACGCCTTTGTCAGAAACTTCGAGGGCTCCTACACCCGTGCCACCACCATCGAGGACATGGAACACTACATCTGGGGACCATGCGAGTTGACTCGCAACTGGGTTGAACGGTGGAAGGACCTGTGGATCAATGCCTCCGGCATCCACCCGGATACGGCCATCCACTTCTTCAAGAACGTGTGCCACTACGAGCCTCTGGTTGCCAAGATCAAGAGGGTCTACCAGACGCTCGACAACATCCCCGACCTCCTTGAGATTTCCAAGCGCTACGTGCAGGAGGACCCCAACCAAGACTCAGACGATGAGACAGGGGGACGATGCTACTCGGGTGGCCCTGACAATGGCAGGCACCGTGAGTTGTGTTACAGTAACACTCACCTCACCGGCGAGCGCCGTGGTGATGGTCGAGTTGACTTCGTCGCCAACGACGGCTACGGGAAACACGACCCCAAGAACTACCGTCGCATCAGTGCCAACTACCACAATAGTGGAAACTACCGCGCCAACAACAAGATGAGGCTGAAATTATACCCGGCCGCCCTACTCAACCAACCCTTTGTCTATCACAGCAAGGAGGGGAAGCCCTCCACTCACACCACCGCCGACTGCCATTCTCTAAAGGAGATCGATAAGGAAAGGCGAGTAAGGGAAGGCCCCAACAACCACCCACCAAGGGATACCGATAATGCCGGCGGGTTTGGCAACGAGGTCAGCTCTCTACACACGTTCACCAAGCTTGGCACCAAGCGCAAAAAAACTGCTCGCCCACGCCGTTGCCGTTAATGCGATGACGCAAGTGGACATCCCACGCTACCTCAACTGGTTCGAGCAAAGCATCACCTGAAGATGCGGGGATCACGCGCCCAGAATCGAGTACCCCGGGCGAGTCACTCTGGTGGTCAAGCCCAAAATGGCTGACTACTGGCTCCCCAAGACTCTGATGGACGACAGGAGTTCCATCAACATCTTGTACCTGGATACCTTCAGAAGATTGTATCTCCTGCAGTCAATGGTTGAATCGACCCTCACCACCTTCCCCGACATCATCCCAGGTCGAAGGCATATTCGATGTAACACCCTCAAATCGGCCCTATGCAAGTTTTAGCCCTTTTCCGCCAAACCCGCATAGAAACGATTCAAGGAAGCCCACCAGGCACTTTCGTGAGGGTGGAAAACGAAGTAATACCATTACACAACAGTCCTCGATGGGACCCACAGAACAGAGATATATACAACATGACTCCATGAGTCAAGAATACCGATATACAGTACAAAGATCCAAATCACCTTGAAATCGCTACAGCGTCCGAGTACGGACAAGATGCAAATGGGGCTAAGAGCCCTGAAGAATAACCAATGGCATCCATAACCCTGCCTAGGCCAAGCCGGAAGGGGTAAGCCTGCTAACGACATCGATCTCAAACCTTCTAAAACAAAAGGGGTGCCGACAAAGGGCAAAGGAAAAAGAGGAGCGTCAGTACTGAGGCCAGTACACGGCGAGGCTAGAATTCGGCGGTCCTCGCCTACATAGGTATGGTGGACTGAAGCGGCAGCGCAGCAGCACTAAATAACCTATAGAGACTCAGTAAAACTGGCAGCTATTAAAGAGGGATAAGAAAGACCTATTCGGATCCAACCTGATACTAACACCAAACATACCCATCCTGGCATTCCCCCCCTTGATACCAAATGAGGAAGTCAAAACCGAGGAACTCACACGGTTGGCAGTTTTATTTATTCCATTATAGTTGAAGCTCTTACTAATCAGATATAGATAGAATGAGTCATGCTGATAGCATAAGTAGTGGGCAGTTTTAGTTAACCATTCAGTTGTGGTTGCAGTACTTACTAGTCAGATACAATTAGCATGTGACATCCCAAACCCAGCAGTTGTTGGCACTTTTATCACATTCCATTGGAGTTGCAATACTTACTAGGCAGGTACAGCATGTCACAAAACAACCCTAGATCCACCAGTTATTGGCATTTTAATATCCATTCCGTGATAGTTGAATCTGATTACTAGTCATATATTAAGTCAAGTTTATAGCACTACATTAGGTATGCTTGTCTATGATCGAGATACTATGCTCCAAGTCGTCCATAACCACGGACACAGCTTTCAGAAAGATTTACCCTGCAGGGGTGCACAAATAGCAACACACACACGATCAACGTCGGAAAAACCAACTCAAAACCCAACGAGGCTTTCACGACAAAGCATTCATAGGATTCATAAATTATTTCAGGGGGGCACCCCATTAAGCTACCCGCAACAAAGTTGGCCGGCTCCGAGACGGACCCAAGGTTTGCGCCAATGGCTGTAAACGACTGGGAACCCGAAAGTGTGACTGGGCTTGTCGATACCGCGAAAACACTCCGCAATTCCTAAACTGTACAGGTGCTCCACGCACAATCATGAATAAAGTGGTAAAACATGGCATAAGTACAATATAGTAATAAAGCCCCAAACTACTTTGTGGCCCAAGAAATAAAGTGCAAATCAAGCTCAGGCAAAGGGGGATTCATAGTCTCCCGTATGAGGATAGTGCGAATAGTCAAGGAACAGGAATCAAGTACTCGGGGTCCTACGGGACACAAGTGAGCATGAAAAACCAAATAACAGATATTGCCGACCGGTGCCTCTTTCATTAGTTATCCCATTACTACTCAGGTTAAGTTGTTTAGGTACCTCGTTATCCATCAGACACTCGCAAACCCTACAAATGCAATTCTATGACTCGCATGGCTCAAGCAACTCCTGTAGTAATGGTTCATAGGCTGGAGGAACAAGCTTCAGTGGGGTTCAAAAGTAAGGCTATGCAATACTTGGGATTCAGTTTAATGCAATCGCGACTCAATGATGCAAGAATAAGATAGAAGCAATAGGTACTATATGTACGCAAGCATGTGGTAGTGCTTGCCTGGTAGTTCAGTTGAAGCGAGAGATGGATCTGGGTAGTACTCCTAGGATTCCTGATAATTCCCCTGCTCGGCGTCTATTTGAAAAGAACCAAACAAACAAGGGCCAATTATAAATAAAGTGCGCAAGCATATGAATAAAATGCGACAAGCAACCAAGCATGCCATGATGAATGATGCACAATTTACATGGCATAATATAGCATGGCATGGGGGAGGGGTGGGGTACAAGAATAAAGCATTTTATTAGGCTTTTAGTCATGTTTTGCTCCCAAAAACATTGTTGTATAATTAATATTTACATCATGCATGCTTCAATTCATATCATGAAATGCATAAACAGAACGGGCTGGTCGGGCTGATCGATTTAGACATATTATTTGTCAAATTTGGAAATACGGAAAAAGAGTTATGATTTATTTAAGATAAAGCATTAATTGACATTTTAATAATTACGAAATTTTAAATTGCTCAAAAAAATTATTTTGCATAGCATATTTGAATTCCTGACATTTTTCTGATCAGAAAATATGTATCATATGTCAAATTTGAAAATATGGATTTAAAATATTATTTAATGCAAAAGATTCAAAACAGGGTCAAATGTCACAGGTTTGACTAGTTAGGGTTAACTCTGGTCAAATTTGAATTTATATTTGAAAGCGTATTTGAATTTGAATCACTTTTCATCTTGGAAATTTTGTTAAATTCGAATTATATAAAAAGATATGAATTTATTGGTATTAAATAAATTTCTGGAATTTTATTATTTGGAAAATGTTCTGGGAACGTTTTGTACCGGGGAAAACCTAGCTACAGGTTCTGACGGGTGGGCCAAGGAAGCTGATGGGATGACTGGGCCTATGGTAGCAGAACCGTGGATGACAAGTGGGCCTAGGAGGACACCGGTTGAGGGGCAAAAGAAGCAGGGACTAAACTGCAAATCGTCAGTTGGATCTGAGTGTTTTCTTCCCGATCGAGAGTTGAGACAGCAAAAATTTATTAGCTGATCCAATTTTTACAGGAAGCTGGCGAGCAAATGATGCGGATTTTTGCAAAACCGCAAAAATGAAAGATGGATATCTCACTTCACTCTACACTTTCCTTGTACAAAGTTTCTTCGTCAGGAGACTGTGTGCGCCGAAAATCGTCGAGATTCAGAGACGAAAACGGTGACCACGACTGACGGACGAGATGCAGTTAAAAAGAGGTTTTATGGAGACTTCGTGAGAAGATCTCTTCACCTGTGCTTCTCCAAATCGAGCACGATTTGCGGCGTTAGGTAGCTGGATCAACTGAGAAGGGAAACCATGTTGTGATTCCCACCGGAAGAGGAGGAGGGTCGCCGGAAACATGAAGGGAACAGGGCAGGAAACAACATGCGTGTGCGCTGCTGTTGCTACTATGCGTAGTTGTGGCTGAGATGTGCGCGCGGCGAGCGGCTGGCGAGCGGCAGGGCGACATGCGCGTGGCGACTCCGGCAACGGTGGCGAGCCACCGACGGCGGGGAGGATGCTGGATAAAGGGTGCAGGTTGAGGACCCTCACCTTGGCCCCGGGTTCAGGGTGGACGGTGATGACAGAGAGGCGACAGCTGCGGCCGGCGCGCGGCGGTGATCACGGCGGCACGGGAGATGTCCAAGACGGTGGAAGCCGACGACGGCGTGCGGCTCCTCCTCGCTCCGTGTACCGTACCCTCCGGCTCCTGGCGCGGCTCCTAGATGAGCGGCACAACGACGACGGCAGCAGGGCGGTGGCATGGCGACAGGGACATGGCGGCGACGCGCTTGGCATGGAGAAAAGTGGAGGAGGAAGGGGAATAGGGTGATGCGATCTGGCAGGAGTGGTTGGGGATGGCTGGGATTGCCAGCTGTTGTTGCCTGCTTTAAGCACAGGGAGAGAGAGGAGGTCACGCGCGAGGAAAAGGAGCTCACGTGCTTGAGACCAGGAAGAAGAAAAACAGGTGTCGGGCCAGCTAGAGAGGGGAGCGTTGCGGTCAGGATGGTTTCCCTCTGTTGTTTGAACCATACCACTAGGGGAGGATCGACGAGGAGGGAACCAGGTGCGGGCGTTGGGTGGTGGCGCCGATCGGCAGAGCCAGTCCCAGGTGCAGGGAGAAGGCTGGCGCGCAAGGAGGGCCAAGGGCGGTCGTGCAGTGCGCGCGCGACACTGTCTTGCTTGCTGCTGCTGCTAGGTTAGCTGGGTTTGATCAGGTTGGAGAAGGGCAGATGCGGCTTCCCTGCTGCTACTCGACTGCACCAGGGACCTGGAGCGCTGGTTCGGTGCAGCCGGGCTGTTCCTAGATCAGGTTCTGAACTAGAGAGGCAAGGTCAGGTTCAAGAAGAGAGGGGGATCCGCTGCAGCTGGGGTTGATCGATGGAACGTCGGTTGGCTTTAGAGTAGGAGAGGTACGGTGTATGGCGTGTAGCTAGGCACCAACATGCGCATGCATGTCGTGTAAACTACACACACTTGCATGGATCGTCCTGCACTAGAAAAAGGGAGAGAATGTGTGTGCATGTGTATACATGCACACACGATGTAGCTAGATAGGATTTTGTTTGGTGTCATATATGAACATGACCTCACAAATCCATAAGAAGAGACAAGAGAATTAAAAAGGGAAAATAGAAAACACCATTGCATGGCTATGCATTCATGCCTAATGTGGTAGTGAAATCACTACTTATTCCATAGCATTGCCCCAAAGTCATGTAAGAAAACCACAAAGCTTATTCTCACGATTGTATTAAGAAAGAGGGTATATTTAAGGTAAAATACCAAGTATAGTGTGGGTGAGACACTATGGTTCATATGGCCTCATTGGTTTAAATATCCACACAAACTGAAATAAAGTCAAGAGAAGAAGATAAAAGGAAACCACACACTTAGCATGCCAAGCTGGTCATGTAACTCCCACAGTAATATTGTGAAAACAATATTATAACAAGTATGGAAGCATGGTTACAAGAGAGGACCCATCCCAACACATATGAGCTAGAATTAGGATACCAAAGAGAATTACAATTGCTCATAATAATTGGGATAGTGGAATTTAGATGGAGCCGGAAAAGAAAGGTGGTGGAAGAATAAAAGATATGCCCCCAAATCAACTTGGGCATGAAACAATTTATCAAGAAGCAAATACAATATCTCAAGAGGCAAATACAAGAGATACAAATGCATATGAGAGAAGAACCAAATGAAAGGGGTTTTATATGATTCTCATATGCAATGTGGCATGGTGACATGAGCATGATATAATTATGATGCAACAATTATATGTAGGAAGGTAGCATTTTATTATTAGACCATGTAGCATTACAGATGTTAGACAGATGGGATGCTACATTCCATCAGCAAGGTGACGCTGTCAGTCACCTTCGGCACACTAGCGGATCCTCTTCGAGCTAGTGAACTTCTGCAACCCATACTACTACATGGTGGGACGACAAGCGTTCGCCAAATTTATGGCGGCTCCCCACTATGCGTACAAGATGATGAAGCTCTCGGGGCCACGCGGCATCATCACTGTTCGCGGTGACCCCGACATGTCCGTGGACTGTGAGGAAAAAGGCGCTGAGCTTGCTGACACCGTCATCGCTGAAGAAACCAACCATGCAGACGAGCTCGCGAAATATGTGAGCAACATTGACAAGAACGAGCCGACAATCCTGAAGAAGTTGACCTCGGCCAATGCCGCGCAAGCAACCTTCGAGGCCTCCACACACACCAGCACCATCGAGCTCGTCCCAGGTGACTCGAGCTAGAAGGTAACTGTGGGAACCAACATGAGCCCCACATAGGAAAGCGTGCTCATCGAGTTCCTCTGTGAGAATCGCGACATCTTCGCATGGAAGCCATCTGACATGCCTGGTGTCCCGTGGGAACTCGCTGAGCACAGCTAAACCCCGACCCTAAGGCGCGACCCATCAAGCAGTCGCTGCGGCCCTTCAATGAAGAGCACCGCCGCTCAATCTCCGAAGAAGTACAACGGCTACTCGCCGCAAGATTCATTTGGCCCATCAAGTACTCCAAGTGACAGGCAAATCCAGTCATGTTCCTGAAAAAGAACAACACTTGGAGGATGTGTATCGACTATAGCAACCTCAACAGCGCCTGCCCAAAAGAGGAGTTCGTCCTCCCATGCATCGACCAGATCATCGACTTGACCGTGGGGTCCGAGTCGATGTGCTTCCTTGACGCTTATTCTGGCTACAGTCAGATCAAGATGGTCGTCGAGGATGACAAGAAAACGGCTTTCATTATGTCATTCGAAGCTTCCTACTACACCGTGATGACGTTCGGCCACAACAATGCTGGCGCGACCTACCAATGATGCATGCAGGAGTGCCTAGCGAGCCAACTTGGCCGCAATATCAAGGTCTACATTGACGAAGTGGTGGTGAAGTCGACTTGCCAGAGCGACCTACTCACCAACCTGGACAAAACTTTTGCAAATCTACGGAAGTAAAAGATCAAGCTCAACCTGGTGAAGTACACTTTCGGCGTGCCCACTAGCCAACTCCTAGGACATGTGGTCTCCAAACGAGGCATCAAGGCTAACCCCTCCAAGATGGACACCATCGTGCGACTCGGAAAGCCCAAGTGCATGCGCAATTGTCCAGAAGCTAGCAGGATGAGTCGTGGCCCTTAGTCGCTTCATCCCCCGTCTCGGTAAGAAGGCAATGCCCCTCTACCGATTGATGCGGAAGGACCTCCCGTTCGTGTGGGACAATGAGGCCAACAATGCGCTCAAAGCGTTGAAGGAGGTGCTAATAGCGGCACCAGTACTCGTTGCTCACATGGACAAGGAGCCAATGCTCGTCTACGTCACGGCTTCCAGTCGAGTCATCAGCGCGTGATGTTCGTCGAGCGATCGGAGGAGGGAAAGGAGCACCCCGTGTAGCGCCCTATCTACTATGTCAGCGAGGTCCTCACCGAGTCGAGGCAACATTACACGTAGTACCAGAAGCTGGTCTAGCTATCTTCTGAGCCCAGAGGAGGCTTCCACATTACTTCCAGGAGCACCCCAACACGGTCGTCTCCTCTGCCTTGCTGTAGGACATCATCCACAGCCACGACACGACTAGGCGAGTCATAAAGTGGGCCGTCAAAATCGGCGTCCACAATATCAAGTAGGAGCCACGCAAGGCCATCAAGTCGCAAGCGTTGGCGAACTTCCTCGCCGACTGGGAGGAAGCTCAATAGCCCACGATGTTGTCATACCTCCATTACTGGTCCCTCCACTTCGACGGATCAAAGAACGTGGACGGCGTCGGGCTAGGATAATATTCACCTCACCCAAGGGCAACAAATTCCGATACATGCTACAGATCAACTTCACGCCCTGCACCAACAACGTGGCTGAATATGAGGCCCTCCTTCATAGCATGCGAGCCTTCAAGGAGATGAACATCAATCGCCTCGGGTGCTATGGCGAGTCCGACCTCATCGCTGCACAAGTCGCTGGCACCTGCGACACCGTCGCCCCCAACATGATAGCTTACCGCCAAGCGGTGGACTAGCTGGGAGGCTACTTCACTGGCTACTCCATCGAGTGGATCGACCAGCGAAAGAACGAGGAGGCCGACACACTCTCGTGCATCAGATTGGCTTGCCAAACGCCACCACCGGGCGTATTCCTCGACATCATCGACAAGCCATAAGTCTCCCACACCCCAAAGAAGATCGACATCGGGATACCACTGCAGCTCGAGTCTTCTCTTGTCGCCATGATCACAGAGCCCAGCGACTGGACCACACCCTACGTCGCCTACCTCGAGCACAAGATCCTGCCCCAGGATAAGACAGAGGAACGAGTGATCATGCGCCGCTACAAATCTTTCGTCATCATCAATGGAGAGCTGCACAAATGCAACGTGATAGGCGTGTACCAACGATGTGTATAACCAGAAGAGGGTCACAAGATCCTTCAAGACATCCATGTTGGCGGCTATGTCCATCATGCTGGCGCAAGGTCGCTAGTCTCCAAAGCCATGCGACATGGCTTCTAATAGATCACCACGCATGCCGACGCCATCGACATCGTCCAACGCTGTGTCGGGTGCCAAAAATACGCTAACCAGACGCACATCCCTAGTTTGACCCTCAATACCATCCCCATCACATGGACATCCGCTGTTTGGGGCATCAACATGGTAGGTCGGTTCAAAACCACTACATCGGGCTACACCCACCTCCTGGTTGCAGTCGACAAATTCACAAAGTTGGTCGAGGCAAAGCCCATCAAGAAATGCAATGGCAAGACCGCCACCAAGTTCCTTTGCTAGCTGATATACCGGTATAGATACCACAAAGCATCATTACCAACAGTGGCACTAACTTCGCCAAAGGTGCCATGGCTGACTTCTGCGAAGAGCACGGCATTAGAATCGACCTCATGTCAGTTGCAAACCTGGAGTCGAACGGCCAAGCCGAGTGTGCCAACCAGAGCGTCCTACATTGCCTCAAGACAAGACTGCAGGTCCCCCTCGAGTAGACGCCAGGATGCTAGGTCAAAGAACTCCCCTTCGTGATGTGGGGCATACACACCTCCGTCAATCGATCAACGGGGTTCACCCCCTTCTTCATGGTGTACGGTGCCGAAGCCGACCGACCTGGAGCATGACTCGCCGCGAGTCGTCCACTACGCAGAAGAGGACAACAAAGTCACCCATCAAACCATGGTCGATATGCTCCACGAAGCACGTGACATGGCTCGCTCACGCACCGCCATCTACCAGCAAGGGCTCCGCCACTACCACAGTTGCCGAGTTCGGACTCACATCTTCCAGGAGGGCGACCTTGTCCTGCAACTCATCTAGGACAAGAAGGGCATGCTCAAGCTCTCCCCCCATGGGAGGGGACATTCGCCATCAGGAGAGTTCTAGGCAATGAAGCCTACTACCTCATCGAGATACGAGGTGACGGCCAGCTTGACGTTAAGCAGCCATGGAATTTGAATCTCCTCCAAAAGTTCTACACATAGAACTCAAACTTGTACCTAGTCGTACAACTGATGGAATACAAATAATGCTCGCACAAATTGTGTCCACTCGCCGTTTCTTTTGCCAATTGTACTCGTAAATTCAGCAATACGCTAACTATGGTAGTCAACCCTTGTTCGAGCACTCGGCATACCTAAGTAGTGTGGTTCAAGGGCACCGAAAATAATTCGGGTCTTGCACCATCCACAAAAATGCCAACCCGGAGCCACCATCGGAGTCGCCTCGCTCGACTGGCTCCCCGAGCCAAGATGACCGGTCGCGCTTCCCAGAGCACCTTGTCCTCCTCATCCTTGCGCCCAGCGACTTGAACAGTTAAGTACCACGCTCAGGGACTCATACTAAAACGAACCCGCACGCGGCTCGGGAAAATACTAAGTATAAGAGCGGGTCATGGACTCTCCAAGCGACTGGCTTTCCGAGCCTGGAGGAGAGACGCACTACAAACAGCACCCAATGTCCTCACCTACCTTGGGCTTACGACTCGAAAAGTTAAGTGCCATGCCCGGGGATTTGCTAAACAAACCCGCTCGCATTCAGGAAGAACACTAAGTACAGAGTACCCCTTGGTCGCCATGCGAATGGCTCCACGAGCCACAGCGAGTTGACTCTAGCTACCTAAACAGCTTCCGACAACCATTGATTACTCGAAAAACACATGCGAGCCTAAACCCAAGCAGTGAATACGCTCGGGGACTCGCAAAGTTAAAGTCAAAATTAGGAACTAACTCTAAGATTGCATATGAGTCGATTACCATATCATCAAGTGGCAAAATATAATGTTCACCAGCAAAATATTTTACAAAAGGCCAATCGCCACATGGAATTACACTACAGACTAACTCCTCATTCTGCATCCAGGGTCGGCCTCCTCTGCTTCCCCTCCTCGAACCTTCCCAGTACCGATTCAACATCGCCCCGACCTCGCACACCCATCCGTCGTCACGCTTTGTTGGTGGTGAGGAAGATAAGGAGGAGGTGAGCGTGTGGCACGGTGGGGTGAGAGAGAGGGGTGGCACGGGTAGAGACGCTCCTATACTGGACTACGTGAAGATGTCACATCATCCTCACCCTTTTGACATGAAAAATCTAGGACGGATGGCAGAAAAAAAGGAATTGAAACGGAGAAGGCATGCGGGGCATGCGATGACGGGACACAGAGCGATTGGCCAAAACCTGGAATCTACAGTACCCAAACGAAAGAATCACTGAACAAAAAGTGTGGAGCACTAACAAGGAGAGAAATGTCCGCGCCTTGGGAGAAACGGTCGTGTTACATGTCACTTCAACAATTAACATGTATGTATTTCTGAAACAAAGCAGAATAAGCTGATTTTAGCACCTCTTAGACTCTGTAGCTGAATTTTCTTTTGAATATATTAGCATATCTCGAGAATACATGAGATGCTTGTGTAAATTGGTACATGTTTTACGTTGTTCTACAATTTCTACATGAGTTAACAAATATTTCAGTTCCCTTTACTTGGAACATGCTCTATGATTAGTGAACAAGCGGGTTCCATCAACTAAGTGGGTCCAAAAGAAATGCCATAACTTTTTTTTTTGATGTATAGAAATTATCAAACTTGATTACATATTAGATATTTCTTTTTGTAAATATTTGTGGCAACTTCCAGCCATACCTTCTCTTTTAAAGTTTATTGAACCAGTGAATAATTTGGAATACATCAAGTATAACTCTTGTATAGAATTAGTATGTATGTAATTTTGTTGTCTATATTGACTAAACTAATCATTTAATAATCCAACCACTTATAAGTATTGAATATAAAGTTGTGCCTTCCCTTGAAACTCTGCAATCCAAATAGTTGCAATTGGTTTTGAGGTAGATGAATAAGGTTACCATGTGGTCTTCATAAGTTAGCTTGTTTTGACATCATTATTTTTTTTACCTTGGTCATGTAACATGCCATTTTTTTGTGGTACCGAGCTTGGTCTATTGCTTGATGTATTTTTGTTTGAAGTTTTCTCAATGTACATTTTTGTTTACTTGAAGAAACACTGGTACCCTATGTTGCTTATGAGCTTCAATATGGAATAAGGGACCGCTTTTCGCGTCTAAGGTCGGATATCTTAGTTTCCAACATGTCTAACACGTAAATGACACATTTTTCTACCGATTAGACTCTCCCTGCACATGCTCATATATTTAATTTATGGTAACACAAACAAAACAAAATGTGTTACCATCAGTGAGTACAACACACCTAACACACTCTGCCAAATTGGCCGTAGACGGCGCGGTGAAGTGCGCATGTCCACCTAGTAGTATATTAACCTTGATGAAAACTTGGAATACGATAAGATATGTTGCACTGCTAAGGACACTAGTATGAAGGATTGTTGGCAAGATGTATCCCAATCCTTTAAAGAGTATTCGAGAGGTAGGAATGTTAATGAGTACAATGACTAGACAATGCACAATACAGAAGTGCCACTACATGATTCCATGTGTCAAATTGATATGGCAAAATCAAAGCGTACATGTAAATCTAAACCTGATGATGCTAGGCTTCTCCACATCGATCCTGGTTTAGGGATGTAACCAACCATTGCTTGAAAGGAAGCTACAATACTACCTTGAATCTTGACTCCTTGAACAAATGGCATCACCTCAATTTGATATCTTCTTTTTTGAAAGAGAGAGCAGGTACATATTTCATTAATGAAAAATCAAGTTACAAGAACCAACACATGTGGAAACTAAAAGACAGACTGGACTAAAATGATTAGGGTTTGTGTATTCCGAGGAGAATTTTCGCCTTGTGGGATCTACCTAGTTTCCATGTGGGTTTCAACTCCAATTGCTCCTAATTAAGGTGTCAAGGGGATCTCGCGTGTCTTGTCTCGTTTCTTGGGGCCTTTTGATGGAATCATCGCTAGGGATCATGGTTGGATCACGTGATGATGGAGGCGGTATCTACTAGTTCGTCGGGGGGAATAAGGATTGTGATGGAGAGATTGACGATCTACTAAATCATCTAGAGCTCCATGACAACAAGCTTGATAAGGTGGTTCTGGATGGGGCGGTTGTTGAGGATTTTCGCAAGGAAGCGCGGTGGATGGCGATCGGCAAAGTACTCACAACGAGGTCGTTCAGCTCTGAGGCTTTGTTTGAGAAGATGAAGGTGGTGTGGAATCTCTCGCGGATGCCAAACTGTCGTGAGGCATGGGAAATTTATTCATATTCAAGATGAACTGTCTTGGAGATTGGAAGAAGGTCATGCACCAGGGTCCCTAGACCTTCCGTGGATGGGGTGTGCTCATAGAGGACTACGATGGCCTGGTTCATCCGGACGAGATGGTGTTTCGAGGTATGCATGTATGGGTGCAGATCCATGGTCTTCTAGAACTTTGCCGAAAGGCCGAGTGGGAAAGGTGAAAGAAGTGCAGATGTCCCCGAAGCTGTTCTATGAGAGAAATTTTGCAAGGATTAGGGTGATTATTGATGTTGCTAAACCTCTAATGTGCTTTGTCTTGTTCTCGATCGCTAGACAGGGGAAGAATAGAATGGTGGTAAAGTATGAGAAAAACCCCTTTATTGCAAATGGTCTGGACTGATTGGCCATGATCATGAGGAGTGCGGGGATGGTGCTTGGAAGGAGAAGGATATGCAGTATGGATCATGGATGCTAGCAAGACGTCGAGTAGTCCAACCTATGCTAGAGTCGAGGAATTTTGTGCCACGTTCCCCTCGGCGTGGTGGATGGTTTGGGAGGGGGTTTGAGGATCTAAGTCGAAAGCTCTCATCGGAGGACGCATTGATGGATGAGGATGGCAATGAAAAGGATTCTGCAACTAGCCCAATGAAAACTCAGTATGTGGACATAGTGATGGGGGAGAGAAACCTGGATGGCCAAATTTCTGATGGTGCGAGGAAACATATGGAGTTTAAGACAGGAGAGGGGATAGTAAACTTGCAGATCGCAAATGTTGTGTCCACCACCACCACAGGTGCCTCCACCACCACCACAGTATGTCAGAGAAAGGGCAAGGAGTAAGCAGCGCATGACAGGACAAGAAAAAGACTCCGCAACATTGGCGGCCTCCGTGGAGGACCACCAGGCCCAATGAGTCTCATAGGATAGAACTGTCGAGGTATAGGGCAACTTGCGACAGTTCAAGAGCTTTCCTATTTTGTGTAGACATATAAGCCTAGTCTAGTTTTTCTATGTGAGCTAGGCAATCAGAGGAACGTGTGAGGAACTTACATTATCGCATTGGTATGCAAGGGTGTTTTCATGTGAAGGGTGATGGTAAAGGAGGTGGTCTAGCCATTTATTACAAGGAGGATATAAAAGTGGATTTATTATCTTTCAACAAGAGGCATATTGATGTTCACATTAGTGGATGATCGTATGAAAGGAGGTGGAGATGTACGTTCATATATGGAGAGCCTCAGAAGGGTAAGATACATCACATGTGGACTACTCTCAGGTCCCTAAAGCCTCTTCAAATGAGTTATGGCTAATGATGGGTGATTTCAATGAGGCAATCTGGCAAGAGGAGCACTTCTCGCAAACTCGAAGGTCCAAGAGATTAATGCAGAACTTCCGTGATGCGCTCTCTTATTGCGATCTCCATGACATTGGTTTCACGAGGTCATCATGGACATATGATAACAAACAGAGAGGTGCACAAAATGTTAAAGTAAGGCTGGATAGGGTTATTGCCAGCCTAGAGTGGTCTAATTGTTATCCAGGTTTTCTATTGCTGTATTTATCTTCATCGAGGTCTGATCATTGTCCACTCTTGCTATCAGTGTACCAAGTATCATAGTCTAGACCGGTGAGACCAATGCGCAGATATGGGATTGCTTGGGAATGGGAGCCAACACTGACAGCTGCTGCAGAAGAAGCTTAGTCTAGGCGTGTTGCTAGTGTTGACCTGGGAGATGTGAACATTGCTCTTGGTGATGTCATTGTTGATTTTTACAAATGGAAATCTAGTAATTTTAAATTAGTACCAAAGGAACTTGAGAGGTTGTGCGTTCAACTCAATAGCATGCAACATGCTATTGATGCTGAGGCCGATTTGGAGAGGAGTCGGTTGATGTTAGAGATGGATGAGATGTTGTATCACGAAGAGATGCAATGGAGGCAACGTTCTCGTATATCTTGGCTTGGTGAGGGTGGCTCAAATACAAAAAAATTCCATCAAAGGACCTCATGGAGACATAAAAACAACAGAATGCGGAAATTAAAAAGAAGTGATGGCACTTGGACCTCCAACATAGGCGGGATGGAAAATATGGCTTGGGATTTTTTCAGGGTTTGTGTAACCGCAAGGACAACACGGATCCTAAATTATTACAAACTTAGTGCAGGAGTGTGTGGATAATAATATGAATGACGCTTTATGTGCAATGTTTTATGAAAAGGAAATTAGTGATGCTCTTTTCCAAATTGGTCCTTTAAAAGTGCCAGACCTGGACGGTTTCCTAGCCCGTTTCTTGCAGGGAAACTGGGATATCCTTGGGCATGATGTGGTGAACATAGTACAGTGATTCTTTGGGGATGGAGTTATGCCTGAGGAGGTAAATGATATGGCTATTGTGCTGATACCAAAAATAATGATCTGGTGGAACTACAAGATTTCAGACTTATTAGACTTTGTAATGTGATTTATAAAGTGGTGTACAAGTGCATGGTTAACAAGTTGAGACCTTTATTGGATGGTATCATCTCTCCAACACATAGTGCATTCATTCTGGGGAGACTTATTACGGATAATGCCCTCATAACTTTCAAACAGATTGGGCTGCTAGAACTAAATTTTGTGCATACAAGTTGAATATGGATAAGGCGTATGACTGTGTGGATTGGCAGTACGTGGAAGGAGTTTTAGCAAAGATGGGCTTTTAGAGTCAATGGATACAGTGGGTTATGGCGTGTGTGACCACTATATGACACTCAATTCGCTTTAGCAGACATTTGTTTGACTCCTTCATCCCATCACGTGGCCTCCGTCAAGGTGATCCATTGTCACCCTATTTATTTGTTTTTGTTGTTGATGGCCTCTCGTGTCTTCTTAGAAAGGAGATTGAGGATGGAAGGTTACATGAGCTGCATATATGCAGAATAGCACCTGGTATATCACATTTGTTATTTGTCGATGATAGTTTGTTGTTCTTTGAGGGTTTAGTTGAACAAGCTTGTGTGGTGAAATTTGTACTTGATCGCTACGAACAAAGTACAGGTCAGTTGATCAGCTTAGGTAAATGATCTAGCATGTATGGTGATCATTGTCCCCCTGAGGTGCAAGGTCAAATAAAGGAGATATTAAAGTATGGAACTTCAAGTTTTGAAGAGAAATATTTGGGGTTACCTGTTTCGGAGGGGAGGTTGAATATTGCGAAGTCCCAACCCACCAAGGGAAGATTTAGGAAGAAATAAAATGATTGGGCAGAACGTTTTATGTCCGGGGCAGCAAAGGAGACACTTATAAAAGAGGTTATCCAATCATTACCCACATATGCTATGGGAGTTTTTATATTTCTGGTAGGTTTAAATGAGGAGCTCTCTAGAATTGTTAGAGACTTTTGGTGGGGTGATGAATAGAACAGGCGCAGGATACACTAGATGTCATGGGATCGGTTGGATCGTCCTAAAACTCAAGGTTGAATTGGTTTCCATGATCTAAAGATCTTTAATCAAGCGCTACTGGCTCAATAGGCTTAGAGATTTATACAATTCCCGGATAGTTTATGTGCTAGACTTCTCAAGGCTAAGTATTACCCTGCGATAAACTTGCTTGATACTGCTTTCATGCAAAATACATTGCAAACTTGTCAGGGCATTATGTTTGGGTTGGAATTCTTAGAAAAGGGGGCCATCTGGAGGATCATCTCAGGCTCTAGTGTGAGATGTTTTCAAGATAATTGGCTGCCCGGGTTGCACGAGCCAAAGTTGATGGGAAGAAGCGGTATCTGATCTTATTGACCAGGTTACTTGAATATGGAAAGACGATGTGGTGTGTGCGAGCTTCTTGTCACTGGATTCCTAGGCCATCTTGTCAATCAAGCTTCCAGCAAGACAATGTGAGGATTTCGTTGCTTAGTTACCTGAGAAAGGCGGCTTGTTCTCGGTCAAATCAGCTTACCATCTGGGACTATAGTCTAACTCGAGTCTCTCAGCAGTGGTCAATCCAGTAATTCTCTTGACGGTGACAAAAGCATATGGGAATTGGTTTGCTAAGTGCAGCCCCCCTCCCTGAGCTATGAGTGTTTGTGTGGAAAGTTGTAACATCAACTCTGGATGTGTCTGCGGGTCTCCATGGGTGGATGCCAAATGTTGATCCTATGTGTGTCCTATGTGGAGCTCAAAACTAAGACATACACCATACTTTGGTGGCATGCACACTAGGTCGTGCTCTGCGTGAGGCTATGAGGCTACACTGGGACTTACCGTCAAAGGAGTATTTTGTAGAATCGGAGCACGAGTGGTTTTTAAACCTTCTACATAGATCACCGAGAGATAATTTTCTTACTACGGAGGGTTTGGCATCACTATAATAACATAGTACATGGAGATGGTAAAGCCTCGATCTCTGCATCAGTTCCATACTTAGTCAACTACCACGAGTCATCTCGGTCTATCAATAACCCACCAGTACCAAATGGCAAGGCCCCTTGTCTGCCCAATCGTGCCCAAGTTTCTCAAGGAAAACAATGTTCTCAGTGGACAGCTCCTACAGATGGTTGTTTAAAGGCAAATGTAGATGTTGGTTGGGATGTATCTACTAATAAAGCGAGATTGGGTGTTGTCATCAGAGATCATCTTGGAACTATTATCCTTTCGAGATGGAAGTTTCCACCATGTTGCGTGTCAGCTGAGGAAGCCGAAGTGCTAGCATTCCTAGAAGTATTGAGACATTTAATTGAACTGAATTGTGCCTCTACTACGATGGAATCAGCCTATCTTCAATTGGTACAAGTCATGTCTTCTCCTTCAATGGATAGACCACCAAGCTAGGTGAGTTACCTAGAGTGTCAAGAGCTTCTAAAGATCTATCGGCATATCAGCATTGTCAAAGTGAAGTGTGCGAGCAACGCAGTAGAGCATTCTTTAGTGAATTACGCAATAATGGCTCAATGGTTCTATGGACGGTTCAGTTCCTGCCTATCTGTTGGGGACTATCCAAACTGGTTATAATCACCTTGTTGCTTAAGTAATAAAAGCTCGTGATTCTTTCAAATAAATGATTGTTTTGAAAACTTTGGAGATAAAATCCTAAGAGATCAAGAAATACAAAACGATCCCTAAGGTTTCCTTCAACCACCAAAGCCAGCGGACACCGCCCAACTCTAGCGCCTCCGAGAAGCATGATGGAAGGGACGTCGAGCCTCCACCATTTGCCAGATTCATAAAAGCACCGTCGCGAAAGAGGCTTTGTGAGTCGATGAACATGCATGTTACACGCAACAAGGCACATGTCATTATGGCACGTCGATCGGGGACGTCCCCGTGTTGTCTTGAGCCAAGATCCGTCACCTCCTATCGATGAAGTCAGAGAAGAACGGCGGATCCACCACCTCCAGGCCAATATCCCTGCTCTAGAGCAACCACCTCGCCCTGGCCACAAACATCATCATGGATAACAACGAACGCCAGTGACACACCAAAAAACTGATCTCGCTGGATCTGAAAAACTGTGAGAGACCAACCTGTCAATCTGAAGGATCGACCAGCACACATTGTGTAACTACCTCGGTGAATTGCGCTCTAAGTTGCATGCCTGGATGAACGAAAGTGGTTAAAATAGTACGATGGGGCCCAGGGCCACTCACAGGTAGACATGTCGGCCGTCCTAACCACTTCCAAAACATCAGGACAAGAACGAGCAGCGTAATTGACAGGCGAAGGGATCAACTACATACACAAGTGAGTATGTATGCAAGCCACCATACAACTGTTCACAGAGCCATTCCATCTAAAAGAAATAGAAATATTGCAACGCCATACGGCAAGATCCAAATATCCTAGATAGAGATAATAGTTTAGGATAGCTCCTCATACATCAAACATCAGAGTATCAGGCGGAAGCGGAAAACAAGATCTGAGTACGGATAAGAAGCAAATCGGCATAAGATGCCACATAAATAAACACATCCCGCCCACAGATCTCACGGATCACTACCCCGGAATCTCTACACCGAGTGATCGTTGCCAACATCATCCGTCTCCTCCACCCAGTATCCATCTTGCGAATACACCTGTTCATCTGAATCAAACAATTTATCGTGTGAGACCCTAGGGGTACTCAGCAAGACTTTATGCCTCTAAAGGGGACATATACCTGGGGTGACGCAATTGCAGCAAAAGATAAAACTAACAAGCCTATGGATACTCGCAAACCATCCGCCTAACCAATGATAGACGGATGTCCGTTAATTAGGAACAACAGTTATAACAGTATAATTAACAGATCCATCCTCCTTCTCTCTTACCAACGAGAAAGCGGACGAACAACCCAACCGTTGGTAGTTTTATTAACCATTCCATGAGTATTGCACTATTTACTAGGCAGGTATTTAGGCCAATTAAAAGCGGTACTTTAGTTATACTTGTCTATGATCGAGAAACTATTCTCCAAGTCATCCATAACCGCGGACACGGCTTTCAGAAAGATTTACCCTGTAGGGGTGCACAAATAGCAACACACACTCGATCAACCTCGAAAAAACCAAATCAAAACCCAACGAGGCATTCACGACAAAGCGATCACATGATTCAGAAATATTTCAGGGGGCCACCCCACTAAGCTACCCGCAACGAAGTTGGCCGGCTCCGGAACGGACCTAGGGCTGTAAACTACTGGGAACCCGAAAATATGACTGGGCTTGTCGATACCGCGAAAATGTGGTGCGATCCAAAACAGTACAGGTGCTCCACGCACAATCTTAATAAAATAGTAAACATGGCAAAAGTACAGGATAGTAACAAAGCCCCAAACTACTTTGTGGCCCCAAGAAATAGAAATGAATCAAGCTCGGGCTTAGGGGGTCCATAAGGCCCCCCGGATGTGGATAGTGCGAATAGTCAAGGAACAGGAATCAAGTACTCGGGGTTCTACGGGACACAAGTGAGCATGAAAAACCAAATAGCGGATATTGCTCACCGGTGCCTCTTTCATTAGTTATCCCATTACTACTCAGATTAAGTTGTTTAGGTACCTCGTTATCCATCAGACACTCACATACCCTACACATGCTGTTCTACGATCCACATGGCTCAAACAACTCCTGTAGTAATGGCTCATGGGATGGAGGAACAAGCTTCGGTGGGGTTTAAAAGTAAAGGCTATGCAGTACTTGGGATTCAATTTAATGCAATCGCGACTCCATGATGCAAGAATAAGATAGAGGCAATAGGTACTATATGTATGCAAGCATGTGGTAGTGCTTGCCTGGCAGCTCAGTTGAAGGGAGAGATGGACCTGGGTAGAACTCCTGCGATTCCTGATAATTCCCCTACTCGGCGTCTATTCGAAGAAGAACCAAACAAACAAGGGCCAACATAAATAAAGTGCACAAGCATATGATTTAAAATGCGACAAGCAAACAAGCATGCCATGATGAATGATGCACGATTTACATGGCAATAATGTAGCATGGCATGGTGAGGTGTGGGATACAAGAATAAAGCATTTTATTATTTATGTGGTCAAGTTTTATTGCCATAAACAGTTCTGATTTTTAATAATGACATGATGCATGCTTCAATTCAGAACAAGGAATTCATAGATAGAACGGGCTCGTCGCGGTGATCGATTTAGACATATTATTTGTCGAATTTGGAGTTGTAGATTTAAAGTTATTAATTAATTAAGAAAAGGGCATTTTATTGTAATTTTAATTAGCTCGAAAATTTAAAGTGCTCAAATAATATTTTGAATGGCATATTTGAATTCCTCACATTTTTCTGATTCAAAAACATATATCATTTGTA
This sequence comes from Avena eriantha, assembly GCA_910589775.1. Classification (NCBI taxonomy): domain Eukaryota; kingdom Viridiplantae; phylum Streptophyta; class Magnoliopsida; order Poales; family Poaceae; genus Avena; species Avena eriantha. The sequence goes on along the minus strand of OU342740.1, from coordinate 154,251,231 downwards.
TTATTTGGAATTATAATTTAAAAGTTATTAAAAACAGATTTAAATTTGAATTTAAACATTTCTAAAATTGTTTTATTAAAACAGAGAAACGAAAAGGCTTTTTGTACCCAGCCACTCCTAGCCATAGCCACAGACAGGTGGGGCCGAGGCTGACTGGGAGTAAACGGTGCGCAAAAGCTTTTCTCACCGCGAGGGTAGTCAGCCAGTGAGACTGACAGGTGGGTCCGCGGCGAGAGGGGGTCCACACGACAGCGAGAGGAAGTGGCCCGGCCACGCGGCGCGGAGGGGGATCGCGGGTTGCGAGGGGGAAAACTCGGGCATCTTTTTGCAAAACTGCCAAGGGAGGCTGTCTGGTGGGCCTGGGGTACTGCGGGTTGAGGCAAAAGGTGTGGGGGGGGTATTTGCAAAGTACCCAACGGGTACTGTTTCTCTTTTCTATTCGTTTGACAAAACTGACGGAGCGCAACGCGCGTCGCGGCGGGGACTTGAACTGGCGACCTGGAGCGCACGCGTGGCGGCGGCTGCCGCTGCGGTGGCTTGGGGTTGCTGTTAGGGACAGGGGAGCGTGGCTAGAAGTGCTCTCGCGACGCGACGTTGTGGACAGCGACCGCAAACGTCGGTGTGCAGAGGGCGTTCGACGGAACGATCCGAGCGTGCGGGTAGCGACGATGAACGAGAGGTTGTCTAGGAGGGAAGGGTCGCTCACCGCGAGGTGGTCGGCGGTGGTGGATCAGGTCGGAGAGCAGCAGGACGACGGCGATGCAGACGCCAGCCGAAGTTAGGGTTTCGGTGGCCGTTGACGTGCAGTGGTGCAGGGGATCGTCTCCTCCTCGGCTAAGTGCACAGGGGCGACGCAGAGGGTCTGTTTGGTCTTCCCCGACAGCCCAACAACGACGCCCGCCTCCTGTGTGGTGGTGGAAGAGGAGATGCCGACGGTGGACGGCGACGGAGGAGAGAGGGGATGGTGGCAGGTGGGAGAGAGAGGAGTGGCTGGGCTAGGCCCAGGGTGGATCCGGTGTGCCAGGTAGAGAGGAGGGAGTAGATAGGGACGGTAGAGGAGAGGGGGTGCCGTGGGGGATCGGTAGAGTAAAAAGGTGGTCTCCACGCCACCTTTCTCTCCTCCTCCTTCACGTGCTCGACCTGGGAGGGCATGGCCGGCTGCAGCTGGGCCCATGTGAGGGCAGGGAGGTGGGACTGGCTCGGGTGGCCCTTGTGGCAGAGCGAGAGTGAGGATTGGAGAGGGAGGCTCGGTAGGGTTAGGTTAGAGGGGGTGGTTCGGTTTAGAGAGAAGGGAGAGGGGAGGCTCGGGTAGATGGAGCTAGGGTTGAGGTAGCTCGGGTTAGGGTAGGGGTAGTGGCTCGGCTAGCTAGAGAGAAGGGAGAGGGGTAGATGGTTAAGGTGGGTAGGGTGGTTAGGGTTAGGGTTTTATGTTAGGGTTTTGATATGATCTAACATGATCATAAGCATGGATGGGGTGAGATGAATTTTGGTGGACACATGATGATGGTATTAGAGGGAGAGAGAAAAAGAGATGAGGTGTTTAGGATATGGTCTCACATGATCATGCAAAAAGAATAGAGCCAACAAGTATTGATTCCCAAGGGCCATGATCCACTCAAAAATCCAAGTAAAACCCAAAAGAATAGAATGGTGGTGATTGTTGCATGGCCCATGCATGGGCATTAAATGCCATGTCTAATCTTGTGAAAACAAAATAATAATCATGGCATTTATACACATGCATTCCAAAATATGGAGCTAAGGTCAAGCCCAAAAGAATTAAAATGGAATAAAATGAATGTTCCATGTGGAGTAGATGGAGATGATCATATTTGGATATAATTAGGACTTGCTAGTGTGTATGTTCCACTAGATGTTTAATGTGCCCAATAATACCCCAACATGAGCATACATTCATAATAATCCATATGGAAGCTTGACAAGGGGTACCACTCACAAGGAATGCAAAGGTGGCCATGTGGCTCCCATATACCAATAATGTGAAAACAACATGGTGCATATATGGGAGCATGTGGAAAAATAGAAGTGGATCCATCCCAACCCACATGAGCTAGATTTAAATGCCAAAGGAAAAATATAAAAGCTCATGGATAGTTAGGATGGTGGAATTATAAGGTGGTGACAAGGAAAATGTGGTGGAGTTGAATAAAAGATATGCCCCCAACTCAACTTGGGCATCAAGCATTTATCAAGAACCAAATACAATATATCAAAAGCCAAATACAATTACTAATGCATATGAGAGAAGAACCAAATGAAGAGGGTTTTATATGATGCTCAAATGCAAGGTGGCATGATGACATGAGCATGATATAATTATGATGCAACAATTATATGTAGGAAGTAGCAATTATATTACTAGACCATGTAGCATTACATATGTTAGACAGATGGGATGCTACAACTCTCCCCCACTAAACAGGAATCTCGCCCCGAGATTCTAGGAAGAAGAAGAAGACACGGAGAGGGTAGGATACTTGGCACGGATCTCATCCACGCGTTCCCAAGTGGCTTCATCAATGGAATGGCGCGACCACTGCACCTTGCAGAACTTGATGGACTTGTTGCGAGTCCTTCTTTCTACAACTTCTAGGATTTTTATGGGGTGTTCTTGATAAGACAGATCTTCTTGGAGATTGATGAGTTCATGGTCCACGGTCCTGCCGGGATCCTTGAAGCCCTTCTTGAGTTGAGAGATATGGAAAACATCATGGACCTTGAGTTTTTCAGGGAGCTCAAGAGCATAAGCGACTTCTCCTCTTCTTCCACGAACTTTGAAAGGACCGATGTATCTAGGAGCCAGCTTCCCTTTGATACCAAAGCGGTGCGTGCCTCTCATGGGAGTGACACGAAGGTAAACGAGATCACCAGGGACATACTCCATGTCTGTGTGCTTTCTGTCATAGTTGCTCTTCTGGCGACTTTGAGCAACCTTCAGGTTTTCAAGAATGATGTGAACCTTCTCCTCCGCTTAAGTTACAATGTCGGGGCCAAACAATGTTCTTTCACCTGCGCCCGACCAACCAATCAGAGTTCTGCATTTGCGACCATAGAGAACCTCAAATGGTGCCATCTTTAGACTTTTCTGGAAGCTGTTGTTGTAAGAGAATTCAGCATAAGGAAGACATTCTTCCCACTTCATGCCGAAAGAGATAACGCAAGCACGGAGCATATCTTCTAGAATCTGATTGATCCTTTCAACTTGTCCTTGCGACTGAGGGTGGTAAGCTGTGTTGAAGTTTAATTTTGTTCCCAAAGCATTTTGGAAACTTCCCCAGAACTTGGAAGTGAAGATGCTTCCACGGTCTGAACTGATCTCAAGAGGAACCCCATACAGAGAGACAATTCTGTTAATATAGAGCTCAGCCAACTGAATTGCAGATATTGTTTCCTTGACGGGAAAGAAGTGAGACACTTTATAAAGCCTGTCGATGACAACAAAGATTGCATTGTTTCCCTTCTACGACCTTAGAAAACCAGTTATGAAGTCCATCTCTACCTTCTCTCATTTCCATTTCGGAGGCTTCAATGGTTGTAGAAGACCGCAAGGTTTCTGATGAACAACTTTAAGTCTGTGGCAGACATCACACTCTGAGACATACTTGGCACAACATTGTTTCAACCCAGGCCACCAATATTGTGTTTTCAAGTCCATGTACATCTTAGTGCTGCCAGGGTGGATAGAAAGAACAGAATCATGCGCCTCCGTAAGAACTTGCTCTCTTAAACCCGGGTAGTTCGGAACAAACATCCGGTGTTCAAAGAAAAGAGTACCTTGGTCGTCAACATGGAAGGACTCATACTTCGGAAGCTGAATGTTGGAGATGATGTTTTTAGTGTAAGGATCACCAAGTTGGATGGAGCGAACTTTTTCTTCCAAGAGAGGGGTTGCCAGAAGGTTCAGAAGATACCATTGATCCACAATTTCAAGGTTGAGCTTGCGGAATTCCTCACACAAGAGAGGTTGTTGTTCTTCCACCATGAGGTTGTTGACATAAGCTTTTCGGCTGAGAGCGTCGGCCATGACATTAGCTTTGCCCGGAGTGTAGTTGATGGTCAAATCGAAATCATTGATTGCTTCAATCCACCTCCTCTGACAAAGGTTGAGATCAGGCTATGTGAAGATATACTTTAGACTCTTGTGATCATAAAAGATCTCACAACGGTTGCCAAGCAAGTAATGCCTCCATACTTTCAAAGCAAAGACAACTGCTACGAGCTCGAGTCATGTAGGATAGTTGATCTCATGCGTCTTCAACTGTCGAGAGGCATAAGCAACAACTTGTTTTTCTTGGATAAGGACCGCACCCAATCCTTGCAAGGAGGTGTCACAGAATATCTGGAAAGGCTTTGATGTATCTGGAGGAATCAAGACTGGTTTGGAAGTGAGCTTCTCTTTGAGTGTTTCAAAGCTTGCTTGACATGCAGGAGACCAAAGGTATTTCTTGCCTTTCTTGAGGAGATCGGTAAGAGGCTTCGCAATCTTCGAGAAGTTCTGAACGAAGCGACGACAGTAACTGGCTAAACCAAGAAAACTCCGGACTTCTTTGACATTTTTGGGAGGAAGCGAGTCAACAATTGTCTTAAAAGTTTCTGGGTTGATGGCAATGCCCTTGGCAGAGATGACGTGACCAAGAGGTGACTTGAGGCAGCCAAAACTCACACTTGGAGAACTTTGCATACAGGCGGTTCTCACAAAGCTTGTTTAGGACACACCGAAGGTGCTCTTCATGTTCTTCCATTGACTTAGAATAGACTTGAATGTCATCCAGATAGACCACAACGAACTTATCAAGATACTCCATGAAAACCGAGTTCATAAGCCTCGAGAAGGTGGCAGGTGCATTGGTCAGACCGAAGGACATGACCGTGTACTCATACAGGCCATAGCGGGTGGTGAAAGCTGTTTTAGGAATATCTTCCTTGCGAATCTTGATTTGATGATATCCACTTCTCAAGTCCAGCTTAGAGAATACCACAGCTCTAGCTAGCTGATCGAAGAGATCATTAATCCGGGGAAGGGGATATTTATTCTTGATGGTTTTAGCATTGAGCGCCCGATAGTCAACACAAAGTCTATCAGTCTTGTCTCGCTTTTTCACAAAGATGGTTGGGCTACCCCAAGAAGAAGTACTCTGCTGAATGAAACCCAACTTCTCTTGTTCATCAAGCTGACGTTTGAGTTCAGCCAACTCAGCAGGACCCATTTTATAAGGTCGCTTGGAGATAGGAGCGGTACCAGGTTCAAGCTCAATCACAAACTCGACCTCTCGGTCAGAAAGCATACCTGGCAACTCTTCAGGAAAGACATCTGGGAACTCACAGTCCACCGGAACACTCTGAATAGCTTCCATAGCATCATCATTCAGAGCCGCCAAAGAGAAAAGCTGAATTGCAGGAGTCAGACTTCGAAATCAACTTCGAAATTCTACCCGCCATAGCATCCCTTCGAAATTCTCTTCTCCTTAAAATGGGTAAAGGGGACAGGTCGATTTGATCATGATTCCATTGATCAATGCACATCATGAGAGGTTCAAAACCAACTGGTCACTTTTGTTTGGTTAAGAAAAACACATACATGAATAGAAAAATATCAAAAAATCTACCCGAATAAAATCCTTGGACACACGGTTTACAGGGAGAACCACAGAAGATTGCAGCTTTGACGCGGGATCAGAAGAGCGTCGTTAGTGTTTGGTTTTACCTGGCGAGTGCGAGGAGCTTGGGATGCATGAAGCTCTTGAACTTCTTCTTGGTGAGCGCGTACCCAACCACAAGACGCTGCAGCACCGATGAGGCGGCGAGCGGTGGAGATAGCACTACCGGCGCAGGCGCAGCTGAGGCGACCGCCGCCCCCTCCTCCTCGTCCCACCCCTCCTCGTTCAACCTCATATTCGCAAACCCTAACCTAGCCCGGCCGAAGAGTGGCGACGAATGACTCTCGAAAAAAGAGATCTCCTCGAAGAATACCTCGGAAAATTTAGAAAAGAAGTCCGAGAATCAGTGGGGGCGGATGCGGCAGAGGAATTCGCGGGTGGAATTTTTTTTTGGAAGGAACATATATGGTTGATCTGAGAAGAAAAGGGAATTTTTAGCTTGATATTTTTTTTCTTTGGTTTCTAGATGTTTCTTTTATAATCAACTAGCTGGCTAAATGCCCGTGCGTTGCTACGGCCTTTTAAAATTTTGAAAGGTCAAAATTTTCAATTTGCAATATATAGTTACAGGTCATGAACCTCTTTAGATGAGTTCGCGCCTTCCGATGCAGTGTCCCTTCTATTTGGGCGACACTATTGTGAGCACATGATGATGTTTTTCATCCCCTCATTGTGAATCTATCTCGACACCATCCACATTGTTATCGATATCCCTCGTTGATCCTGAAGTTTTCTGGAGACTTCCATAGGCAATACTCAAGTAGTATGATGAATATAGCACAAATGTCGATGCGTTACAACAAGAATAAAAGCTAGGAGCATGTTTCTCACACATTTCTCATCGGCCATCAGAACCCTATGTTTGCTCTTTCATTTTGATCTTCGGTTTATAATGTATTTATTTGATCTACTCTTCAGTATACTTTAAAATTGCTTTTATTTTATCTATAATTTTAGACAATGACCAGAAAATTTCCCCAAAGCAAAAACTCATGACAAAGGATTATTTGCACGCATACGACACCCAAGTTAATGGTGTATAATGCGGAGGAGGGTTAGTTACATTCTATGATTTTTTGTTGTACATCAAACCAATACTATCCTATGAAGATAGCGGACTTTGATCCTCAAAATATTATCACAACATTGGGCCCTACCTAACCCCCACACCTAACCCTAACCCCCATGCGGCGGCGCCGTGCCGCTTGGGAAACTACTGCCACCGCTCTCCTCGGCCTCCCCAACATCTCGCCCCTCTTCTCTATCGTCGTTGGAGGTGTCGCTGAGCAAAGCCCGCACAACACATCGACGGCGGGGCTCATGCTGGGCGTGATCATGAAGCTCGACAACAGCGCCCGATCTTGCTTCTCTGGTCGTGGTGGTTCATGGTGGCGACTGCCGGTGCACTTCTAGATGGCAGGGAGGTAGTGGCGGCTGCACGGTGCCCATTGTGGGCCTATTGGGGCCAGGAGCCTTGCTATGATCGTGTGCCTGTGCTGGCTCATCTGCATGGACGGCGACCGGCCTCTCTATCCGCACCACATGGGTGCCAGGACGGCGGCCCCAGGCATGGCGGCGGTAGCCTCCACCTGCCGGAGGTGGACGACCGGGTTGGGCCTGCTGTGGGAGGTCATGGGATCCAACACCAAGCTCCGGCAGCGATGTTCTAGTCGATGATAATTTCAGGGTGATGTGGCAGCCGGTGAAAACCGAGTCTTGACCTTTATCTTGGGGGACGATGACGGTATCGCTTGGCATCACTACCTTGTTGAAGGCATCATCTTCGCTGGTATCGTCACCTCACTTAGGCTGCTCTAGGGGAAACCCAAAATCTGGGTCTTCCGGATCGGATGATGGCAGTGCGTGGCGTCATTACCTTCTTGAGGGCATCGTTTTTGGAGCAGACATCGGCTGGACTGGTCAAACCACTCATGTTGCTCCAGGGGAAACCTTTGGATTCGTCTTCTCGATCGGGTAATGGTGGCACTGCGGGGTCGCGTTCTTTCTTGGGAGGATCGCTTGTGGAGCAGTATGCATGGCAGAGGTAGGAGGTGAAGCGGCTTTGTCTTGCATGGATCTTCGGCGGTGATGCCAAGAGATGCCTGATTGATAGGTGCTACTCTGAGTAATGCCTGGTTCGCAGGTGCTACACACAATAGAGACTCTAGAGACTTCAACCTGTGTTAGCTGGTGATACTTGGCGGCATGGTGTTGTGGTGTACCAGTGGTGACCGCGACGTGCTTCGGATTAAGCGCAGACGAAGGTGGTGGCACCCCGGTGGTGTCGGTGGCTGGTGACCACTTTTCATCTAAATATTTTTTATCTACGTTCTTAAAGTTTATTGTTGTTTTTTATTTAATTTAATACTAATACTTTTTTAGATTTTCTTTTGAAACTTCATATACGATAGGAGAAAAAAAATATCGCAGAGCGCAAACAAATTTATAATCGAAAAACGCCGGTCACTGTTATCCATTTGGCCATGATATAGAATAGCAAGATGAACACGATCTCTTATAATCACATCAGCTAGCAATCAGCATATATACGCACCAAGTTAGAGGCCTGCAAGCAGCAGCAAAGCACGCACACATATAAGAGGAACCTCTAGAACAAAGCAATCAATGAGGCAATGCACTATAGCAAAGCGCGCACACAGCGGCGGAGGCACTCGCGGACTGCTATCCGTCTCTCAATCTCTTCGTTTCTCTTTCGATACATCATCCCCCACTCCTAATTTATAACTCTCTCCACCAGCCCCGACACACTCATCCACTTGACCGGCACCAGCATCTCCTTCCCTTCTATGCACCCCCACCACTGCTTCCCCTCACCTTCACGGTGTTGGCGAGGATCTGCTAGATGGGGATGAACAACCTGACAGTGGCATCCCTTTGCCTCCCTGCTACGGTTGTGCAGGTGCTGCCTCTCGACTGGTTGGATGAAGACAACGTCCTCCTTCCCTTTGCGTCGGCGACGAAGGGAGACGGTGGCTCGCATGAGGGGCGGCTGCCAGGCCCCCGCGAGACTGGAGCAGCTGGCTAAGATATAACAAGATATTGATTTTTAGACCGCGAAAGGTCGGCGCTAGCGTCGGCGACATCCAGAGTCGATTTGACTACGAGAACACTCGATTCCGGCGTAGATCTTCGATTCCCGGTGATCTGGTTCGATTCAGGCCGTCTTCTGGTGAAATTGTTGCCAATTGAGTACCTCCATGGAAGGACATGGGAGCTACCTCCATGGCGAAACTCGCAGCTGGCGCCATAGCGAAACTCGTAGGCAGCTGGCAGTGCAGTAACGTGGGCACACGAGCTAGGAGCGTCGCGGGCGAGCGAGCGAGCTGGTGGCAGCGCAGGCGCGCGGGCAGGGACGGCCGGCAGCGCTGCCCTCTCCCATCCTCTGCCCCCTGCCCGGATGTTCACATTAGTAGATGATCGTATGAAAGGAGGTGGAGATGTACGTTCATATATGGAGAGCCTAAGAAGGGTAAGATACATCACATGTGGGCTACTCTCAGGTCCCTAACCTCTTCCAATGAGTTGTGGCTAATGATGGGCGATTTCAATGAGGCAATCTGGCAAGAGGGGCACTTCTCGCAAACTCAAAGGTCCAAGAGATTAATGCAGAACTTCCGTGATGCGCTCTCTTATTCCGATCTCCATGACATTGGTTTCAGGAGGTCGTCATGGAGATATGATAACAAACGGAGAGGTGCACAAAATGTTAAAGTAAGGCTGGATAGGATTGTTGCCAGCCTAGAGTGGTCTAATTGTTATCCAGGTTTTCTACTGCTGTATTTATCTTCATCGAGGTCTGATCATTGTCCGCTCTTGCTATCAGTGTATCAAGTATCACAGTCTAGACCGGTGAGACCAATGCACAGATATGGGATTGCTTGGGAATGGGAGCCAACACTGCCAGCTGCTGCAGAAGAAGCTTGGTCTAGGCGTGTTGCTAGTGTTGACCCGGGAGATGTGAAGTTGCGCTTGGTGATGTCATTGTTGATTTTTACAAATAGAAATCTAGTAATTTTAAATTAGTACCAAAGGAACTTGTGAGGTTGTGCGTTCAACTCAATAGCATGCAACATGCTATTGATGCCGAGGCCAATTTGGAGAGGAGTCGGTTGATGTTAGAGATGGATGAGATGTTGTATCGCGAAGAGATGCAATGGAGGCAACGTTCTCGTATATCTTGGCTTGGTGAGGGTGGCTCAAATACAAAAAAATTCCATCAAAGGACCTCATGGAGACATAAAAACAACAGAATGCGGAAATTAAAAAGAAGTGATGGCACTTGGACCTCCAACATAGGCGGGATGGAAAATATGGCTTGGGATTTTTTTCAGGGTTTGTGTAATCGCGAGGACAACACGGATCCTAGAATTATTACAAACTTAGTACAGGAGTGTGTGCATAATAATATGAATTACGCTTTATGTGCAATGTTTTATGAAAAGGAAATTAGTGATGCTCTTTTCCAAATTGGTCCTTTAAAAGTGCCAGACCCGGATGGTTTCCTAGCCTGTTTCTTGCAGCGAAACTGGGATATCCTTCGGCATGATGTGGTGAACGTAGTACAGTGATTCTTTGAGGATGGACTTATGCCTGAGGAGGTAAATGATATGGCTATTGTGCTGATACCAAAAATAATGATCTCGTGGAACTACAAGATTTCAGACTTATTAGACTTTGTAATGTGATTTATAAAGTGGTGTACAAGTGCATGGTTAACAAGTTGAGACCTTTATTGGATGGTATCATCTCTCCAACACATAGTGCATTCATTCTGGGGAGACTTATTACGGATAATACCCTCATAACTTTCAAACGAATTCGGCTGCTAGAACTAAATTTTGTGCATACAAGTTGAATATGGATAAGGCGTATGACTGTGTGGATTGGCAGTACGTGGAAGGAGTTTTAGCAAAGATGGGCTTTTAGAGTCAATGGATATAGTGGGTTATGGCGTGTGTGACCACTATATGACACTCAATTCGCTTTAGCAGACATTTGTTTGACTCCTTCACCCCATCACGTGGCCTCCGTCAAGGTGATCTATTGTCACCCTATTTATTTGTTTTTGTTGTTGATGGCCTCTCGTGTCTTCTTAGAAAGGAGATTGAGGATGGAAGGTTACATGAGCTGCATATATGCAGAATAGCACCTGGTATATCACATTTTTTATTTGTTGATGATAGTTTGTTGTTCTTTGAGGGTTTAGTTGAACAAGCTTGTGTGGTGAAATCTGTACTTGATCGCTACGAACAAAGTACGGGTCAGTTGATCAGCTTAGGTAAATGATCTAGCATGTATGGTGATCATTGTCCCCCTGAGGTGCAAGGTGAAATAAAGGAGATATTAAAGTATGGAACTTCAAGTTTTGAAGAGAAATATTTAGGGTTACCTGTTTCCGTGGGGAGGTTGAATATTGGGAAGTCCCAACCCACCAAGGGAAGATTTAGGAAGAAATAAAATGATTGGGCGGAACGTTTTATGTCTGGGGCAGCAAAGGAGACACTTATAAAAGCGGTTATCCAATCATTACCCACATATGATATGGGAGTTTTTAAATTTCTGGCAGGTTTAATTGAGGAGCTCTCTAAAATTGTTAGAGACTTTTGGTGGGGTGATGAATAGAACAGGCGCATGATACACTAGATGTCATGGGATCGGTTGGATCGTCCTAAAACTCAAGGTTGAATTGGTTTCCATGATCTAAAGATCTTTAATCAAGCGCTACTGGCTCAATAGGCTTAGAGATTTATACAATTCCCGGATAGTTTATGTGCCAGACTTCTCAAGGCTAAGTATTACCCTGCGGTAAACTTGCTTGATACTGCTTTCATGCAAAATACATTGCAAACTTGTCAGGGCATTATGTTTGGGTTGGAATTCTTGAAAAAGGGGGCCATCCGGAGGATCGTCTCAGGCTCTAGTGTGAGATGTTTTCAAGATAATTGGCTGCCCGGGTTGCACGAGCCAAAGTTGATGGGAAGAAGCGGTATCTGATCTTATTGACCAGGTTACTTGAATATGGAAAGACGATGTGGTGTGTGCGAGCTTCTTGTCACTGGATGCCTAGGCCATCTTGTCAATCAAGCTTCCAGCAAGACAATGTGAGGATTTCGTTGCTTAGTTACCTGAGAAAGGCGGCTTGTTCTCGGTCAAATCAGCTTACCATCTGGGACTATAGTCTAACTCGAGTCTCTCAGCAGTGGTCAATCCAGTAATTCTCTTGACGGTGACAAAAGCATATGGGAATTGGTTTGCTAAGTGCAGCCCCCCCCTCCCTGAGCTATGAGTGTTTGTGTGGAAAGTTGTAACATCAACTCTGGATGTGTCTGCGGGTCTCCATGGGTGGATGCCAAATGTTGATCCTATGTGTGTCCTATGTGGAGCTCAAAACTAAGACATACACCATACTTTGGTGGCATGCACACTAGGTCGTGCTCTGCGTGAGGCTATGAGGCTACACTGGGACTTACCGTCAAAGGAGTATTTTGTAGAATCGGAGCACGAGTGGTTTTTAAACCTTCTACATAGATCACCGAGAGATAATTTTATTACTACGGAGGGTTTGGCATCACTATAATAACATAGTACATGGAGATGGTAAAGCCTCGATCTCTGCATCAGTTCCATACTTAGTCAACTACCACGAGTCATCTCGGTCTATCAATAACCCACCAGTACCAAATGGCAAGGCCCCTTGTCTGCCCAATCGTGCCCAAGTTTCTCAAGGAAAACAATGTTCTCAGTGGACAGCTCCTACAGATGGTTGTTTAAAGGCAAATGTAGATGTTGGTTGGGATGTATCTACTAATAAAGCGAGATTGGGTGTTGTCATCAGAGATCATCTTGGAACTATTATCCTTTCGAAATGGAAGTTTCCACCATGTTGTGTGTCAGCTGAGGAAGCCGAAGTGCTAGCATTCCTAGAAGTATTGAGACATTTAATTGAACTGAATTGCGCCTCTGCTTCGATGGAATCATGCTATCTTCAATTGGTACAAGTCATGTCTTCTCCTTCAATGGATAGACCGCCAAGCTAGGTGAGTTACCTAGAGTGTCAAGAGTTTCTGAAGATCTATCGGCATATCAGCATTGTCAAAGTGAAGTGTGCGAGCAACGCGGTAGCGCATTCTTTAGTGAATTACGCAATAATGGCTCAATGGTTTTATGGACGATTCAGTTCCGGCCTATGTGTTGGGGACTATCCAAACTGGTTATAATCACCTTGTTGCTTAAGTAATAAAAGCTCGCGGTTCTTTCAAATAAATGATTGTTTTGAAAACTTTGGAGATAAAATCCTAAGAGATCAAGAAATACAAAACGATCCCTAAGGTTTCCTTCAACCACCAAAGCCAGCGGACACCGCCCAACTCCAGCGCCTTCGAGAAGCATGATGGAAGGGACGTCGAGCCTCCACCATTGCCAGATTCATAAAAGCACCGTCGCGAAAGAGGCTTTGTGAGTCGATGAACATGCATGTTACACGCAACAAGGCCCATGTCATTATGGCACGTCGATCGGGGACGTCCCCGTGTTGTCTTGAGCCAAGATCCGTCACCTCCTATCGATGAAGTCAGAGAAGAACGGCGGATCCACCACCTCCAGGCCAATATCCCTGCTCTAGAGAAACCACCTCGCCCTAGCCACAAACATCATCATGGATAACAACGAACGCCAGTGACACACCAAAAAACTGATCTCGCCGGATCTGAAAAACTGTGAGAAGACCAACCTGTCAATCTGAAGGATCGACCAGCACACATTGTGTAACTACCTCGGTGAATTGCGCTCTAAGTTGCATGCCTAGATGAACGAAAGTGGTTAAAATAGTACGATGGGGCCCAGGGCCACTCACAGGTAGATATGTCGGCCGTCCTAACCACTTCCAGAACATCAGGACAAGAACGAGCAGCGTAATCGGCAGGCGAAGGGATCAACTACATACACAAGTGAGTATGTATGCAAGCCACCATACAACTGTTCACAGAGCCATTCCATCTAAAAGAAATAAAAATATTGCAACGCCATACGGCAAGATCCAAATATCCTAGATAGAGATAATAGTTTAGGATAGCTCCTCATACATCAAACGTCAGAGTATCAGGCGGAAGCGGAAAACAAGATCCGAGTACGGATAAGAAGCAAATCGGCATAAGATGCCACATAAATAAACACATCCCGCCCACAGATCTCACGGATCCCCATCCCCGGAATCTCTACACCGAGTGATCGTTGCCAACATCATCCGTCTCCTTCACCCAGTATCCATCTTGCGAATACACCTGTTCATCTGAATCAAACAATTTATCGTGTGAGACCCTAGGGGTACTCAGCAAGACTTTATGCCTCTAAAGGGGACATATACCTGGGTGACGCAATTGCAGCAAAAGATAAAACTAACAAGCCTATGGATACTCGCTAACCATCCGCCTAACAATGATAGACGGATGTCCGTTAATTAGGAACAATAGTTATAACAGTATAATTAACAGATCCATCCTCCTTCTCGCTTACCAACGAGAAAGCGGACGAACAACCCAACCGTTGGCAGTTTTATTAACCATTCCATGAGTATTGCACTATTTACTAGGCAGGTATTTAGGCCAATTAAAAGCGGTACTTTAGTTATACTTGTCTATGATCGAGAAACTGTTCTCCAAGTCGTCCATAACCGCGGACACGGCTTTCAGAAAGATTTACCCTGCCGGGGTGCACAAATAGCAACACACACTCGATCAACCTCGGATAAACCAAATCAAAACCCAACGAGGCATTCACAACAAAGCGATCACAGGATTCAGAAATATTTCAGGGGGCCACCCCACTAAGCTACCCGCAACGAAGTTGGCCGGCTCCGGAACGGACCCAGGGCTATAAACGACTGGGAACTCGAAAATATGACTGGGCTTGTCGATACCACGAAAACGTGGCGCGATCCAAAACAGTACAGGTGCTCCACGCACAATCTTAATAAAACAGTAAACATGGCATAAGTACAGGATAGTAACAAAGCCCCAAACTACTTTGTGGCCCCAAGAATAGAGCCAACCAGTATTGATTCCCAAGGGCCATGATCCACTCAAAAAACCAAGTAAAACCCAAAAGAATAGAATTGTGGTGATTGTTGCATGGCCCATGCATGGGCATTAAATGCCATGTCTAATCTTGTGAAAACAAAATAATAATCATGGCATTTATACACATGCATTCCAAAATATGGAGCTAAGGTCAAGCCCAAAAGAATTAAAATGGAATAAAATTAATGTTCCATGTGGAGTAGATGGAGATGATCATATTTGGATATAATTAGGACTTGCTAGTGTGTATGTTCCACTAGATGTTTAATGTGCCCAATAATACCCCAACATGAGCATACATTCATAATAATCCATATGGAAGCTTGACAAGGGGTACCACTCGCAAGGCATGCAAAGGTGGCCATGTGGCTCCTATATACCAATAATGTGAAAACAACATGGTGCATATATGGGAGCATGTGGAAAAATAGAAGTGGATCCATCCCAACCCACATGAGCTAGATTTAAATGCCAAAGGAAAAATATAAAAGCTCATGGATAATTAGGATGGTGGAATTATAAGGTGGTGACAAGGAAAAGGTGGTGGAGTTGAATAAAAGATATGCCCCCAACTCAACTTGGGCATCAAGCATTTATCAAGAACCAGATACCATATATCAAGAGCCGAATACAATTACTAATGCATATGAGAGAAGAACCAAATGAAGAGGGTTTTATATGATGCTCAAATGCAAGGTGGCATGATGACATGAGCATGATATAATTATGATGCAACAATTATATGTAGGAAGTAGCAATTATATTACTAGACCATGTAGCATTACATATGTTAGACAGATGGGATGCTACACATTGCCATCAACTCCAAGGAGTTGCCGTGAAGGTCGCAGTCGGTGTGAGATTAAAGTTGAGGTAGGTTTATTTGCCCAAGCGCCGCTCTCACCACCCCAACAGCGCACAACAGTAGACTGGCCCTAAACCAAACTATTAGGCGGAGGAACGAGGCCCCCTCTCCCTCCTGTCACCGGCTGAGATCTAGAGAGAGGGAGTTGTTGTCGCCGCCTATACCTATTAGACTATTCGGGTGTTGTTCAATTTGATATCTTTTAGTAGAAAAGTTCACTAACAGTGTCAGCTACTGCAACTTCGAAAATCTGAAACAAATTTGAAGTAACTGCCAATGAATTGCAAATCAAAAAAGAAATAGTCGGTGGCTGGACTCCACTCTCCAGCAATAGATACGTGCCAGAAGAGGCTCCCATAATGGATGGGAGCAGTGAGGCGTTCGTGCTTCAGATTTGGATGAGAAGATACTAGAGGGAGCAACGTGCGCCTGAGCTGGCATGCGCGACAGAGAGCCGCCGACAGCTGCTACCACGAGAGTCGTGTGTCACCACAAAGGAACCATCGCCACTGAAGCCAGCCCCTCCCCACAACTAGCCATCCGCCGACATCCCTACTCTCCTTCTAGCTCCAGGTCCTCCTCTCTTCTGCTCTCCATATGGGTAACGAAGGAAGCCCTTTGGAGCAGAGTACGGCAGGCCTAGAGTTTCTACTCAAGCCAGGCGACAAAGAAGGGAGCGCGTGCCGACATGGCAGAGCCCTAGGGCCTAGCAACACTAGAACACAGGGTTGATGGCAGCTTGGACGGACAAAGCAAGGGATAGAGTAGAGACGCAATGAGGTGGGGTCGATGGCTACATGGATAGACAAAGGAAGGGATAGGGAAGATGAAGAGAGGACTACAAGTTGATTAATCGTAAAGATAAGGGTGAACATGAAAAAACACCGTGACAACGAAAACCACCAACTCCCTCTGTTCCAGAATACGTGACTTAGATTTATCTAGATTCATGTGTATCCAAACATTTTTAATGCATATATACATACAAATGTAGACAAAATGCAAGTCACTTATTTATGAATGGAGAGCAAGTCACTTATTTATGGATGGAGAGAATAGTATAGATTATAGATAAGGTTGTACTACTGAATACCGTGGCTTCTCCTAAAACCATTTAATGGTTACTGCTACACATGTTCCAGTAATATCTCAAAATCAGCCATCTGCGAGTATTCTTTTGGTCTGAGTCGGGTCCACGCTCACTAAATGTTTTATACAGTTTGGGACAAGGCAGCCGTACAATTTCCTTTATCCTCTCATATATCGCCGGCATCTCTCTGGGAGCGAGCCAACATCCCCGTGTTATGTATAGCCAGGTAAATCAATCTAATCTGCCAGTTACATGAACTGTCGTTTTGTTAATTTTCTGGACCTTGGAAAAGAAGCTTCCCTACACTTCAGCTTCCGCTTAAACGCCTCTTGTACTTGCTTTGCGCAAGGCCTAGGAGGAAGTCGGTGAATACGTGCTCATAGCCTGGCATTTTGCCATATCCTGCAAAGTTTCAACTGGCACAATTAGAGAAGAGTGCTGCTATACACGCGATATATTGTGCACGATTCATGTACGATGATGCATAGGTCATTCATTTAGCAGGCCAAACCAACGGAGGCCACTGGATATGAGTCGTACAGGAATCGTACATGCATCGATCGTGTGCACCGTACTTCCGATTAGAGAAACACAGCACTAGGTAGCAAAATAGTGGTTAGGTGACATGCTAGAAGCAAAACATTGGCCGCTGAGAAAGTGCAGTATTACCTTGAAACTAGAATAACGCAGCAAGTAAAGAACAAAAGCAGCTTATGCAATAACTAATGCTGAGTATTAGCAAAGGGAATAGAGGTTAAAACAAGTCTAGAAGAGTAACTCACCAGGGAAATAGTTAATGTCAATTACATAGTACCGATCCTTTCTACCATGCTCTCTAATCATGTCTAAGTTAAACAGTCTAAGACCCTGGAATTTTTAAAATGTCAGTTAAAGTGATTACAGAATTTGCACTTTGTGAACAGACAATGAAATTTACTCTTACCAGTCGCCGCCGAAGTTCCTTGCCCAGTTTTTCCAAAAGTGGTCTTGGAGGAAGTTCTGTCACGTGATAGTATTAAGTTCTATTCAGTAACACAGATGATTAACAAGAAAATTATAGACTATTATGTGAGTCTGAAAAACTTCGGCACTAGAGATCTTAAAAAAAAGCTATCATCTAAGTGTACCATACAGAGGGTCCAATAGCACAAACACTTCGTAAAGTAAGACAAGACTGGCGTTCCCACAAAAAGTCCAGATACAACTAGTTTATACCAAAAGGGGGAGTTAGTTAATGCACCAGCAAAGAAGCCTCGCCTGCGAGCTAGATGCACTACTCTTATTAGATTAGTCTCAATGGAAGTATCATAGGTGGTATCATACATTACATGTATGTAAAATGCTTATGTGCCACTGCAATTAATGATGAAAGAGATTGTGTTGGTATCACAGGTAGATACGGTATCATAACACGTAAAACTAATCCCAAATAAACCGTGTACACTATTTTACATTGAGATTTTACAAAACAATAAATAAACTAAGACTATGATACTACATGATACTATGCTTTGTGGAGTTGGTACCATATACTAGTATCATATACTCCCTCCGTTTCAAAATATAAGATGTTTTAGCTTTGTGAAAGAAGTGTATCTAAACTCCTTTTATTGTGTAGGTTCACTCCAAACCTATATGAACCTCCAAACTAAAAGGGGTCTAAATACAATCCTTTCACAAAGCTAAAACATCTTATATTTTAAAATGGAGGGAGTACATGATACTACTATATGATATTCCCCACTGTAGTAGAAATGGCGCTATGATTTAGGTGATTAAGGATTGGCTGCATGTCAATCTCTAGGATTGGTGGGAGCGTTTTAGGAGGACAGCTACTGGTTCATGCCATAGTGAGTGTTAATTAGTGCTAGATATGAGCCTAACTCTTAGATTTTTCTAATTTTTTAGTAAGCCTAATAAACTGAGAAAGAGGGAGTACCGGAGTAGTTTAAACAAAAAGGGGAAGTCAATTAATGCACCAGCAAAGAAGCCTCACCTGCGATACAAGGGTCAATATCTGCATCTTCTGCACTATTTGTTGCGCAGGAAACTCTTGGGAATCGAAAGATCCCCTCATTGTTTTCCATGTCATAGTTGTTAACATCAGGAAGAGAAAAGCGGCGTATAACCCGTATTGTTTCACCAACAATGTATACCTTGAATAAGATCCCGCCTGTATGGATAATAAGGTCAGACCTGGACATCCACTATTTGGTGAGAAGTTTCAGGATTGATCTAAAAATACATAATGAGACTTAAAGTTCACCATGATTCACAAATTCCTGGAGAACCAGAGGAGGATCAAGCATTGACAGTGATGTATCCACATATGCAAGCGATAGTTGATGCGATTTTGATGTTCCATCAACAACCAAAGGTTTGGCAACTGTAAAGAGAGAAATAGTTACATCAGAAATAAGCCAGTCTTCCACCCATAACAATTTGGAGATTTAACGTATAATGCCTGAGAAACAAATGCATGTATGATAAATAGCAAGCTAAAATGGAAATCAAGTAGGCAGCCGAAACTAAAACATGGCCAATTCATCAGATTATAAAGCATGACCCTCAACCGTAGTTGATTGAAATTAATAATAGAGCAAATATAACAGCGACAATGAGTCAACAACTAAACGAAGGAGAGTGGCGATGCTGCACGATTCTAGACGCACCCGCTCCTCCCCCAACCTCCCCGTAGCCTAGCCAGCCTCGCCTCCGCCTTTCCCTCGTCGGCAACCTCCCCACCATCTCGCCCTACCCATCCCAAGCACCTCCCTCTCCGCCATGTCCTCATCCAGCTCCGCGGCCGGGAACCATCGCCCCGCCGACGAACGCCGCCGGGCCGGAGCCGCGGGAGAGACCTCCAATGGCCACACCTACCGCGACGTTGTGAGCAGCGCCTCCCCCTCCCAGTCCCCTCCCCCCTGGCCGCCGAGACCTCCCCGGTGAGTGCCTCGCACCGCGCCGCTCCCGCCGGACGCGTCCCGGCCAAGGACCGGCTCGTCCCCCGCTCTGAGATTCACCGTGTCGACCATGGCGCCGCCGTGGTGGCCAATGAGGGCTACCAGCAGCCCAAACGCAAGAACCCCCGCTGGTATGAAGAGCGCCAGGCATGACGCGCGTCGCCAGCCACGTGCAGTCAGGAGCGGCGCCGCTACGAACAGCACCACAACGCCGCACCGGAAGCGGGCGCCGGCCTGTGCCACCGCAGTCTCCTATCCGGCCATGTCGTCCGTGACTGCAAGGGCGAGGTACGCTGCCGCAGGTGCCTGTACCCTGGCCATGAGTCCTGGCAGTGCGACATGCGCCGCAACGGGCGAGGCGAACTTGAGCGCTCGCCGCCGCGCACCCACAGCGGGCACCGGGACCTGCCCCGTGCGGCTCCCGCCCCCGCACTTTCGCCGGCGGCGGCCGATGCTCGTACCATCGAGCCGTTCCAGTGCCCCACTGCGGCACCTCCCGCCCCGGCGACCGCTCCCCCGTCCCCCCCACCACGCATCATCATCGCCCAGACTTCTGAGATGGTGGAGGCCGAGGCCATCCTGAAGCTTGCCATGGTGGCTTCCATCACCGGCACCAGGCCCAGGGTCGCAGTCGAGGCCGTTGAGCGCGTGCTCTGGTCCAGATTCGACCTACGCCAGGGCGACTTCACCGTGCACCTACACTATCCGGAAGATTTCCTCATCGTCTTCCACTCCAAGACGGCGCACGACAAGGTGGCTGGCGACCACTTCCTCAAAGACCCTCGCTTCTCGCTTCTCGCTCTCGATGCGCCCTTGGTGCAAGCTCGCGCATGCCGGCGTCGAGCGCATGGACTACCACGTGCAGCCGGAGCTCCGTGGCATTCCAGCGCAGGCTTGGCATCTCTCCACCGCGGAGCACATCCTTGGCTGCAGCTGCTGGATCGAACGCCTACACCCCAACACGCGCTCGCGCTACGACCTCGCCATGTTCCAGCTCGAAGGTCGCGTGCGTGACCCAAAGGAGATAAAGCCTGAGGCGGTTCTGAGCATCGTTGAGCAGCTACCGGCGAGCTCCGCCACGGCCAAGCCCATCACCCACACACTTACATACCGCATCACCATCAAACTCATCAGCATTGCTATTGACGATGAGGCACTGGACACCGGCAACCTCCGGCCCGATCATGGCGATGGTGGTGCGCATGGTGGCAACCGGGGTGGCCCAGGGTAGGGTGCTGGTCGCCAACGCCCCCGTCGACGTGGCCACAAGAAACGGCGTGCGGACGACGCCCTGGACGGCCGCGCTGATGGCATGGCGATTGACAGCACTGGTTGGCGACAAAGCCGCACTTCGCGTGCCGACGGTGTCCCTTGCGATGCTAGATGGCCAAGCCAGGGTGGCGGCGGCGGTGCGCCGCTGGCGTACGGTGCCACTGCTGAGAGATCCGTGGCGCCATGGCGTTCTAGGGGCCCGCGTCCATGCCGCAATCCCAAAAGTGACAAAGGGCGCTGGAAAAGGCAACCACTCTAGGCCAAAATCTGGCGTGTCAAAGTTGTGGCCGCTCCTACTCCTGCCAAAGTCTAGAGTATCAAAGTTGCAGCCCCCTTCGCGCCTACCCCACCACCAGGACCGGGCGACCTGGTCAGCTCGCTAGATGGCTCACATCCGATGGAGGCCGACCCGAACGTTCCGTGGAGGGGCCCCGTTGCAGCTTCCGATTTGCTGTCTCCTTGCGCCGTCACGGCCGATGCAAGGGTGATTCTGGACCAGGACCAAAGCTCATCGTTGGACAGCCCTTCCTTTCAAAGTGAGGTCCCAGATTCATGCCAAGAGCTGTTGTCCCCTGCCTGCCACAAAGGCGAGCCTCTATCAGGGCAAAATGGTGCAAAGCCTGATGAAGGGGTCCCTGCACAGCTAGATCCTCTCCTCACCCTGAGAGAGACAACCCCTGGTGCAATTTTGGAGGCTTCTGCTGCTTTGACCCAGTCTCCACTCCATGCGGGGGAAGACGAATCTCCCTCTCTCGATGCCCACTCCCCTGGCAATATGTCCGAGGCAAGAATGGTGCCAGCCCATGATGCAGTCCACGAGCCATCCCCACATGCCAACCGTCAGGCTCAAGCCCATGGGCCCATTGCCCCCACTACGTGGGCCAATGACGAAGAAGGCACTGCTGTTGCGCCTCCCCTAGCTAGCGTGACACCCAGCAAGTTCACCTCACCGAATAAGTTCGCAACATCGCCGATCGCTCTGCGCCGCATCCCTCGACAAGCTCGACCCGTGGCCACATCTTGGATTCTAGGGGATTTCCTAACAGCTGCCACGAGACACCTTTGCCCTGTTCTACCAACGCCGGGGAAACGCACGCGCAAGCACACCCTACCCTTCTCTCCCCACCGAGGCCGATCCTCTTCAGCAAGGAAGAAACCAGCTGCCGCGGCTCCACCTACTGCTGAGCGACGTGCGCATGTCCAAATCCTGCGCACCCTGGGCGTTATTGATGTCAACGAGACCAACTCCCCTGAGGCTCTGAGCGCATACGATCAGGTGTTCGCCGACCCCATCCCCTTCGATATCCTCAACGCCATCGCCGTGCCGGTTGACCGTGAGCTACCGGTAGATCCCAAGGTGCCACCCAGCACGGCGCTACCCGCTGGCTGCCTCGTTGAGGTTTAGCTGCGCGAGTGTACTCTGTGGACGACAATTTTTCCTATGTCAGACAATATTAAGTTTATCGTTTGGAATGTGCGTGGGCTTAATGCACGGGCGCAGCGCACGGCTTTCCGATCCCTGATGGTGACCACGAATGCCATGATTGTGTGCTTACAGGAAACCAAGATGAACCTGATCTCCCCTTCGATTATTCTCAAGGCGCTAGGGCCTGCATTTGATGAGTTCGTCTTCTTGCCAGCAGAGGATACCCGCGGCAGCATCTTACTCCCATGGCAAAGCTGCCTGGTGACCATCACTAGCCCCATGTTAACAAAAAATGCTCTCACGGCTTTCATCTCTTCAGACAGCAGCCCATCATGGTGGCTCTCTGTCGTTTATGGGCCTCAGCGCGATAACGACAAGATAGAGTTCCTCCAGGAGATTCGCAACACTAGGGCTGTCTGCCCTGGCCCCTGGATGATATGTGGGGATTTCAACCTGGTCTATCTAGAGGCAGACAAAAACAACGATGCTCTTGACAGGCGCATGATGGGCAGATTTAGGCGATGCATCAACGACCTGCCTCTCAAAGAGATCTACCTCAATGGACGCCGTTATAACTGATCTAACTGATCCAACGGACAATCGCCTCCGACGCTGGTTCACCTAGATCGTGTACTTTGCACATCAGATTGGGAGGACATCATTGGAGACTGCCACCCGCGCTGCCTGGCGTCGGTTGTTTCTTATCACAGTCCTCTGCTGCTCGACTGCTCCCCTACGCCACCCGCCCATTGTAGATTTCACTTTGAGGATTACTGGCTCCGGCTAGAGGGCTTCCAAGAAACTGTCACGGAGGCCTGGTTGTCTGTCAACGGCTTCGACCCATTCCAGCGGATGGCCGCACGCATGCGGGCCACGGCCCGGGAACTGACAAGATGGAGCGCAAAATTAGTGGGAAACGTCAAACAGGGCCACCTGTCCCGTGAACTTATCCTCAGATTTGATAAGGCCCAGGAGGACAGGCGGCTCACCCCTCACGAGCAATGGCTACACAAGAGCCTAAAGATCACGTACCTAGGATACGCCTGAAGGAGATGGAGAAAACATTGTTGATGGAGGTGTAGAGTCATGTGACAGGGAAGGAGAAGAAATCGTAGGAGAAGACGGTATCGAATCCGCAACAGTGGAACGACGAGGAGTAGGAACATGAGGCACAAAGAGAGGTGTATCGAGAAACATGAGGAAAGAGATATCCTCTACTGAAAAGGTAGAGGAGGATGGACGTGGGTAGAAGGGACGAGACTCATCAAAAGTCACATCCCGGGAAATACGCATCCGACGACCGACAAGATCCCAACACCGATAGCCCTTGTGTTCATCACTATATCCAAGAAAAACACACTCAACAGATTAAGCGGTCAATTTGGTGCGTTCACGGGGGGCAAGGAGGACATAGCAAACACAACCAAATAATAGAAGCTCCGAATAATCAAGAGAACGACCAGAAAGATGCTCGAGAGGAATACCACCCTATAAAGCAGCAGATGGTTGAAAGTTGATGAGATAGGTGGAAGTGGAAACAGCCTCAGCCCAAAAGTGAGGCGGAAGAGAAGTGACGATCATCAACGCATGAGCTATCTCAAGAAAGAGACGATGCTTTCGCTCAACCACGCCATTTTGAGCATTAGCACCAGGACAAGAGAATTGTGCAAGAGTACCTTGTTTAGCAAGAAATGCTCGTAGGGCACGAGAGATATACTCTCATACAGAATCTGCATGAAAAATACGAATAGGAGTGGAGAACTGGGTACGAACCCGGCAGCAAATTTTTTATATATGGATAAGACCTCACTACGAGAAGACATGAAATAAGTATGGCGAGAAAAATCATCTATAAAGACAATATAGTAGTGATGACCCCCTTTCGAAGCAAAGGGAGCCGAACCCCAAACATCTGAATGAACGAGATCAAAAGGACGCTCAGACACCGACTCATTATGAGGATAGGGGAGCTGAATCTGCTTACCAAGATGACAACCCAGACAATCTAAAGAAGTATTTCTAGAGACAGACCCTAGAACACCGCGATGAACTAAAGATGAGAGACGAGAACCACATAAATGTCCAAGACGATGATGCCACTACTGAAAAGAGCTGGCAAAGGCAACAACAGGGGCCGAGAAACTAGCAGCGGTGGTAGTGGAGGGAAGATGGAGCCAGTCAAGCTCCTAAAATGAACGGGCACCAAGTAGAGCATCGATGCGACGATCCTAAACTGAACGGGAATCGAAGTCAAGAGTGACCCTACAACGAGAGTCAACAATCTAGCTACCAGAAAATAGTTGCATGGTAAGTCGAGGAATATGGGAAACAGAAGGAACACGAAACTCCGAAGTGCTAAGAGTGCCTCGACTAGCGACTAGAAGGGGAGTACCATTAGCAGTAAGAACACGGACAGGAGACTCGATAGGTCGAATGGAGGTCAAAGAGGAAAAACCATAAATCATATGAAAAGATGCTCTAGTATCAAGAATCCATGAATATGTACCTGATTGAGTAGAAGGTGGTCTCTCTGTGCTAGAAAAGTCAATCGCAGAACTCGCAGAACCTATCGGTGAAGAATCCCAAGCAGCAAGCAGGCATCGGAGCTGAGCAATCTCGTGCGCAGAGAGGGATACGACGGAAGAGGTCGAGGTAGAGGCACATGTCGCCGAAGAGCAGTCACTGACACGCACAAAAGCCGCGAGAGGAGCCGACATAGAGCAGTCACCGCCGTGCGCAGCTTCCGCGAGAGTAGTCAACGTAGAGCGATCACCGCCGCATGCGGAAGCCGTGAGAGGGGCCAACGTAGAGCAGTAACCACCGTGCGCAGAAGCCGCAAGAGGTGTCGGAATAGAGCGGTCTCCACCACGAGCTAAAGGCGCAAAGGAAGTAGATGGACAACAGCCTTAACGACATGCGAGAGCCGCAAAAGGAGTAGGCATAGATTGGTCACCAGTGCGTGCGCAATGCAACATAGCACACGCGGAGGAGCGCCCAGCAATGACGGAAGGTGCATGCATGAGACGAAGTCGGTACCACGACCATCATCAGGAATCACCCAGCAGCCGAAAGAAGACATTATGCCCGATATCGACATATTTTCTCTCTTTTAACTACGCGAACATTTGCAATAGCTAGCGGAGAGCAACGGCACCAAAGGAAGAGCCGCAAGCAAGAACATGCATAGATAGAGCATACCCCTGGATGAGTTAAGCTGAGAATAAGACATAGCAGGCTGGTGAGAGCGCGGAAGCGAGCAGAACAGCAGACGCGTTGTACAATGACCAGGCAGACACAACACGTCGGCCATTTTTATTTTATTTTTGGATCAGATCTCAGGCTCGCTCGCACGTCAGCCTAATCCCACTTAGCGCAGCGAACCAGTCTCAGACGCAGTCGCGCGAGCGGACGAACGGAAGACGAGCAGAGAAAGCAGGCGGGCCGGTGGCCGGAGAGATCCAGGTGGGCGGCGACGACCGGAGAGACCTTGCAGGTCGGTCAGCGGAAGAAGAGCAGCCGTAGCAGGCGACCAGCGGCAAACGGGTGACGTGCTGTGCAAGACAGTAGATGCACACAAAGGAGGCAGGAGGTCCGCTTGGCTGAATCGATCTGGAATCTGGGACGACAGGCAGCGAAAACGAAGGCCAGAAATCGATCTGAATGTGAATGAATCGGGAGAACCTTCAAGGGACTGTAGATGGAATAAACTCGATAAAGACCAGCGAAGGTGGAGAAGAAACAGCAGCAGCGGCCGTAGAGATAGCAGCGGCCATAGAGATAACAGTGGCGGCAGCGACGCCGGACGGATCGGCACGAGTTGCGCGTGCGGAAAAAAACCTAGACTGTAATACCATGTTAAGCTTCATGCATTAATCAACTATTCCAAAAGACCGATCTGATGGAACTTATACACTTCAACATTTCTCTTTTCTATTTGGAACTGTTTACTAATTATAAATTACTTGTTGTAGTATGTGTGGATTCACACTAGACTGACATGTAAAGAGTTGTTTGGAGTGTTGGTGCGATTCTACTTGTACTCTTTCATATGGATCTACTAAGTTTACTACTTCTGAGATATTGAGCTTGCCAAATTAGTACGGATGGTCTGCTAGGTAATGAGGAATATCTGCAGTGACTCTCAGTGACTCTCAGGGATGAGATGATGTCCACCGGTGATCGACAGCCCGGTTTGATCTGTTACCTTTACACTTGTACAAACCAGGGAAGGTACACCAGAAAGGCCGAAACACGAGTGATACTGGTGTGTTTATTTGGTTGGTGGTGGAAAAGCATTTTGGTTCAGATTTAGAAAATACATAAGGCACTTTTGAGTTTTAGCCAAACATCGGTTCAGGTTCAGAAGATACATACCATAGTTTTTTTGGGTTTGCTTCACGTGGTAGTAGATTTAGAATATATGAGCAAACTTTTGCTAGGTGTTCTTGGGGAGATCACTGTATTCTTAGCTTCCAACTGTAGCACAATATATTATGTCAGATTACATGTCCAAGCTGATAAATTAACTGTGTTTTATGATGCATTAATCTTTCGAGGTTCTAAATTCTATAACCTGATATTTTCACAATGCAAGTATGTTGGAAAATAAAATACACTTGCATACCGGAGTTGCTGATTTCACAAACATCCTGTCTTTTGAAAATAGAAAAGAAGTGGATGAAGCTGGTATTGCTGGCAAAATTAAATCAAAAGCTTGCTTGGTTCTTCTATTTATAGAACATGAAATAATTAAGTATTACTTTGATAAATAGAAAATTAAACAACTGACTAGCCATGTCCAATATTCACCATGCAAAGCGACTATGTGACAACAGATCAGTCGTGGAGTGGAAAGGAGTTGGGAGCCGAAGCAAGAGCTGCAAGGAGGCATGCGTCGTACACAGAGGAAAGAAATATGCACATTGGTTGTCAAAGCGGTACGAGGCTATAGAAATGTGGTAGACATGAAAAAACACAATGACGTCACACTTGACACAAACATTTATAGAATATATAACATGGACATCTATTGGTACGAGACTAAAAGTGCGGGAGGCATGAAAAACCACAATGATGTCACACTTACGCAAACATTTATAGAATATAAAATTTGGACATGTATTGCCCCGTAGCAACACAGGGCACTTAATTAGTATCTACTAATAAGTGATGACTAGCTGCCAACAGGGACCTAATTAATTATAGTACTAAGCCACAATGTTGCAAACAGAAGTATATACGGAAGATGTCAGCAACTACATTTTGCAATGTAACCATTGCTTACCAGAAGATTTTTGGTTTGGTGTTCATGACTTACCTCCAGAACGTGCTGCCACTCCTTGTTAGTACGCTGAGAAAAAGAAGCAACAAACTCAATCAGAAACAAAAAGAAATCTTAAGGAGCACCAAACTGCACTGAAAAACGTTTTGAAAACAAGATGTAAGAAGCTCGATTATTCTCAATAGAAGATTAAGTATGTGACTGTCATGAACCCGGGTTCGTGAGGATAAATACCACCAGGAGGATGGTCGTGGTGGAACAGCTGATCAGGGAGAGGGGTTAGATTAGGGATTTGACAGGACTGAGTAGAGATAGACTGCAATTCTTCTTGCTTAATTGTTCATCTCAAGGGGTCCTCTATATAGAGGCCTAACAACCTAAACTGGGTTACAAACAAAATTTCTTTTCTCCAATTTGCTTAAGGCCCGAGCTAAGAGATATCTTATCTCTTAAATGGACGTATTATGTCTAACTTAAAAGATAACTGGGATTATATTGGTAACTAAAGTCAGCTAGGGTCAGCTGGCCTACTACATGAGTGAACCACCCACATGTGATTCCCATCTCCCTCAAAGACCAGCCCGTCCTAAGCTGCCAGGTGGAGGCCATGGCTGGCATCGAGAAAGCCACTTTGTGCATGATTGCAGCCAGACTCTCTGAAGTTACGGACCTGGTGTCCAAGACGTAGAGGAGCCGACAAGCCTTGGTTGCATGTTTAGTAATTTGCCCCATGCCTTAGATGCCACTTTGGTTGAATGCCAAGTACAGCAAGCATGCCATATGACATGATCATTAAATCTAACACATGTCTAAGTGTAACCCACCCACATGACAGTGGCTGTTTGACTAAATCTACCCAACATATGGGACTCCTGTGATTGCATTATCAAATAATTTATTTAGTAGAAGTCGAGGAAGATCTGAAGTCAATGGAAGCAAATGAATGCTCTTATTTTTGGCAATACTTCTCCTACTTTTAGAGCCTGGTCCTTTTCTTTTAAAAGAGACCTCTTCCTTCTTTCTTGTAGAACGAAGGATGATCTGAAATCCCTTCTTATAGCTTGGCCAGACCCTTTGTAATTCTCTTTGGACTATGCCCTGGGTTATGCCCCTTTATATATTCCCTCTTTCACCCCAATCTTGTAAACATTATTCTGTCTCAATAAAATTTTACTGTCGGGGCCTCCCCTACAGTTTTTAGCTCAAAGAAGACATCGCTGACCTTGTGCAAAATAATATCAAATGGGCCTTGTTCGGAGAGAGGACAAGTCTCATCAATTGGTACAAAATTAATCCCCTTCTTCCTGGAGAACAAAAGTAAGAAGAACTGACGTAAAGAGACGACGTCTGGTAAACAGTTAGTGCTCTAGATAAGAAATAGCAGTACTCCCTCGGTCCCAAAATATAAGGCACCTAAGGATTATTAAAAGTCAACGTTTTCTAAGTTTTACCGAGTTTATACACAAAAATATGAATAATTATAATACTAAATCAATATCAATAGATTCACCGTAAAATATACTTTCTTAGTGTGTTCATTCAATATTGTAGACGTAAACATTTTCTCCTAAATATTTGGTCAAAGTTAGCAAGTTTTGACTTTTGACTAATCCTTAGACGCCTTATATTTTGGGACAGAGGGAGTATTATTTTACAAACAATGGTATGAAATCATCTCAAACAGCTTCAAGTTTCCAGTGAAGTCGAAAACAACTTGGAAACTACAACTGAAATATAACCCACACATACTTAATACAGGACATGATTTTCAAGGAATGCATTGAAACTTAAATCTATAAATTATAACTGCCGGTTACCCCACATCACTACATTAATAGTCACTTCACTATAAATAATCATCAAGATTTATACTGGCCATGTGATGCATAATTTACTCATCTTCCATTTGATTTCTTTCTCTGAGACTTGAAATACACACCAACAGTACTGACATTACCCAGATTCTCCAGGTGAGCAACAAAGAATGAATACATAAGATGGTTGCCAACATCTTGAATGGAACTAGAAGATTGACCAATTGATTGTTATATTGGAGGAATCGGCCTTTGTGACCTGGAGTTTTATTTATACGGTAATTCAATTTCTTTGTATAACTATTTCTTTATCTTTCTGCATCCATGAGGTAACGTGTCGAGGTTACAAGTAGCAATTGATTTTACCACAGTTCGGATTTTTCCAGATAGATCATATAACACTTATCATAGCCCTACGAAACAATATGCTGCATATTATCCTTCCTTTACGTAGGATAATAAAATCAATTTGTCATCAACATGACAACATTGCCATTATACACTACATAGAAAGGAGAACAAGTAAATGACAATTATTACTGAAACAGGAATGAACATCTGAACGGATAACTGGTGTCAACATTGTTGTTATGTACTAGCTAGAAAGAAAAATAGTACTTCAAAGTTATTACTAAAACAGAAAATGGTGTCAATGATTCTAGCATATCAGGTAAATTACTAACAAAAAAACTATTTTCTTCATAACAAATCTCAAGTTAGTGTAAAACACTAAGAACGAATTCAATCTGGGAGCAAAATATTCAACATGAAGCTCATTTTATTTTCAGATATTCAGACTCAGTAGAAAGAATCGAGTCAGCAATCAATTGATGGTACTCCTACTTAAAAGAAGTATTGCAGAGAAAAATACATTATGTATATGCTGACAGAAAAATGCCAATGTTAAATTTCTTTTTTTCCCTTCTGTTTTTGTTGATATAAAATGCATCAAGTCTAGTCAAGTAAACATGCCCTAATATATTTTATTTCATTGTGAAGCTTAATCCAAGAAAATGATTGGCTTTGATTTAACCTGAAACACTTCAGTGGTCATTTTATAAATCTGAGACATTTGATGTGTTTGTTTTTATATACAAGAAAAATCCAATCTCATAGATTCCAGATATCGAACAAGGGCAATTGGTAAAAACAACCAAGTTGAAGCTGACCGGTAATAAGCTATCATAAACAGTGGCAACAGAGACCTAATGGTGACTACTGATTGCCAGAGGCCATGATCGACATTCATACCTCCCACTTTGCTCCCAAAAGTTATAGAATAATGGTAAGACCAAGTCTAAAATACCATATGGAGTATGATGCAAAAGACACCCTCACTATCGTGTTCTAAAATTACTAGCAAGTAGCAATGGTGCGCTTTACAAACCAATTAAGCTTGAAACCAACACTTCATTTATTGATGCTCGACTCCTGAATCGAAATTCTCTTCTCCTTAAAATGGGTAAAGGGGACAGGTCGATTTGATCATTATTCCATTGATCAATGCACATCATGAGAGGTTCAAAACCAACTGGTCTCTTTTGTTTGGTTAAGAAAAACACATACATGAATAGAAAAATATCAAAAAATCTACCCGAATAAAATCCCTGGACACACGGTTTACAGGGAGAACCACAGAAGATTGCAGCTTTGACGCGGGATTAGAAGAGCATCGTTAGTGTTTGGTTTTACCTGGCGAGCGTGAGGAGCTTGGGCTGCATGAAGCTCTTGACCTTCTTCTTGGTGAGCGCGTACCCAACCACAAGACGGTGCAGCCCCGATGAGGCGGCGAGCGGTGGAGATAGCACTACCGGCGCAGGCGCAGCTGAGGTGACCGCCACCCCCCTCCTCCTCGTCCCACCCCTCCTCGTTCAACCTCATATTCGCAAACCCTAACCTAGCCCGGCCGAAGAGTGGCGACGAATGACTCTCGAAAAAAGAGATCTCCTCGAAGAATACCTCGGAAAATTTAGAAAAGAAGTCCGGGAATCAGTGTGGGCGGCTGTGGCGGAGGAATTCGCGGGTGGATTTTTTTTTGGAAGGAACATATATGGTTGATCTGAGAAGAAAAGGTAATTTTTAGCTCGATATTTTTTTTCTTTGGTTTCTAGATGTTTTTTATAATCAACTAGCTGGCTGAATGCCCGTGCGTTGCTACGGCGTCTTAAAATTTTGAAAGGTCAAAATTTTCACTTTGCAATATATAGTTACAGGTCATGAACCTCTTTAGATGAGTTCGCGCCTCCCGATGCAGTGTCTCTTCTATTTGGGCGACATTATTGTGAGCACATGATGATGTTCTTCATCCCCTCATTGTGAATCTATCTCGACACCATCCACATTGTTATCGATATCCCTCTTTGATCCTGAAGTTTTCTGGAGACTTCCATAGGCAATACTCAAGTAGTATGATGAATATAGCACAAATGTCGATGTGTTGCAACAAGAATAAAAGCTAGGAGCATGTTCTCACACATTTCTCATCGGCCATCAGAACCCTATGTTTGCTCTTTCATTTTGATCTTCAGTTTATAATGTATTTATTTGATCTACTCTTCAGTATACTTTAAAATTGCTTTAATGACCAGAAAATTTTCCCAAAGCAAAAACTCATGACAAAGGATTATTTGCACGCATACGGCACCCAAGTTAATGGTGTATAATGCGGAGGAGGGTTAGTTACATTCTATGATTTTTTGTTGTACATCAAACCAATACTATCCTTTGAAGGTAGCGGACTTTGATCCTCAAAAAATTATCACAACATTGGGCCCTACCTAACCCCCGCACCTAACCCTAACCCCCGTGCGGCGGCGCCATGCCGCTTGGGAAACTACTGCCACCGCTCTCCTCGGCCTCCCCAACATCTCGCCCCTCTTCTCTATCGTCGTCGGAGGTGTCGCTGAGCAAAGCCCGCACAACACAGCGATGGCGGGGCTCATGCTGGGCGTGATCATGAAGCTCGACAACGGCGCCCGATCTTGCTTCTCTGGTCGTGGTGGTTCATGGTGGCGACTGTCGGTGCACTTCCAGACGGCAGGGAGGCAGTGGCGGCTGCATGGTGCCCATTGTGGGCCTATCGGGGCCTAGAGCCTCGTTATGATCGTGTGCCTGTGCTGGCTCCTCTCCATGGACGACGACCAGCCTCTCTATCCGCACCACATGGGTGCCAGGACGGCGGCCCCAGGCTTGGCGGCGGTAGCCTCCACCTACCGGAGGTGGACGACCGGGTTGGGCCTGCTGTGGGAGGTCATGGGATCCAACACCGAGCTCCGGCAGCGATGTTCTAGTCGATGATAATTTCAGGGTGATGTGGTAGCCGGTGAAAACCGAGTCTTGACCTTTATCTTGGCGGACGATGACGGTATCGCTTGGCGTCACTACCTTGTTGAAGGCATCATCTTCGCTGGTCTCGTCACCTCACTTAGGCTGCTCTAGGGGAAACCCAAAATCTGGGTCTTTCGGATCGGATGATGGCCGTGTGTGGCGTCATTACCCTCTTGAGGGCATCGTTTTTGGAGCAGACATCGGCTGGACTGGTCAAACCACTCATGCTGCTCCAGGAGAAACCTTTGGATTCGTCTTCTCGATCGGGTAATGGCGGCACTGTGGGGTCGCGTTCTTTCTTGGGAGGATCGTTTGTGGAGCAGTATGCATGGTAGAGGCAGGAGGTGAAGCGGCTTTGTCTTGCATGGAGCTTCGGCGGCGATGTCAAGAGATGCCTGACTGATAGGTGCTACTCTGAGTAATGCCTGGTTCGCAGGTGCTACACACAACAGAGACTCTAGAGACTTCAACCTGTGTTGGCTGGTGATACTTGGCGGCATGGTGTTGTGGTGTACCAGTGGTGACCGCGACGTGCTTCGGATTAAGCGCAGAGGAAGGTGGTGGCA
The DNA here is from genome assembly GCA_910589775.1 of Avena eriantha. Taxonomy (NCBI): domain Eukaryota; kingdom Viridiplantae; phylum Streptophyta; class Magnoliopsida; order Poales; family Poaceae; genus Avena; species Avena eriantha. Next base: position 154,217,854 of record OU342740.1, on the reverse strand, counting down.
CCCCGGTGGTGTCGGTGGCTGGTGACCTCCTTTCATCTAAATCTTTTTTATCTACGCTATTAAAGTTTATTGTTGTTTTTTATTTAATTTAATACTAATACTTTCTTAGATTTTCGTTTGAAACTTCATATACGATAGGAGAAAAAAATATCGCAGAGCGCAAACAAAGGTATAATCGAAAAACGCCGGTCACTGTTATCCATTTGGCCATGATATAGAATAGCAAGATGAACACGATCTCTTATAATCACATCAGCTAGCAATCAGCATATATACGCACCAAGTCAGAGGCCTGCAAGCAGCAGCAAAGCACGCACACATATAAGAGGAACCTCTAGAACAAAGCAATCAATGAGATAATGCACTATAGCAAAGCGCGCACACAGCGGCGGAGGCACTCGCGGACTGCTATCCGTCTCTCAATCTCTTCGTTTCTCTCTCGAGACATCATCCCCCACTCCTAATTTCTAACTCTCTCCACCAGCCCCGACACACTCATCCACTTGACCGGCACCAGCATCTCCTTCCCTTCTATGCACCCCCACCACTGCTTCCCCTCACCTTCACGGTGTTGGCGAGGATCTGCTAGATGGGGATGAACAACCTGACAGTGGCATCCCTTTGCCTCCCTGCTACGGTTGTGCAGGTGCTGCCTCTCGACTGGCCGGATGAAGACAACGTCCTCCTTCCCTTTGCGTTGGCGACGAAGGGAGACGGTGGCTCTCATGAGGGGCGGCTGCCAGGCCCCCGCAAGATTGGAGCAGCTGGCTAAGATATAACAAGATATTGATTTTTAGACCGGGAAAGGTCGACGCCAGCGTCGGCGACATCCAGAGTCGATTTGACTACGAGAACACTCGATTCCGGCGTAGATCTTCGATTCCCGGTGATCTGGTTCGATTCAGGCCGTCTTCTAGTGAAATTGTTGCCAATTGAGTACCTCCATGGAAGGATAGGGGAGCTACCTCCATGGCGAAACTCGCAGGTGGCGCCATGGCGATACTCGTAGGCAGCTGGCGGCGTAGTAACGTGGGCACACGAGCTAGGAGCGTCGCGGGCGAGCGAGCGAGCTGGTGGCGGGGCAGGCGCGCGGGCAGGGACGGCCGGCAGCGCTGCCCTCTCCCATCCTCTGCCCCCCGCCCGGGGCCCTCATATCCACTGTTTCCCCACAAGACCAAGCTCATCGAGGGAAGGACCGAAGTGCAGTTTACTTTGGCGGTGGCAATGCCGGTAATAACACTGAATCGCCAGGGGCAAAATCATCATTTAAAAGACAGACGGAAATTTTCTAGCGATGAATGTCCTCAATCTTTTTAATAGTATAGATACCACGTATATTCATAGTAACAAATAGTACATGGTAGAGATACATAAACTGTCTTTAACGATTACAAAGTAAAGTCTAAAAGAAAACGAGTAAATCTCGAAGGTCTTCAAAATCTTCTTGTCATATCTCAGATTTTTATGCTAATGTTTTGTGCTTAATCAATCCATTCAAAAGATAAATTAAATATTTATAACTGTTTTGCTATTTGTTTGTGGGTTTCAGAGAAAAACAAAGTAAAAAATAGAAATGAAAATAGACTACAGTAGCACTTGATCTTTTGGTTTTTTTATACAACACTAGATTTCCTTATTTTATTTCTTAAGTACGAGAGGAAGTGAAAATCCATGGGCTAGGCTCAAGGCCCTATCGGATTTGGTGTCCGTACCCTACTGCGCCGCCTCTTAGTAACGAATTAGGACTACGTCCTCTCGCCTCGATCTCCTCTTATCTCAACCGGTCTAGTTGCCCTCTAAATCGCCGTCGCCGTCGGGTCGCTGCTGCCGCTGGGCCTAAGGTCACTGTTACTACTTGGTTGTGCCAACCGCCGCAAGGTCTCAGGTCTGCCCGTTGGCGGAGCAAGTTGTCATCGTTATCGTCCGTCGTTGCAGCGGTGCGTGCATTTGTCTTGTTATTTCTTTGAGCTCCTCCACCAACGTGTAGCATAGCTGTTCTTTTGGTGTTGTCCTAAGGGTTAGTTAAAGGCTTGTTTTGGTACTGATTGTTGATTCCAGGTTCCTATACACCACCTGACGTGGGCATATCCTACAATACTCGTGATCAGTATATACGGTCCAACCCAGAAGAAGCCCACGACGTTGCTAGGGCCCAGTCGAGATTCAGGTGGCCTGGGAGACTTCGACTCATTGCAGAACACGGCAAAGTATAAGATATAAGTTTAAAGGGAAAATCCTAATATGTAACCGACTCGGCCTGCTATCCCGAAATCTAGCCTATCTATATAAAGGTTGGGAGGAGGCAGCGAGGAGGATATTGGCAACCCTAGTTTTCACACCATCACCAGATTGCATTTGCGCGCCCCTGTAACTTTCGACTTCTGGATATTTTTAAGAGCAGACAAGTAGGAGTAGGGTCCTCTATGAAGGTTGAACATGGGTAAACCTCGTGTCACATGTGTGCTTGTTTGCTAGCCGATCGATGCTTTCAGTGCTCCCTACTTCTTTGAATGTAAGTCTGCCAACGATGGGCATTGATGAGTTAACCTCTCGTCAATCACCACCGTATGAACGATTAGAGTCTTGGTCGTTGTTCACTTGTGTGGGAATCGGCATTAGATGTATTCAGTTTCAGAAATTATCTAGGCAGCTAACCTATATCAAGGAACTACTCCGTACTTGATCAAATTAAATATTGTGTAGCTAGTACGAGGTACATTTGGCCACTTTAAATTCTTGGACTAGTGTATTTCAACGATCGGCTATTGTATCTAGTTGATGTTGTATTTTACCTAGCGTTTCATGTATGGAAGTACTGAGACGAAAGGTACAGGGGAATTATGAGATAGCCTAATTCTTTCTATTTAATTTCCTGGAGCATTCCGTGAGTCTATTTTATGCCTTTGTGTAGTTCCAGGTTTGATGCTGATCAGTCATATGAGGTTTGGTATAGAGAAGTTACTATTGTTAGTATAAATCATTGGGTTGTTAGAGGTAAGTGTACTACAAGGTTATTCCTTCTTATGACAGGAGCTAAGAACACATTTTAGGTTTTTATAACAGAAAAGAAAAGAAAGAAAATACCAGGTAGCTATTACTATTTTTTTGACCGGCTATCATTTTAGCCTTCCAGGCCGTTCCATGATTATGTTGTAAATGGACCTCCAGAATGTTTTCTAGGTCGACTGCGCATAGGAGCGATGCTATTTTTGTTTGTATGCTTTTGAAGTGTGTGTATTAAGTGTGAAAATTGTTTCAACAACAGGTCCTGATACTTCCGGTTTGGAGTCTTACAATTCATAGTTTATGCCCCACGGTTGAGACAAGTTGGCGACGGACAGTAAATTTTACATATATCTCTTCACTCAATTTTATTTAATACTTATGATGTGTCCATGATGACAATAACAAAGATGATGATGGCATGTGCATTTTATGCATATTTTCATACCTATGATGATGATAATGTGACCTACTTCGGTGACCACAATGCGACCTTCATTGATGGGTTGTGGCCCACTTTGGAGGCACCCTCCATGAGTTGGAGCGAGTGGATGCCGACGGGTGTCCACTCGAGCGATACCAGTATTCGCAATGAGATGAGATGAGCATATAAGCATTTAGGAAAGTATACTATGTTCTAATGGATGAATGATGTTTAATGTCGCCTTAGTGTTTTGTTTTATGTAAAGTTACTATTTGTTCGTGAACTTGTTGAGTCTTTGTACTCACCCTTGTTGCTTTCATGTTTTTAGGTAAACCTTGAGAACGTCATGCATGGGGAGTTTTGGGAGTAGCACCCTCACTAGTTATCACCTCACGATTCACATAGTCAACATCAATTGCTTGGAACTTTTCTTTTGATTGTTAGAAGTCATATTTGCCATATTTGTTTTGGAGCATGAAGAATTCTATCTCTTAAACCATGTTGGTTATTACCTGTTGGACATGGTTACCCGTTTTGCGTTCTGATGGTAGTTTTTCATAGTTGTGGTATCAAAGGTTTATCTATGGTTGAACATGTGTACTTTATATTGAGCCTTATCCTTGTCCTCTTCTTTATATCTTATTTCCTATCGTGGATGTCCCCAAAACAAAGGAAGCTCTGCCGAATTTTTTCCTAAAAAGTATTAGTTACTTTATGTATGTAATGTATGTGGTAACATCTCAAGTGCTTGTTGGCTTGGGGTGCTACAGTTGGTATCAGAGCGGGATTTAGGTCTGTGGTATGAAAATAAACTTACCTAATAACCATAAAATTTGACACACTGGTGCACAATAGGATGGGTTGGGTCATGCATTGCCTTTATGATTCTATTATCTTACTGTGGATCCCTTTTATCTTTATTATGTTGGTATGCCTATGGGAAGGTTGTTATCGTGGGAGGCTTCAGGCCTTGCTTCATGTATTATTGTCCCTCTATTCTTGGTAGTAAATAGTTGACTTGAGTTGAAGAGAGAGAGATAGATAGAGAGAGAGAGAGAGGGAGGGAGAGAGAGAGAAAGTCTCCACATGGTTGATGAATTCAATATTAGAAGGGTGATATTTGATAATTTTTGCTGGTTCCGTAAACATGTGAAGAGCGTGACAAAGGGATTTGTATTGACAAATCTAGACATTCATGTTGCTTTGATGGACTCATGAGGGGACAATTGAGCAGTTTGGTGTTGGCGTCAATGTTTGATGATGTTAGCGTTGAAGATTCAAGGTGGATTTACCAGATACTACTTTAAATTTTGATGTGTCTATTATCCTAAAGGAATTTGATGGAAAATATTGGCTAATCTTGACAAGACGGGGTGGACTAGGTGATTGCTTTTTAAACCTATAAAGCTAGGTTGGCTAACCTGGATGGTGTCATTTTGGAGTAGATAAGTTATTTTTTTAAAGACTTCAGTGGACCCAAATCAGTACAATATGATCTTTACTTTATCCATGTCCCCTGATAAAAAACCTTTTACTTGTCCTCATTATTCCCCTTCGCCCATTATTTCTAGTGCTTCACCTACACTTGTGGGTTGATGACCATTATACATTAGAGGATTATCTATGTTGGCTTATCGTCCAATGATTATGATGTATTTCCAATCATGTAGTTCAAATGTCCCTATCGTGACTATTAGTCTTTGAGGCTTAACACTTTCTTTTTGTCCTATTCTCTGTCTGTTGTATTCTCCTCTGACATTCCTTGGTATCCATTATTCCAACATGGAGTATACAGAATGGTGAACGCGCTATTCTATTTGGATGCAACCTAGACTTTTGTTTCTAAACGCCTTGTATTGGTTGCTATACTAGGTGAGAAGATTATCCGTCCTTTATCCTCAAGTTTTAGTTTTTTAGATCAAGCCAGTAATCCATTTAGTGACACTTTGTTCTTATAAAATGTGTGTCCTGTACACGCGCAATCCTGCGTGTTCTTGAAAGTTTGAGAAGTTAGACTTTTGTAATGGATTTTCAATAACGATAGAGATGGGAGTCGACCTCGATCCTTTGGTTTGTGCTCATCAAATCTGTTTGCAATGTGGGTGAGGATGACTGAGTGTTAGCGCTGCATGATTTACTATTTCAGCTATTAGTTTGGGTGCGGGATGGATTGGCCCCCATACCAATTACCCTTATTATTTGCTCTTGTTATGTTGAAGCGGTGAATCATTTTATTGTCCCTTTAGTTAGTTGAGAGATGATGTTGTGTAGCCTAAACCATAGAATGCTATGATATTCTACATGTATTAGGGGCTATTGTTGCCAAGTGTAGGAGATGCAGCGAGGATACTGATGTCTACGCACTTCTATTCTTGTAGACAGTTGTTGGGCCTCCAAGTGCAGAGGTTTGTAGAACAACAGCAAGTTTTCCCTTAAGTGGATCACCCAAGGTTTATCGAACTCGGGGAGGAAGTGGTCAAAGGTATTCCCTCTCAAGCAACCCTGCAATCAAGATACAAGAAGTCTCTTATGTCCCCAACACACCTAATACACTTGTCAGGTGTATAGGTGCGCTAGTTCGGCAAAGAGATAGTGAAATACAAGTGGTATAGATAATTATAAGTGGTAACGGTGATAGAAGATAGCTTGATGGCATGGAAAAGACTAAAGTAAAACTGAAATAAAGATGGAAGCAAACAAACATGTAACAGATCTAGTTGCAAACGGTGTTTCAATGCTTAGAAACAAGGCCTAGGGATCATACTTTCGCTAGTGAACACTCTCATATAAATATCTTACCTTTATGATACTACTCTTAACTACTCTCCGGTTGGACACTCTAATCGATGGTAGGGCTATAACAGCACTCCTCAAAGTAAGCCTTTCCCATCTAGAAAACCCCACACTATCACCTTGAGCACTAGATGGTTCCAACAAACACCACAATTTCATAAAGACATCCAACTCCAAATATAACTCATAACAAGTATTTGTAATCTCTAGCCTAAGTGCCACCATGGTGTGCACACTGTCAACTTCACACACATGGGGAGAGCAGAGATCTATTAAAGCACTTGACTAACAAGGTAGATCTATAGATTACAAGCTCATGATCACAATATGATCATGCATAGAGAGAGAGATGAACACATAGCTAGCGGTAGAACCCTTACCTTGAGAGAGAACTACTCCCTCCTCATCATGGGAATCAACAATGGTGATGGAGATGGTGGTGGAGATTGATGGAGATGGCTCCGAGGGCACTTCCCTGTCCTGGCAGGGTGCCGGAACAGAGACTTTCTATCCCCCGAATCTCCCCTTCGGTGGCGGCGGCGCTGCGGAACTTTTCGTGGCTGGAGGCTTGATTATTTAGGGTTTATGCATTGGGAGGCTCTTACAAGCGAGAGGGGAGACCGAGGGGGTGCCGGAGGGGCCCACACCACCCCCTGGCGCGGCCTGGCCTAGCCCGCGCCACTAGGTGGTGTGGCCAGCCCCTGGCCCCTCTCCGTCTCGTCTTCTGGCTCCGTGAGTCTTTCGGTAAAACATCAACTTTGGCTTTTGCCCGATCCAATTCCAAGAATATTGATTTTCTGACTTTCCTGGAACCAAAAATAGCAGAAAACAGGCAACTGGCACTATGGCATCTTGTTAATAGGTTAGTCCAAGAAATCATATGAAAAGTACTCCAAAGTTGGAACAAAACACAAGAAAGTAGATAAAACCAAGTATGGAACATCAAAAATTATGGATACATTTTCAATGTATCAACATCCCCAAGCTTAACTCCTGCTCGTCCTCAAGTAGGTAAGTGGTAAAAGAAAGAATAAGTTTTGAGGTGACATGCACCATCAAAGGCTTGATCAAAGTATTTGTAAAACATTGATAGCTTGGATCCTAGTACTTCAATCATAACATGAAAGACAAAGTTCTAACAATAAGGCAAAGCAACTGTGTTGCAACATGAAAAGGCATAAACAAAAGATTCATGAATAACAATGCTTTGCAAGACGTTTGTTTGTTTCACATAAAGAAAACATAGCATAGTGACATTCAGCTTGTCCCTCATAGAGTAGCAAACATAAATGCATAGGACACCTTCAAAGTTCATAAGAGTGACTAGATACAAATAGTTTAAAACAAGCAATATCAAGTTATGCATTAATCAACTAGCCTTGGAACAATGCACATAGAACTAAGAATGGACACTATGCTCTCAAAGTAGGTGCATAAAGGTAGCAGGTGGAGACTCAACATAAAAGTAAAAGAAAGGCCTTCATAAAAGGAAGTAGGGATTCAAGTCTCATAAAGAGCTTCCAAAAATTATGGTACTTGTTAGCTTTCAGCTCTCATTGCCCCTATCATAAGCATCTTGAAGGTGATTAAGGTTAAAGTGACACAACTAAGAGGATGTGCTTGATAAGTTATAAACCGAAATCTCATGCCCCTTACTTACGAAGACCAAACCTCATGCTACTGAACTTTAGTCACGAGTAAGCTCTTGTCATTGTAAGTACATATGTATCATAAAGAACCGCCAACGGGTACCCCTTGCACATAATACAGGAGCTATATCATAATCAAAATGATAAGGCAAGCAGACCATGAGCATCTCAGCGATCTTTTTATTTGCTATTTGCATAGGTTTTTATTGAGGATGCTTCATAGAGTGCTCATTATGGTTATGCTGCAAGTTTCCACCATGGTTAGGCATGGCTTAGGCTAGCGGCCCAGGAATTTCTCTAACACACATACAAACTCCATGATCTTACAAGTTCCACTTTTATTTCACACCGCTGGGATCCATAAGCAAAAGAACATGATATCAACGGGGTACAAAGTACAGGTGAAATGTTGAAAGTGTTCCCCATGATACATGGTTCTGCTAACTTCAACTTATAAAGAGCAAGCATATACGCAACAAAGAAGGACCCAATGGTTCAAGTTTATTAAATGCAAAAAAAAGTGTGTCATCAAGTTTGTGAGATCTTTAATCACTAATTTTCTCATAACAAGTTTAATTTGGAAGGTAAACAAAAGCATGAATATACTTGGAATAACATAAGATAGTAGGTAGGTATGGTGGACTCTTTGGAATAACTTGGTTTAGGGAGTTGGATGCATGAGTGGAACTCATACTTGGTTGTGGAGGCTAGCAAAAGACTGGGAGCGACAAACTAAGAGAGCAATAATGGCCATAATCATGCAGAGCGACAAAACATCATTGATCAAAGCATAAAGTGATACTACAAGTTGAAAACTAAAGGATCATCAAGGCTATGGTGACTTAGGATAGTCATAACATGGTGTGAGCATGCGCCAAGTTAACCCAAATAAAGCATCAAAGGAGAATACCACTATACTATGCTTTAATATGCTAAAAAAACACATAATCCTTCGAAGGAACATTAAGCAATCTCAATTGTTTATAACAAGTCATGCTACAACAAAGAATACTAAGCATAAAGCCAAAACAATATCAAGCATGGCATGACAAAGCATAGGCCACAGTCAAAAACAAACTCTCTTTACCACTTAAGCATGGACTTTCCTACTCTTTTCCAATCCAAACCAAACTATTTGAAAACCAATGGATGAAAGAGGGGGTCCAACGAATTTATTCAGCAAACTAAGAAAACCAGGCAAACGAAAAACCAAAACGAAAACAAAAAAGAAGACGCTCCAAGAACAACACAACTGTCCATGAAACAATAAAAATGAAGTGTTTGGAAGAAACCTGAGATTTTTATTGATGAAGAAGGGGATGCCTTGGGCTTCCCCAAGCTTTGAAGCTTGTACTTCTTGGATATTTCTTGGGGTGACACGCGTGGCATCCCCAAGCTTGAGCTTTACTCCATTCTTCATCTCATTACTCATTCCTTCCATACACATGAAATTTTTCCTTCATACAAAACTTCACACAATCTTTATTAGCAACATTAGTGCACTCAAGATAATAAGTCTTTAGGTTCAGTTCTAACACCAATAAAACTTCCGGTAAAACACTAGATACTGTAGCATTTCCCTCAAAAAGTTCAATTCCCCAAAAGAACTCAAAAAGGAACCAACAAGAAGCAAATGCAAATAATGGCAGAAATCTGTCAAAACAGACCAGCATGTAAAGACGAATTTTTTCGAAGACCTTCTGTTGCTCAAATCAAAAAGTGTTGAACTAACGAAAGTTAGATAACAACCTCGGGCAGAAGCACAAAAATTGACGCCTCAAAAGGACATAGAGAGATTTTACACGAATTTTTACGGTGATGCACAGAAATCTGTTTCGGGACAGCAACTTTCTCAATCATTACTTCTCTCTCATTAGAGGTTACTCTTGGCACAAAAGGCAAATAAAAATGATAAGGAGTGGTTATTACAGAAGTAATAACTTCCAAGACTCATCTAAAACTTTTGGGTTATCTGCCAATAAGTACTTTTCTTTAACGCCTTTAAGTTAGGCTTGATAGTTGAGAAGATGCTCACATAAGAGATATAAATTGAAGTAAAAGAGAGCATCAAGAAGCAAATTCAAAACACATTTAAGTCTAACCCACTTCATATTCATAGGAATATTGAAAAGAAATAAGTCATGAAAGCACAAAGCAACAAGCATAATAAAGAAAAACAAGTGCAACTTTAAGACTTTCAACATAAAGAGGGGAAACTTAATAGTATTGAGATGCATAAAACTATGTTTCCCTCTCTCATAATAACCTTTAGTAGCATCATGAATAGAACTAACAATATAACTATCACATGAAACATTCTTATCATGAGCCACATGCATAAAAGAATTAATACTCCCCATATAAACATAGTCATTCTTATTAATTGTGGTGGGAGCAAATTCAACAAAATAGCTATCATTATTATTCTCATCACCATAGTCATCAAATATAGGAGGCATATTGTAGTCATAATTAATTTCCTCCTCAATAGTAGGTGGACTGAAAATATCATACTCATCATTGTAATCATCATATATTGGAGGTATAGTATCATCAAAGTAAATTTTCTCCTCCATGCTTGGGGGACTAAAAAGATCATTCTCATCAAAACCAGCTTCCCCAAGCTTAGACTTTTCCATAGCATTAGCAATAATGGTGTCCAAAGAATTCATACTAACAATATTGCTATTAGCATTCAAATAAAGTTCCATAGGTTTTTTAATTTTCTCTTCAAACACTTCATGTCCTAACTCAAGATAAATACTATAAAGCTCTCTAATTTTGTTGTTGTTTTCCATTAATCCTAACTAGTGAAAACAATAATCAAAAATACAAAATTGTAGAATCTAAAGGAAGTAACTTCGAGCACTCACACCAGAGGATGTGAGTACCTTTTACCTTACCTTCCCGGCAACGGCGCCAGAACATAGGCGTTTGCCGTGGGAGGTTCTTCTTCTTTAATCCTCCGGTGTGAATACCTTTTACCTTACCTCCCCGGCAACGGCGCCAAAAAATAGCTTGATGTCTATGCACTTCTATTCTTGTAGACAGTTGTTGGGCCTCCAAGTGCAGAGGTTTGTTGAATAGCAGCAAGTTTTGCCTTAAGTGGATGACCCAAGGTTTATCGAACTCGAGGAGGAAGTGGTCAAAGGTATTCCCTCTCAAGCAACCCTGCAATCAAGATACAAGAAGTCTCTTGTGTCCCCAACACACCCAATACACTTGTCAGGTGTATAGGTGCACTAGTTCGGCAAAGAGATAGTGAAATACAAGTGGTATAGATAATTATAAGTGGTAACGGTGATAAAAGATAGCTTGATGGCATGGAAAAGACTAAAGTAAAACTGAAATAAAGATGGAAGCAAGCAAACATGTAACATATCTAGTTGCAAACGGTGTTTCAATGCTTAGAAACAAGGCCTAGGGATCATACTTTCGCTAGTGAACACTCTCATATAAATATCTTATCTTTATGATACTACTCTTAACTACTCTCCGGTTGGACACTCTAATCGATGGTAGGGCTATAACAGCACTCCTCAAAGTAAGCCTTTCCCATCTAGAAAACTCCACACTGTCACCTTGAGCACTAGATGGGTCCAACAAACACCACAATTTTATAAAGACATCCAACTCCAGATATAACTCATAACAAGTAATTGTAATCTCTAGCCTAAGTGCCACCATGGTGTGCACGCTGTCAACTTCACACACATGGGGAGAGTAGAGATCTATTAAAGCACTTGACTAACAAGGTAGATCTATAGATTACAAGCTCATGATCACAATATGATCATGCATAGAGAGAGATGAACACATAGCTACCGGTAGAACCCTTAGCCTTGAGAGAGAACTACTCCCTCCTCATCATGGGAATCAGCAATGGTGATGGAGATGGTGGTGGAGATCGATGGAGATGGCTCCGGGGGCACTTCCCCGTCCCGGCAGGGTGCCGGAACAGAGACTTTCTGTCCCCCGAATCTCCCCTTCGGTGGCGGCGGCACTGCAGAACTTTTCGTGGCTAGAGGCTTGATTATTTAGGGTTTATGCATCGGGAGGCTCTTATAGGTGAGAGGGAGACCGAGGGGGTGCCGGAGGGGCCCACACCACCCCCTGGCGCGGCCTGCCCTGGCTCGTGCCACCAGGTGGTGTGGCCAGCCCCTGGCCCCTCTCTGTCTTGTCTTCTGGCTCCGTGAGTCTTCCGGTAAATATCAACTTTGGCTTTTGTCCGATCCAATTCCGAGAATATTGATTTTTTGACTTTCCTGGAACCAAAAACAACAGAAAACAGGCAACTGACACTATGGCATCTTGTTAATAGGTTAGGCCAAGAAATCATATGAAAAGTACTCCAAAGTTGGACAAAACATAAGAAAGTAGATAAAACCAAGTATGGAACATCAAAAATTATGGATACATTTGCAATGTATTAGATACCTTTTTCATTTCTAGATCACTATGAGAGTTTTATTTAGGTTTTGTGGTATTCGCTTGTTGATCCAAAGTTAATGTTGAGCATTCAATGGTCGTGTACCATTGACAATCTTCATAAGCTCTCTGAATCACCAAGGACAGGGGCAGTTTCTTATGACCAAGATATCATCCTTGTTTACAAATTCTTTGAGAGAGGGGCGTGGAGTTTTTTTTTGATCTTATTCCTTATACCTGACCTACCTTTTTGCTTCCTTATCATTTTGGTATGGCCATTTCAACAAGAATGGAAGAAACAGTTGAATTATATGTTATCCAAAGGTTTGATTGACAGTGTCTCACTTAGGGGAGAGCCTCTTATGTTTACATCTGGGAGAGATAGTAGTCGACAAAAAATGTGGATTATCATACTCTTAACATGGTAACCATCAAGAACAAGGATCATATGCCCCATGTTGAGGACTTGATGAATGGAGTGAAGGTATCCTCAAAGATGAACATGTCTATATCGAATTCATATGCGGGAACATGACGAGACTGTCTTCCCCACTAAGTATGGACATTATAAATATAAAATTATGTCTTCTGGACTAAATATTTCCCTTCCATCATAATGGAGGCATTGAACAGTATGCTGAATAGATTCCTTGATAACTTTGTGGTAGTGTTTATTGATGATATCCTCATATGTTTCAAAACAGAAGGAGAGCATCAACGCCATTTTAAGCTTGTGCTTGAGAATTCGAGGAAGAATTTTTTTATGCAAAGCTAAACAAATGTGAGTTCTGGCTTTTGAAAGTGTCATCTCTATGTTATGTTATTAATCAACATGTATCATGGTAGACCCTAATAAGGTATCTACAATTATTGGCTAGCTACAACCATCCAATGTCAAGGAAGTAAGAAATTTATTGGGCTTGGCGGGTTATTATTGAAAGTTTGTGAAGGATTTTTATTACTGCCAAGCTAACCCAAAAGAATCTTAAATTCCAAATAGAGTGAGGGCGTGCAACAATGTGATCAATGGTTATTCTATAAGGCAGAACTGAAGAGTGTACTATAGATGGGACAAGGGCTGTTCGGTTTCATGGCTGCTTATGTGTTCCACAGAAGTCTCAGGTGAAGGACAACATTCTTAGGGAGGCACATCATACCCCCTACACCATTGATCCTAGGGAGACAAAGATGTATCATGACCTGAAACAAACTTATTGGTGGAAAAGAATGAAAGTTGATGTGGCCAAGTGTCTCCTCTTATGGGGTTTGTCAACAAATAAAGGCCAAGTGTAAGTGGCTAGTGGGACTGCTACAATCCTTAGAGGTTCCAGAATGTCCATGGGATGACGTTGCCATGGATTTTTGTTGTTGGCCAACCTCGTACACAAATGGGGAAGATGCGGTTCGGGTGGTCGTGGATCGACTTAGCAAAGTTTCTCATTTTATTCATATCCACACCACTAACTCTGCAACTGACTTGGCGCCGATATATGTAAGAGACATAGTAAGATTGCATGGGGCTCCTAAAACCATTACATCTGATAGGGATGCTAATTTTGTACCAGTGTTCTAGGAGAGCTTATAGAGTACCTTGGGGACACAACTTAGACTTAGTACGGCGTTCCATCCCTAGACAGATGGCCAATAATACCATACAATCCAACCACTTGAAGATATGTGGAGGTGTTGCATCCTATCTTGCCAAGGGAGTTAGGAGGATCACTTGCTGCTTCTGGAGTTTGCTTATAGTAATAGTTATCAGGCTAGCATATGCATGGCACATTACGAGGCTCTCTATGGAAGAAAGTGTAAATCTCCAATATGTTGAGATGCCATGGTCAATAAGGCGGAGCGAGGACCAAATTGGGCTCAGCAAGCTACATAGAGGGTAGCTAAGATTAGACAACATATGTTGGCAGCACATAGTAGGCAAAAGAGTTATGTTGATTCCAAGAGGTGGAATGTGGAATTTCAAGCTTGGGAGGAGGTACTCCTAAGGGTGTATCCCACTAATGGTGTTATAAGAACATCAAAGGAAAGATTAGTCCGCGGTATATTGGATCTTTCTTGATAATGGCACGAGTGCGAAACCTAGCCTATCGACTTGAGTTGGTAGAGTAGATGAAAGGTGTGCATGATGTGTTCCATGTATCCATGCTGCGCAAGCATTTTCGTGATCTGGAACGACAGATTACCATGGAACTAGTTACTATTGAACAAAGTTTAACCTTTGAGCTTTGCCCTGTGAAGATATAGCAAGAGTCCGAGAGAGTGATGCGGAATAGGACGCTAAACTATGTGAAGATTCTTTGGTCGCAACAAACTGAGTGTGAGGTGACTTGGAAACTTGAGTCTCGCATGCGCATGCGCAAGAAGTATCCAAAGATATCCATGGCTAGTATGTGAAGCATGTTTATAATTTCCTGTTTTATTTATGTTTGCGAGCAGAAGAACGAGAAAGAATTCGGGGTCAAATTCTGTTTAAGTGGGTAAGAATGTCATATCTCAGATTTTTATGCTAATGTTTTGTGCTTAATCAATCCATTCAAAAGATAAATTAAACTTTTATAACTGTGTTGCTATTTTTTTCTAGGTTTGGGTGAAAAACAAAGTAAAACAAAAGAAATTAAAATAGACTGCAGTAGCACTTGATCTTTTGACCTTCCGTTCTAAACATGAAGCTACAACCAATTGGCCTCGTGGTGTTTTTTGATACAACACTAGCTTTCCTGATTTTATTTCTTAAGTACGAGAGGAAGGGAAAATCCATGGGCTGGGCTCAAGGCTCTATCGGATTTTGGTGTTCGTACCCTACTACGTCGCCTCTTTGTAGCAAATTAGGACTGCGTCCTCTCGCCTCGATCTCGTCCGTCGTTGCAGCGGTGCGTGCATTTGTCCCCTTATTATTTTTTGAGCTCCTCCACCAACATGTGGCAGAGTTGTTCTTTTGGTGTTGTCCAAAGGATTAGTTAAAGGCTTGGTTTGGTACTGTTTGTTGATTCTAGGTTCCTATACACCACCATATGAGCAGTACGTAGTTTTGTTGGAAATATGCCCTAGAGATAAATAATAATAAAGATTATTATCATATTTCATAAAGTTTATGATTAAATTTTATATCATGCTATAACTATATTGAGAGGAAACATCAATACACATGTGATATATAAAGAACCAGGGGTTCCTAGTGAAACTCTAGTCACTGGTTCATTGGTCAACAAATGATCACATGTGGCATTTATCCCAGTTGGAAATGGAGTCAACTTATTATGAGGAGATGATGAACCAATACCCAACCTAAACATTGTGACTCGATCATGTCACGAAGTTCAAGTTACGATGATTATAAATGGATCCTCATAGACTATTTCTTAGACCGTGAGGCTATATCAATCACTATCTCCCGAGAATGCTTAGATAACATCAAATGTCACTTGGTAATATAGTGACAATAAAGGTGTGTTCAGGTATTTGGAGGAATCATAGAGGCAATATATGCCAAGAGCGGGATTTTTCCATCCACGTGACGGAAATATAGTCAAGGGCCCACTCGGAGAAGTTATATCCAATAGCTTCGTAGCGTGTGATTTGATCATAGAGATATCACTTGTCGAACGAGTCAAGTAGCATTGTTCGGTAATGAGATTGAACACGACATGGTGATGTCATTGATAAGATCTCAGGCAATGCGAGTGTCGAGAGACAAAGGGAATAAGACACCACTGTCC
Organism: Avena eriantha; assembly: GCA_910589775.1. NCBI lineage: Eukaryota > Viridiplantae > Streptophyta > Magnoliopsida > Poales > Poaceae > Avena > Avena eriantha. Next base: position 154,201,829 of record OU342740.1, on the reverse strand, counting down.
TAGTTCAAATGACGAAAGATCTTCGTGGAATGCACAGGGGTCACATGGCCATCCAGGTCCCTTTGTTGATCATTGGTCCAGGAGTGTCCCGACCATGTCTGGAGTGTTCCCGAACCGTGGGGTATCACGCTTAAGGGTTTGATGATGCTTCGAGAGTGTTTATAGGATCGGTAGAATCACCGAAGAATAGAAGAGGAAAATTGGAAGGCTTTCGATAAGTCTGGAGGATGTCTGGAGTGGAAGTGGAAGGTGTTCCATAGCCATGGAGATTGAATAATATGTGAATGAATGTTAAATATTGATTTAATCATTTATTCATAATTTTTTAATAAAAGATAAAATCAATTTAAAGGTCAAAAGGCTTAATGGACCAATTCCGGAGGGAAGAGGACCCATTAGGGAAAGGCAAGAGGGGAAAGGGGCAAGGGGTGGCCGGCTGGGCCAAGCCCCCACCCCCCCGCACGCGGGGACCACTAGGGCTGGCCGGTGGTACCCCCCTCTCCCTCTCCTTTAGTTCCACCTTGGGACTTAAGGGAGGTAGTACCTCCCCTCCCACTATATATAGTGGGGGTATTTGGCCAGATAAATACACACAATATTCAATAAAGGTTTCCTCACTTTCGGGGAGACCTCCAATTCATATTCTCTCTCCCCCCTCATGAACTTGGTCCCAAGTTCAGACTACACGAACGAGAGATATCTTCACCGCGGAACACCGTCGCGCTGCGGGATTCGGATGTAGGAGCTCTACTTCCGCAACTGCTGCTGGATCAAGGAAGCGGGAGTCATCTTCAGGCACCGGACGTGTGTAACTCCCCGCGAGGTGTCACACTTGAGGCACTCAAGTCGTTGGAGCCGCAGGAGCGCAAGGACATCATCACGACCTTAAGGTCAGCTTCGGCTTGTCTACATCAACCAAGCTCTCCTGAGCGTTGACAACGCTTTTCGGTCTTCAAGGGTAAGTTCACGAAAATCCCCTCCCGTTACTGCATTACTTCATACGCGGAACCCCTACAGTGGTATCAGAGCTAGATCTATGCGTAGTAATGCTAGTACAAGTAGGGCATTGATCTTTTAGTTGTTACCCTCCCACGTGTACTTGTGTATACCGTAGCAATTCTTGATGAAGCGCCCCCAACCGACTATACGCGTTCATTCACGAGACTGGTCCACGCTTGATATACGGCTTGTACCGTATAAAGTGGCTTAGGGGGGTGTATGTCTCTCTCGCATTAGTTGGTATGTGATACATTGCAAATGTATCTATAATTTTTGATGTTCCATGCTTGGTTTTATCCACTTTCTTGTGTTTTGTCCCAACTTTGGAGTACTTTTATTATGATTTCTTGGACTAACCTATTAACAAGAGCCATAGTGCCAGCTGCCTGTTTTCTGTTGTTTTTGGTTCCAGAAAAGTCAGAAAATGAATATTCTCGGAATTGGATGGGACAAAAGCCAAAGTGCCTATTTTTCCAGAAGGGATGAAGTGCCAGAATACGAGACGGAGAAGGGCCGGGGGCCGGCCACACCACCTGGCCGCGCGGCCAGGCCTGGCCCACGCCAGGGGGTGGTCTGGCTGACCCCACCACCCCCTGGCCTCTCCTTCCGCCTATAAGTTGCCCTCGGGACAAAAACCCTAGGTACCCGATCAAAAATCCACGAAAGAGTCTAGAGCCGCCGTCGTCTCTGTCCCTAGATCGGGGGGGGGGGATCTGAAGCTCTTCCCGGCACCCTGCCGGAGAGGGGAATTCACCCTAGAGGCCTTCTTCATCACCATGCAAGCCTCCGGTGTGATGCGTGAGTAGTTCATCCTTGGACTATGGATCCATGTAGTAGCTAGCTGGCTGGTTTCTCCTCCTTTGTGCTTTCATGTTTAGATCTTGTGAGCTCCGTTCATGATCAAGATCATCTATTTGTAATTCATACATGTTGTGTTTGTAGGGATCCGATGGATATTGAGATGCTATTTCAGATTGATTATTGATTCTATCATGTCTTTGTTATTTGAGATCTTGCATGCTTTCCGTTGTTAGTAGCTATCTTGGCCAAGTAGATACTAGCAACTCCAAGAGTTAGTATTTATGCTCGATAGTGGGTTCATGCCTCTGGTAATCTGGGGAAGTGACAGAAATCTCTAAGGTACTAGACGTGTTGTTGCTACTAGGGAGAAAACAACGATCCTTTGTTCATAGAACAATTGTATTGTTTACTTTACACGCAGTTCGTAAAGCAATAATCTGTTGCTTGCAACTTAATACTAGAGGGGGTTCGGATGATAACCTGAAGGTGGATTATTAGTCATAGATGCATGTAACTACCTCGGTGAATTACGCTCTTAGTTAATGCCTGGATGAACGAAATTGGTTAAAATAGTACGGTGGGAACCAGGGCCACTCACGGTAGACCTTTCGGCCGTCCTAACCACTTTCAGACAATGGGACAAGAACGAGCGGCGTAATCGGCAGGCGAAGGGATCAACTACATACACAAATGAGTATGTATGCAAGCCACATACAACAGTCCTCAAAGCCATTCCATCTAAAAGAAATAGAAATATAGCAACGCCATACGGCAAGATCCAAATGGCCTAGATAGAGGTAATAATTTAGGATAGCTCCTCATACATCACACATCAGAGTATCAGACGGAAGCGGAAAACAAGATCCGAGTACGGATAAGAAGCAAATTGGCATAAGATGCCCCATAAATAAACACATCCCGCCCACAGATCACACGGATCCCCGTTCCCGGAATCTCTACACCGAATGATCGTTGCGAACATCATCTGTCTCTTCCACCCAGTATCCATCTTGCGGGTACACCTGTTCATCTGAATCAAACAATTTATCATGTGAGACCCTAGGGGTACTCAGCAAGTCTTTATGCCACTAAAGGGGACACAACCTGGGGTGACGCAATTGCAGCAAAAGATAATACCTAACAATTCTACAGATACTCGCTAACCTTCCGCCTAACCAATGATTGACGGACGTCCGTGAATTAAGAACAACAGTTATAACAGTATAATTAACAGATCCAATGTCCTCCTCGCTTACCAACAAGGAAGCGGACGAACAACCCTCCATCATCCGTTGGCAGTTTTATTAACCATTCCATGAGTATTGCACTATTTACTAGTCAAATACTTAGTCAATTTAAAAGCGGTACTTTAGTTATACTTGTCTATGATCGAGAAACTGTGCTCCAAGTCGTCCATAACCGTGGACACGGCTTTCAGAAAGATTTACCCTACAGGGGTGCACGAATAGCAACACACACTCGATCAACCTCGGAAAAACCAAATCAAAACCCAACGAGGCATTCACGACAAAGCAATCACAGGATTCAGAAATATTTCAGGGGGCCACCCCATTAAGCTACCCGCAACGAAGTTGGCTGGCTCCGAGACGGACCCAAGGTTTGTGTGGACGGCGGTAAACGACTGGGAACCCGAAAATGTGACTGGGCTTGTCGATACAGCGAAAACGTGTCACGATCCAAAACAGTACAGGTGCTCCACGCACAATCTTAAATAAAGCAGTAACATGGCATAAGTACAGAATAGTAATAAAGCCCCAAACTAATTGTGGCCCCAAGAAATAAGAATGAATCAGGCTCTGGCTCAGGGGGGTCCAGAAGGCCTCCTGGATGTGGATAGTGCGAATAAACAAGGAACAGGAATCAAGTACTCGGGGTCCTACGGGACACAAGTGAGCAGGAAAAACCAAATAGCAGATATTGCTCACCGGTGCCTCTTTCATTAGTTATCCCATTACTACTCAGGTTATGTTGTTTAGGTACCTCATTATCCATCAGACACTCACATACCCTACTCATGCTTTTCTACGACTCGCATGGCTCAAACAACTCCTGTAGTAATGGCTCATGGGACCGGAACAAGCTTGGTGTGGTTTAAAAGTAAGGCCATGCAGTACTTGGGATTCAATTTAATGCATTCGCGACTCAATGATGCAAGAATAAGATAGAGCCAATAGGTACTGTATGTATGCAAGCATGTGGTAGTGCTTGCCTGGCAGCTCAGTTGAAGCGAGAGATGGATCTGGGTAATACTCCTGTGATTCCTGGTAATTCTCCTGCGGGGTGTCTATTCGAAGAAGAACCAAACAAACAAGGGCCAACATAAATAAAGTGCACAAGCATATGAACTGAAATGCAACAAGCAACCAAGCATGCCATGATGAATGATGCACAATTTCATGGCATTAAAATAGCATGGCAAAGGTGAGGGGTGGATACAAGAAATAAAGCACTTTATTATTTATTTGTCCAAGTTTTCTTGTCATAAATAGTTCAGATTTTTAATAACAACATGATGCATGCTTCAATTCAGAACAAGGACAGCATAGATAGAACGGGCTCGTCGCGCTGATCGATTTAGACATATTATTTGCCCAATTTGGAGTTATAAAACAAAAGTTATTAATTAAATAAGGAAAAGGGCATTTTATTGTTATTTTAATCATCTCGAAATTTAAAGTGTTCAAAACATATTTTGGAGGGCATATTTGAATTCCTCACATTTTTCTTCCAAAACATATATTACTTGTATTATTTGGATTTGTATTTTAAAAATTATTTGAATCTGAATTGAATTTGAATTTAAATCAATTTGGAAAAGATTTAATTTAAAACAGACTCAGGGAAAACTTTTGTTACTCAGGAGAAATCAGCCCCAGTCACTGACGGGTGGGCCTGGTGCTGACTGGGCCACGCGCGCAGGAAAAATCTTTTGTCACGGCGGGCTCGGCTAGCCACTGTGACTGCGGGGTGGGCCAACTGGCGCAGGCCCATGTGACAGCGGCGAGGGAGACAGGGGCTGACAGGTGGGGCTGGGGTTGGAGCGCGGGTTGCGACCGGGAAAAGCCGAGGGGTTTTCTGCAATTCTACCAGAGCGGCTGACAGGTGGGGTCTTTAGGAGCGCGGGTTGCAGGAATCAAAAAGGTGGGGGGCTTTTTGTAAGATGACCACGGCCCGGGTTACTATTTTTCTTCTCCACGTTCTGACGAGGGAATCCAGCGCGCGGCGTGAGCGGGGATCGATCCCGAGACGCGGGCGTGCGTGCGGAGGGGGCTAACCGGTGCGGCTGACTCGGGTAGTTGACAGGGAGGTGGGCGCGGGCTAGTTAAGGGGTTGTGCGGCGCGGGGAGGCTGGCAGGCTACGACGAACGGCGCGCACGGCGGGCGTTCGATGAAAAGAACGACGGTGCTAGGACGGTACGGCGAGGCGGAGGTTGTCAGCGGGGAAGAAGTGCTCACAGCGGGCTCGGTGGTGGTGTCGGATCGGCGCGAGGAGCGGCGGGGCGTCGAGATCGCTGGCGCCCAGATCTAGGGTTTGCTGCAGTGCAGCGGGGTACTGGCGGTGCTGGGAAGCTCCTCGTCCCAGTCAGCGTGTACGGGGTGGTGCAGAGGGACGTCCACGATCCTCCAGGCCACCTCCACGACAAGCTTGCTGGCTGGAATGACGGGGACGACGAAGTGCTGGCGGCGAGCAGCGGCGGGAGCTGTTGGTCGGAGAGGAAGAAGGAGAAGAAGGGGGGCGGCGCGACCAGATCTGGGAGAGGCCAGAGAGGCGTGGGAGGAAGGAAAAATGAGAGGGAGAGAGAGGAGAGGGAGCCGTGGCAGGGGAGATAAAGGTGGCCTCGGTGCCACCTTTTTCCTTCTCTCTCACGTGCCGGCTCGAGCTGGGGCTCGACCTGGGGCTGGAGGTGGGGCTGGGAGAGAGGGACAGGCAGGGAGGGCTCGGCTGGAGGGGGGCCCTCGGGACAGGAAGAGAGAAGAGAGGGAGGGTAGCTCGGCTAGGGTTAGATGGGCATGGCTCGGGTTAGGGTTTTGTCTAGGCTTGGGGTGGCTGGGTGTGGGCCAGGGAGAGGGTGGCCAGGTGGTCATGCTAGAGAGAGAGGGGTGTGAGAGAGAGAGGGAAGTGGAGTTAGGGTTTAGTGTAATTTAGGTTTAGGAAAATTAGAAAGAGGAACTAGGTGTAGATGGTGTTAAGCATTTAGGTTTTAGTTTTTGTTTACAAGGCCAAACCAAGAAGAAAAAGGTGAAGCTTGATCTTGCTTGAGGTAAAGTGGAGGAAAACAAGAAGGAAAGAGGAAGAAAAGAAAATAGGTGGAAAGGGTTACATTTGGACCATGCATGGAGAATTAAAAATAAGAGTAAAATGAGATGGATGAGGTTATGCGGATGGTGGAGTGGTAGGAGATGTTTTCACAAAGATAGGATCCATTAAAACCAAAGAAAAACCAAAGGAGAGAAAGGTGGTGAAGAATTGTGCATGGCCCATGCAAAAATACTAATGCCATTATTTATTTGTGAAAACAATATTAATATTATGGCATTACTCTATGCATATCCAAGAAGTGGAGATAAAGCCAAGCACAAGAATTTAGAGGATTTAATCCACCCCAGACTATATGAGCTAGAATTAAAATAGCAAAAGAAAGAGAAACAAGCTCATGGTTAATGGGATGGTGGGATTATAAAGTGGTGGAAGAGAAAGATGGTGGAATAGAAATAAAAGATATGCCCCCAACTCAACTTGGGCATAGAACAATATATCAATAGCCAAATACAATATCAAGAGGCAAATACAATTAATAATGCATGTGAGAGAAAACCAAAATAAAGAGGGTTTTATATGATGCTCAAATGCAAGGTGGCATGATGACATGAGCATGATATCATTATGATGCAACAATAATATCTATGAAGTAGCCAATATCTTACTAGGACAAGTAGTATTACAATTGTTAGACAATTGGGATGCTACAATGCAATTGGATGGCGATCTATGTATTATGTTGTAATGCCCAATTGAGTCTCAAAGGAGTCAAGATGATTAGTATATGCATGTAATGCTTTCTCGATGTTTGTCAATTGCCCCGCTGTAATTTGTTCACCCAGCATGTTATCTATCTAAGGAGAGCCACCTGTAGTGAACTATGGATCCCTGTCCTTTACTTTACATACAATCTATAAACTGTTTCTGCTTTGTGTTTTCTTTCTGCAAACTTTTACTTCTTTCCATTCGATACATTTAATCCTTTGTTTTCCACAAAACACGGTGAGATTGACAACCTCATCGCAAGTTGGGGACAAAGTTCTGTGGTTGTGTTGTGCAGGTCTCCACGTTGCTACTAGCACCGGTAGTGCGCCCTGCCAAAGCTCAGCTAGTAACACCTTTGAGGTGTTTCCTTGCTCCTACTGGTTCGATTAAACCTTGGTTTCATAACTGAGGGAAACTTGCTGCTGTGCTTATTATACCTTCCTCTTGGGGTTCCCAACGAGCTCTACATCAACAGCACCATCAAGCATTTTTCTGGGCGCCGTGTATTGAGCCATCAAGCATTTTTCTGGCGCCGTTGCCGGGGAGTCAAGGACATCTTTACAAGGGGAGTCCCTCATAACCAATCTCTTTACTTTGTTGTTTTTGTTTTTCTTAGTTTCTTTTTTCTTTGTTTGCTTTTTTTGTTCTTCAAAAAACACAAAAAAAATTAGTTTTACTTGTTTGCTTTCTTATTTGAAAACCCAAAAAAATGACTACTCTTGAAAACACCAAGTTGTGTGACTTCACTAGCACCAACAACAATGATTTTATGAGCACTCCTATTGCTCCACCTATAGCTGAAAATACTCTCTTTGAGATAAAACCTGCTTTGCTCAATCTAGTTATGAGAGAACAATTTTCTGGTATTGGTAATGAAGATGCTGCTTCCCATCTAAATAACTTTGTTGAACTTTGTGAGATGCAAAAGCATAAGGATATAGATGGTGATATTATTAAACTGAAATTGTTTCCTTTCTCTTTGAGAGGAAAAGCTAAAGAATGGTTGAATTCCTTAACTAGGAATAGTACTGATTCTTGGACTAAGTGTAAAGATGCTTTTATTGGAAAATATTATCCTCCTGCTAAGATTATATCTATGAGAAGTGAAATAATGAAGTTTAAACAACTTGATAATGAGCATGTTGCTCAAGCTTGGGAAAGAATGAAATCTTTGGTAAAGAATTGTCCCACTCATGGACTGTCTACTTGGATGATCATCCAAACTTTTTATGCAGGATTGAACTATTCTTCAAGGAACCTATTGGATTCAGCTGCTGGAGGTACCTTTATGACCATCACTTTGGGTGCTGCAACAAAACTATTGGATAATATGATGGTTAATTATTCTGAATGGCATACTGAGAGAGCTCCACAAGGTAAGAAGGTAAATTCTGTTGAAGAAACCTCCTCCTTGAGTGATAAGATTGATATTATTATGTCTATGCTTGTTAATGGGAAAGCCCATATTGATCCAAATAATGTTCCTTTAGCCTCTCTGGTTGCCCAAGAAGAGCAAGTTGATGTGAACTTCATAAGAAATAATAATTTTGGCAACAATGCTTATGGTAATAATGCTTATAGGAACAATTTTGGTAACAACAATTATAAGCCATATCCTCCCAACAATGGTAATGCTCATGGAAATTTTTACGACAATAAGAGTGCTCCCTCTGAACTTGAAGTTATGCTTAAAGAGTTTATTAGTAAACAAACTGCTTTCAATAAAACTATTGAGGAAAAACTCTCTAATGCTGAAAGAAATATAGCATCTTTGGATGAAGCTCAATCTACTTTGAATAAAATGGCTGCTAAACCTGAAACTAATGAGAATCCCTTTGCAGCCACTAATGACATACAAGTAAGAATTGATGAAAATGTTAGACTATTAGCTGAATTACATGCTAAGTGGGAAATACAAGATGAAATTGCTAGAAACATTAGTGTTTCTACTATTACGACCACTAGTGTTGAGGCTAATAATAGTTCTACTACTTTAGATGATAAAGTTGATTTTGATCTTGATGGTTGCAACATCTCTGAAGTTATTAAGTTCCTACAAAAGCTTGCTAAAAGTCCTAATGCTAGTGCTATGAACATGGCTTTTACAAAACACATTACTGATGCTCTCATAAAGATTTATGAAGAAAAGATGAAACATAAAGCTTCTATTCCTGTAAAACAAGAAGATGGTTGGGAGCCCATCATTAATATGAAAGTGAATGACTTTGATTTCAAAGATTTGTGTGATCTTGATAGTAGTGTTTCTATTATGCCTAGAAGGATTTATGATATGCTTGATTTGCCTCCTCTTGAAGATTGTTATTTGAATGTCCCACTAGATGATAATGCTAAAAAGAAACTCATGGGGAGTCTTAATGATGTTCTTATTATGGTTAATGATTCCTATGTCCCAGTTGATTTCTATGTTTTGGATGTTGAATACAATGCTTCTTGTCCTATTACTTTGAGAAGACCTTTTCTTAGAACTGTTGGTGCCATCATTGATATGAAAGAAGGAACCATTAAATATCAACTCCCACTCAAGAATGGTATAGAACACTTCCCTAAAAATAGAGAAAAGATTTCTTTTGCTTCTCCTATGAAAACAAAATTTGGTCTTAATGCTTCTTCATTTGAGAACACTTGATTCTTTGTTTGGTTCTTATGCCTAACTTAAAGGCGTTAAATAAAAGTACTTGTTGGGAGATAACCCAAGAGTTTTAGATGAGTCTTAGAAGTTATTACCTCTGTAATAACCTCTCCTTATCCTTTTTATTTGCTTTTTGTGCCAAGAGTAACCTCTAATGACAGTGAAGTAATGATTGGGAAAGTTGTTGTCCCGAAACAGATTTCTGTGCTTCACCGTAAAAATTCCTGGGAGAGATCTGTACGTCGGATTGAGCTGTAATTTTTTTTGATTCTGCCCCAGGTTGTTACCTAACTTTCGTTAGTGTAACACTTTTTGATTTGAGCAACAGAAGGTCTTCGAAAAAATTAGTATTTACCTGCTGGTCTGTTTTGATAGATTTCTGCCATTTTCTGCATTTGCTTCTTGTTAGTTCCTTCTTGAGTTCCTTTGGGGAATTGAACTTTTTGAGGGAAGTGCTACAGTAGCTAGTGTTCTAATGGAAGTTTATTTGGTGTTAGAACTTGTAACACCCTCAAATCGGCCCTATACAAGTTTTAGCTCTTTCCGCCAGACCCGCATAGAAACGATTCAAGGACGCCCACCAGGCACTTTCGTGCGGGTGGAAAACGAAGTAATACCATTAAACAACAGTCCTCGATGGGACCCACAAAACAGATATATATACAACAGTGACTCAACAAGTCAAGAATACAGATATAATATACAAAGATCCAAATCACCTTGAAAACGATAAAGCGTCCGGCTACGGACAAGATGCAAATGGGACTAAGAGCCCTGAAGAATAACCAATGGCGTCCATAACCCTGCCCAGGCCAAGCCGGAAGGGTAACCCTTCTAACGACGTCGATCTCAAACCTGCTAAAACAAAAAAAAGGTGCCAACAAAGGGCAAAGGAAAAAGAGGAGCATCACTACTGAGGCCAGTACACGGCGAGGCTAGAATTCGGCGGCTCTCGCCTACATAGGTATGGTGGGCTGAAGCGGCAGCGCATCGGCGCTAAATCACCTATAGAGACTCGGTACAACTGGCGTTTATCAGAGAGGGGTAAGAAAGACCTATTCGGATCCAACCTGAAGCTAACACCAAACAAACCCATCTTGGTATTTCCCCCTCGAGACCAAACGAGGAAGTTGGACCAAGGAACTCACACAGTTGGCAATTTTATTCATTCCATTATAGTTGAAGCACTTACTAGTCAGGTCTAGATATCATGAGTTATCCTGATAGCATAAGTAGTGCGCAGTTTTAGTTAACATTCCGTTGTAGTTGGAACATTTACTAGTCAGATATAATTGTCCTGAGGAATCCCAAAACCCAGCGGTTGTTGGCACTTTTATCACATTCCATTGGAGTTGCAATACTTACTAGGCAGATACAGTATATCATGAAACAACCCAGATCCACCAGTTGTTGGCATTTTTAATATCCATTCCGTTATAGTTGCATTTGATTACTAGTCACATATTAAGTCAAATTTATAGCACTACTTTAGTTATGCTTGTCTATGATCGAGATACTATGCTCCAAGTCATCCATAACCGTGGACACGGCTTTCAGAAAGTTTTACCCTGCAGGGGTGCACAAATAGCAACACACACTCGATCAACCTCGGAAAAACCAACTCAAAACCTAACGAGGCTTTCACGACAAAGCAATCACAGGATTCATAAAATATTTCAGGGGGCCACCCCACTAAGCTACCCGCAACGAAGTTGGCCGGCTCCGGAACGAACCCAGGGTTTGCGACGACGGCTGTAAACGACTAGGAACCCGAAAGTGTGACTGGGCTTGTCGATACCGCGAAAACGTGGCGCGATCCAAAACAGTACAGGTGCTCCACGCACAATCTTAAATAAAGCGGTAAAGCATGGCATAGGTACCGGATAGTAATAAAGCCCCAAACTACTTTGTGGCCCCAAGAAATATAAATGAATCAAGCTCTGGCTCAGGGGGGTCCATAAGGCCTCCCGGATGTGGATAGTGCGAAAAATCAAGGAACATGTATCAAGTACTCGGGTTCCTACGGGACACAAGTGAGCGTGGAAGAACCAAATAACATCTATTACCCACCGATGCCTCTGCATTAGTTATATCTAGCATTTTAATAGTTGTGTTTAAAGTCATGATTCTCTCCACCATAAACATCTGCCAGCATTCCAACAACTGTGGTACTTGACAACACGAGATCACACCTGAGCAAGCGACTACGACTCGCTAGGCCAGCTATCTATCAAACACAGGTAATAGGAGGTGTCCAAGGCATTATAGAGGCTGCACGGGATATAACTAGGCACGGAAACTAAAGCGTCGCGACACGGATAACAATAGATCAACAGGAGGAAATAAAGACTATAAAAGCAAAATAGGTAGAAGGGGAAGAGATGCTCGCCTGGGAAACACTGCGGAGGGATCATATCTGGAGAACTTGTCGAATCTCACAACATCTCATCGGACTACTCCGCGAAGAAGCAAACACTAGAAGAAACACCGGATGCACTATTTAATATTACGGCAGAAGATCCGGCATGATCATGATATGATGCAGATGCGGTGCAATTAGGCAATATTAAGCGGAACCGGGGTCCCGACAAATAATAATATGGTTCAAGTTATTTAGAACCCCCGCAATTTAAATGTTGTATTAACAGGGCGAAACATGACATCGGTTCACTACACAAATTGAAATGGAGTCCGGAATAAGACAACGATATCCCGCATATCGACTCCATATTTAATTATGCGGTGAAACGGCATAATGCCCCCAAACCACACAATATGTATGCGACATGAATAATTACCATGCGACAAGTTGGATGTTATATGTTATAAAAATAATGGTCTCGGGTAGGGGATCACATTAGGGTTCCGTAGATCTTGGAGTTCACCGGGGCTTCGATGGGGTTCAGTTTCGGTCTCGCCGAGATCGGTCTTCAAACTCCGGGATCGGGGCCTTAGCGTCCGTGAAGGAGAACATTAAGCCGGTGCCGAGGATTCTTCGGGTTCGGGGGTCTAGGCGTCTTTGGGTCCGTGATGCAGGGAGATAGCCTCGGGTTGTAGTGGAAGTAGCATACGCCAGAAGTAGTTACTGTCTTGATATCTCCGCAGTCAAAGTAGCACAAACAGACACCGATAAGAAGAAGTCACATCCAACCTCCTTGGAGCATTTTATCGAACACCTGATGATCAGGACGAATTACAGACGAAGACGGCGCAGTTTTGCATCGCATGATGAGGTTCAAATGATGAAAAAAGAAAAGGAACCAGTGGCAGTCGTGGAAAATGTGGTGGCCATGCGCGAGGTGGAAGATGTCCATGACGAAGGGGATCGGCCACAACCGGAGGTGATGTGGTGTAGGGAGACCGGAGCTTGCGGTGCAGACACACGGGAGGAGGAGGAAGTGCTAGAACTGGGACCAGGGCCTGAGCATAGGACAAAGAGGGCCGTGTAAGGGGCGCGACGGAGGCCTAGGTGGCAGCGCCACGCGAGGTCTTGGCCGTGGCGAGCTTGAAGGCAGGGCAGGGGTGAGGATGGCGGCGGCCTACTGCCGGCCAGAGAGGTGGCCACCGGCAGGGGTGAGCTGCGTCGGTAGGAGGAGAGAAAGGACCAACGAGGCGCGTGGCCAGTTGCCGAGGCGGCGGCAGCGAGGAAGCCCTGGCGGTGGAGCACCGCTACGGCGGCTGGGGCGAGCTCCCTGCTGCAGCGAAACGGGGCCAGGAAAGGCCGGTGATGGCGAGAGGCGGCCTTGCTTGCGAGCAGAGGAGGGAATCACGGAGCGCATCGCGAGGGAGAGGAAATTGCAGGGATGGCCAGCATGCGGGAAGAAGACCAGGGAGGAGACGGGGTCGATGGGTTGGTGAGGTTCGATACAGGGAGGAGGCATGCGGGATTGGTGGTCTCGGGGTGGGCCAGATTGTGCAGCGGTGGAGTAGGGCTGGGGCAACGCGGCGGCGTGGTTGCGGGTCGGGCTGGGGATAAGGCAGGGTGCAGGCGGTGTTGACCGGGGCAACGTGGGGTGGTGGTCACGCGGGACCGGGGTGGGTCGGCTCGGTCGCTGGGGCTGCTGACGGCGTCGCGTGTAGGAATAGGTGGGGCTAGGGTTGATAGGATTAGGGTTTGCTTTTAGGGGTAGTAGGTGGCTGCGGGCTGGGCCTTTGGGCCTGGCCTGCGGATGCCTCCCCCGAAAATACTTTTATTGTTATTTTTTTTGTTTAAAAGACGTTTGCAAATAGTTTTTAGATAAAAGACCCAGATTTTGATTTGAAAAACAGACGGGGGAGATTTAGAAAACAGAACTAGGCTTTTAGAAAATAGTTTTAGACAAACAGATGCATGATGACATGACGATGCTCAAATGCAATGTGGCATGATGACATGAGCATGCGGTCATGATGATGCAATGCACAAAAAGACCACGATTTTCTAGTAGTGGTTTTAGCGGGATGCTACAGAACTGAACCTTGAGACTTATTTATCTAAAGTGCACTAATGTGGCTAATGAGATTGTGTGAAGTTTTGTATGAAGGAAAAATTTCAGGTGTATGGAAGGAATGAGTAATGAGATGAAGGATGGACTAAAGCTCAAGCTTGGGGATGCCACGCGTGTCACCCCAAGAAATATCCAAGAAGTACAAGCGTCAAAGCTTGGGGATGCCCAAGGCATCCCCTTCTTCATCAATAAAAATTCCAGGTTTCTTCCAAACGCTTCATTTTTATTGTTTCGTGCACCGTTGTGTTTCTCTTGGAGCGTCTTCTTTTTCATTTTCGTTTTGTTTTTTCAGTTTGCTTGGTTTTCTTAGTTTTCTGAATAAGTTGGTTGGACCCTCTCTTTCACACTTTGGTATACAAATAGTTTGGTTTGGTTTGGAAAAGAGTAGGAAAGTTTATGCTTATGTGCTAAAAAGAGCTCGTTTTTGACTGTGGCCTATGCTTTGTCATGCCATGCTTGATATCGTTTTGGTTTTATGCTTAGTATTCTTTGTTGTAGCATGACTTGTTATAAACAATTGAGATTGCTTAATGTGCCTTGGATGAATCATGCGTTGTTTTAGCATATTAAAGCATAGTATAGTGGTATTCTCATTTGATGCTTTATTTGGGTTGACTTGGCACATGCTCACACCATGTTATGACTATCTTAAGTCACCATAGCCTTTATGATCCTTTAGTTTTCAACTTTTAGTATCACTTTATGCTTTGATCAATGATGTTTTGTCGCTCTGCATGATTATGGCCATTATTGCTCTCTTAGTTTGTCGCTCCCAGACTTTTGCTAGCCTCCACAACCAAGTATGAGTTCCACTCATGCATCCAACTCCCTAAACCAAGTTTTTCCAAAGAGTCCACCATACCTACCTACTAGCTTATGCTATTCCAAGTATATTCATGCTTTTGTTTACCTTCCACTTGTTATGAGAAAACTAGTGATTAAAGCTCTCACAAACTTGATGGCACACTTTACTTTATTGCCTCTAATAAACTTGAACCATTGGGTCCTTCCTTGTTGTGTATATGCTTGCACTTTATAAGTTGAAATTAGCAGAACCATGTACCATGGGGAACGCTTTCAACATTGCACTTGTACTTTGTACCCCGTTGATATTATGTTCTTTTGCTTACGGATCCCGGCGGTGTGAAATAAAAGTGGAACTTGTAAGGTCATGGAGTTTGTATATGTGTTAGAGAAACGCCTGGGCTGCTAGCCTAAGCCATGCCTAATCATGGTGGAAACTTGCAGCATCACCATAGTGAGCACTCTATGAAGCATCCTCAATAAAAACCTATGCAAATAACAAATAAAAAGATTGCTGAGATGCTCATTGTCTGCTTGCCTTGTCATTTTGATTATGGGAAAGCTCACGTATCATCTACAAGGGGTACCCCGTTGGCGGTTCTTAAGGATACACATATACTTACAATGACAAGAGCTTACTCGTGACTGAAGTTGAGTAGCATGAGGATCGGTCTTCGTAAGTACGGGGCATGAGATTTCGGTTTATAACTTGTCTAGCATATCCTCTTAGTTGTGTCACTTTAACCTTAATCACCTTCAAGATCCTTATGATAGGGGCAATGAGAGCTGAAAGCTACAAGTACCATAATTTTTGGAAGCTCTTTATGAGACTTGAATCCCTACTTCCTTTTACAAATGCCTTTTCTTCCACCATTATATTGAGTCTCCACCTTCTATCTTTATGCACTACTTTGAGAGCATAGTGGCCATTCTTAGTTCTATGTGCATTGTCCCAAGACTAGTTGATTGATGCATAACTTGTTATTGCTTGTTTGAAACTATTGTATCTAGTCACTCTTATGAACTTTGAAGGTGTCCTATGCATTTATATTAGCTACTCTATTGAGGGACAAGCTGAATACTATTATGCTATGTTTTCTTTATGTGAAACAAACAAACGTCTTGCAAAGCATGTTATTCATGAATCTTTTGTTTGTGCCTTTTCATGTTGTATCATAGTTTCTTTGCTTATTGCTAGAACTTTGTCTTTCATGTTATGATTGAAGTACTATGATCCCAGCTTTGAGTTTTGCAAATACTTTGATCAATTTTTGATGGTGCATGTCACCTCAAAAATTATTTCTTTTTATCACTTACCTACTCGAGGACGAGCAGGAGTTAAGCTTGGGGATGTTGATACATTGCAAATGTATCTATAATTTTTGATGTTCCATGCTTGGTTTTATCCACTTTCTTGTGTTTTGTTCCAACTTTGGAGTACTTTTATTATGATTTCTTGGACTAACCTATTAACAAGAGCCACAGTGCCAGCTGCCTGTTTTCTGTTGTTTTTGGTTCTAGAAAAGTCACAAAATGAATATTCTCGGAATTGGACGGGACAAAAGCCAAAGTGCCTATTTTTCTGGAAGGGATCAAGTGCCAGAATATGAGACAGAGAAGGGCTGCGGGCCAGCCACACCACCTGGCCACGCGGCCAGGCCTGGCCCGTGCCAGGGGGTGGTCTGGCCGACCCCAGCACCCCCTCGGCCTCTCCTTCCGCCTATAAGTTTCCCTCGGGACAAAAACCCTAGGTACCCGATCAAAAATCAACGAAAGAGTCTGTAGCCGCCGTCGTCTTTGTCCCTAGATCGTGGGGGGATCTGAAGCTCTTCCCGGCACCCTGCCGGAGAGGGGAATTCACCCTGGAGGCCTTCTTCATCACCATGCAAGCCTCCGGTGTGATGCGTGAGTAGTTCATCCTTCGACTACGGATCCATGTAGTAGCAAGATGGATGGTTTCTCCTCCTTTGTGCTTTCATGTTTAGATCTTGTGAGCTCCGTTCATGATCAAGATCATCTATTTGTAATTCATACATGTTGTGTTTGCAGGGATCCGATGGATATTGAGATGCTATTTTAGATTGATTATTGATTCTATCATGTCTTTGTTATTTGAGATCTTGCATGCTTTCTGTTGTTAGTAGCTATCTTGGCCATGTAGATGCTAGCAACTCCAAGAGTTAGTATTTATGCTCGATAGTGGGTTCATGCCTCTGGTAATCTGGGGAAGTGACAGAAATCTCTAAGGTACTAGATGTGCTGTTCCTACTAGGGAGAAAACAACAATCCTTTGTTCATAGAACAATCGTATTGTTTACTTTACACGCAGTTCGTAAAGCAATAATTTGTTGCTTGCAACTTAATACTGGAGGGGGTTTGGATGATAACCTAAAGGTTGATTATTAGTCATAGATGCAGTTGGATGGCGGTCTATGTATTATGTTGTAATGCCCAATCAAGTCTCAAAGGAGTCAAGATGATTAGTATATGCATGTATTGCTTTCTCGGTGGTTGTCAATTCCCCCACTGTAATTTGTTCACCCAGCATGTTATCTATCTGAGGAGAGCCACCTCTAGTGAACTTTGGATCCTGGTCCTTTACTTTACATAGAATCTATAAATTGTTTCTGCTTTGTGTTTTCTTTCTGCAAACTTTTACTTCTTTCCATTCGATACGTTTAATCCTTTGTTTTCCGCAAAATACGGTGAGATTGAGAACCTCATCGCAAGTTGGGGACAAAGTTCTGTGGTTGTGTTGTGCAGGTCTCCACGTTGCTACTAGCACCGGTAGTGCGCCCTGCCAAAGCTCAGCTAGTAACACCTTTGAGGTGTTTCCTTGCTCCTACTGGTTCGATTAAACCTTGGTTTCATAACTGAGGGAAACTTGCTGCTGTGCTCATCATACCTTCCTCTTGGGGTTCCCAACAAGCTCTACATCAACACTGCCATCAAGCATTTTTCTGGGCGCCGTGCATTGAGCCATCAGTATGTCATTTGCAACAGAGGGCCCGAAAGGGGTATAGTATAGACAACTACTTGATTAACATTGTGGTGAAAGTCCGTAGGTAAGAACGGTTCTTGTGCGAAAGCCCATTCAACCACGTAAAATATGCAAAGATAAAGTAGAGGCGTCTAACTTTGTTTTGCAGGGGGTGTTGCTTTGTGATATGGTTATGGCAAAGGTAAAGTGATCACCTTATGTTACATAGTAGTAGATAGTCATGAAGGTGACAGACTACCACGCTGGAAAGACACCGGTACCCTGGTGTCTATGGCGTCGGAACCCTGGCGCCGGAATCTGGTGACGACGGATGGAGATCATGACGTGAAGGACCATATCACATCGCATTTACATTCAATGTTATTGTTTGTATATCTTATTGTGTGCTAGTATTAGATACTCGACGGTAGCCTAATAAGATGATCCCTACTTAAAATTACAAATGATTGTGTTCTCCCTTGATACGTTGCTAACGTATCTATAATTTTTGATGTTCCATGCTTGTTTTATATCCACTTTCTTATGTTTTGTCCACACTTAGGAGTACTTTTACACATTTTCTGGAACTAACCTATTAACAAGATGCCACAGTGCCAGTTGCCTGTTTTCTTCTGTTTTTGGTTCCAGAAAAACCAGAAAATGAATATTCTCGGAATTGGACTAAACAAAAGCTAAAGTCGATATTTTACCAGAAGACTCACGGAGCCAAAAGACAAGACGGAGAGGGGCCAGGGGCTGGCCACACCATGTGGTGGCGCGGGCTAGCCCTGGCCGCGCCACCAGGTGGTGTGGGCCCCTAATCCACCCACCGACCTTGCCTATTCGCCTATAAGAATCCTCCCGCTGCAGAAACCCTAAGTAGAATAGCCTCTTGCCATGAAAAGTTCCGCAGCGCCGCCGCCATCGGAGGGGAGATTCGGGGGACAGAAAGTCTCTATTCCGGCACCCTGCCGGGACGAGGAAGTGCCCCCGAAGCCATCTCCATCGATCTCCACCACCATCTCCATCGCCGTTGCTGATTCCCATGATGATGAGGGAGTAGTTCTTCCTCAAGGCTAAGGGTTCTACCGGTAGCTATGTGTTCATCTCTCTCTATGCATGATCATATTGTGATCATGATCTTGTAATCTATAGATCTACCTTGCCACTCAAGTGCTTTAATAGATCTCTGCTCTCCCTGTGTGTGTGTGAAAGTGACAACGTGCACACCATGGTGGCACTTAGGCTAGAGATTACAAATACTTGTTATGAGTTATATTTGGATTTGGATGTCTCTATGAAATTGTGGTGATTGTTGGAACCATCTAGCGCTCAAGGTGACAGTGTGGGGTTATCTAGATGCGGAAACCGAACTTTGAGGAGTGATGTTATAGCCCTAACATGGATTAGAGTGTCCAACCAGAGAGTAGTTCAGAGTAGTATCATAAAGAGAAGATATTTATACGAGAGTGTTCAATAGAGAAAGTATGATCCCTAGGCCTTGTTTCTAAACATTGAAACACCGTTTGCAACTAGAATTGTTACATGTTTGCTTGCTTCCATCTTTATTTCAGTTTGCCTTTAGTCTTTTCCACACCATCAAAGTATTTGCTGGTACCATTGTCTTATATCCATACCACTTGTATTTCACTATCTCTTCGCTGAACTAGTACACCTATACACCTGACAAGTGTATTGGGTGTCTTGGGGACACAAGAGACTTCTTGTATCTTGATTGCAGGGTTGCTTACGAGGGATACCTTTGACCACTTCCTCCCTGAGTTCGATAAACCTTGGGTGATCCACTTAAGGGAAACTTGCTGCTGTTCTACAAACCTCTACACTTGGAGTCCCAACAATTGTCTACAATAATAGAAGTGCGTAGACATGAAGCTATTTTCTGGCGCCGTTGCCGGGGAGGTAAGGGAAAAGGTTCTAACATCCTCCGGTGTGAGTGCTCGAAGTTATTTCCTTTAGATTCAGCAATTTTGTCTTTTTGTTTCTTGTTTTTATTTTCACTAGTTAGGCTTAATGGAAAAAAAATCAAAATTAGAGAGCTTTATAGTATTTATCTTGAGTTAGGACATGAAGTGTTTGAAGAGAAAATTAAAAAACCTATGGAACTTTATTTGCAGGCTAATAGCAATGTTGTTAGTATGAATTCTTTGGACACCATTATTGCTAATGCTATGGAAAAGTCTAAGCTTGGGGAAGCTAGTTTGTATGAAAATGATCTTTTTAGTCCCCCAAGCACGGAGGAGAAAATTTACTTTGATGATACTATACCTCCAATATATGATGATTACAATGATGAATATGAGATTTTTAGTCCACCTACTATTGAGGAGAAAATTAATTATTACTACAATATGCCTCCTATATTTGATGACTATGGTGATGAGAATAATAATGATAGCTATTTTGTTGAATTTGCTCCCACCACAATTAATAAGAATGACTATGTTTATATGGGGAGTATTAATTCTTTTATGCATGTGGCTCATGATAAGAATGTTTCATGTGATAGTTATATTGTTAGTTCTATTCATGATGCTACTGAAAGTTATTATGAGAGAGGGAAACATAGTTTTATGCATCTCAATACTATTAAGTTTCCCCTCTTTATGTTGAAAGTCTTAAAGTTGCACTTGTTTTTCTTTATTATGCTTGTTGCTTTGTGCTTTCATGACTTATTTCTTTTCAATATTCCTATGAATAGGAAGTGTGTTAGACTTAAATGTGTTTTGAATTTGCTTCTTGATGCTCTCTTTTACTTCAATTTATATCTCTTATGTGAGCATCTTCTCAACTATCAAGCCTAACTTAAAGGCGTTAAAGAAAAGTACTTATTGGGAGATAAACCAAAAGTTTTAGATGAGTCTTGGAAGTTATTACCTCTGTAATAACTGCTCCTTATCCTTTTTATTTGGTTTTTGTGCCAAGAGTAACCTCTAATGAGAGAGAAGTAATGCTTGGGAAAGTTGCTGTCCCGAAACAGATTTTTGTTCTTCACCGTAAAAATTCGTGTAAAATCTCTCGACGTCGTTTTGAGGCGTGAATTTTTGTGCTTCTGCCCTAGGTTACTATCTAACTTTATCTGTTCAACACATTTCGATTTGAGCAAAACAGAAGGTCTTAAAAAATCGTTTTTACCTGCTGGTATGTTTTGGCAGATTTGTGCCATTATTTGCATTTGGTTCTTGTTGGTTCCTTTTTGAGTTCTTTTGGCGAATTGAGCTTTTTCAGGGAAGTGATACAGTAGCTTGTGTTTTAATGGAAGTTTTGTTGGTGTTGGAACTAAACCCAAAGACTTATTACCTTGAGTGCACTAATGTTGGTAATAAAGATTGTGTGAAGTTTTGTATGAAGGAAAAATTTCAGGTGTATGGAAAGAATGATTTAATGAGATGAAGA
The DNA here is from genome assembly GCA_910589775.1 of Avena eriantha. Classification (NCBI taxonomy): domain Eukaryota; kingdom Viridiplantae; phylum Streptophyta; class Magnoliopsida; order Poales; family Poaceae; genus Avena; species Avena eriantha. Next base: position 154,180,647 of record OU342740.1, on the reverse strand, counting down.
ATGGACTAAATCTCAAGCTTGGTGATCCCACCCCGTGTCACCCCAAGAAATATCCAAGAAGTACAAGCGTCAAAGCTTGGGGATGCCCAAGGCATCCCCTTCTGCATCAATAAAAATCTCAGGTTTCTTCCAAACACTTCATTTTTATTGTTTCATGCACTATTGTGTTGTTGTTGGAGCGTCTTTGTTTTTGTTTTTGTTTTTCATTTTCTTAGTTTGCTTGAATAAATTGGTTGGACCCCCTCATTCATACATTAGTTTTCAAATAAGTTGGTTTGGATTGGAAAAGAGTAGGAAAGTTCATGCTTAAGTGGTGTAAAAGGGAGCTTGTTTTTGATTGTGACTTGGACTTTGTCATGTCATGCTTGAAATTTTTTTAGATTTATTCTTAGTGATTTTTGCTGTAGCATGACATGTTATAAAAAATTGAGATTGCTTAATGTGCCTTGAAAGAATCATGCGTTGTTTTAGCATATTAAAGCATAGTATTGTGGTATTCTCCTTTGATGCTTTATTTGGGTTGACTTGGCGCATGCTCACACCATGTTAAGACTATACCAAGTCACCATAGCCTCTATGATCATTTAGTTTTTGACTTGTAATATCACTTTATGCTTTAATTAATGATGTTCTATTGCTTTGCATGATTATGGCCATTATTGCTCTTTTAGTTGGTTGCTCCCGGTCTTTTGCTATCCAACATAACCAAGTATGAGTTCCACTCATGCATCCAACTCCAAATAAAACCAAGCTATTCCAAAGAGTCCACCATACCTACCTATTAGCATTTGCTATTCCAAGTATATTCATGTTTTTATCCACGTTCCAAATTAAACTTGTTATGTGAAAATTAGTGATTAAAGCTCTCACGAACTTGATGGCACACTTTACTTTCTTGCACTTAATAATATGGAACCATTGTGTCCATCTTTGTTGCGTATATGCTTGCACTTTATAAGTTGAAGTTAGCAGAAGCATGTATCATGGGGAACGCTTTCAACATTGCACTTATTATTCCGTTGATATCATGATTCTTTTGCTTATGGATCCCGACGGTGTGAAATAAAAGGGGAACTTGTAAGATCATGGATTTTGTATGTGTGTTAGAGAAACGCCTGGGCCGCTAGCCTAAGACATGCCTAATCATGGTGGAAACCTGCAGCGTAACCATAATGAGTTGTCTATGAAGCATTCTTCTTATAAAAAAAGAGATAGAGATTGAGAAAAAAGAGAAAAGAAAAAAAATAGATATGTGAAAAGAGGAAAGAGAGAAAAAAGCACCATTTTACCATGGTAAATAAGAAGATTTCTGAGATGCTCGTTGTCTGCTTTCCTTGTCATTTTGATATGGGGATTCTTCCGTATCATCGGGCACGGGGTACCCCATTGGCGGTTCTCTATGATACACATTTACTTACTATAACAAGAACTTACCGGTGACTAAACTTGAGTAGCATGAGGAGCGGTCCTCGTATTCAAGGGGCATGAGATTTCCAACTTATACTTTGTCAAGCATATACTCCATGGTTTGTTCACTTTAACCTTAATCACTTCAAGATGCTTATGATAGGGGCAATGAGAGCTGAAAGCTAATAAGTACCATAATTTTTAGAAGCTCTTTATGAGACTTGAATCCCTTCTTTTACTTTTATGTTGAGTCTCCATCTTCTATCTTTATGCACCTATCAAGAGAGCATAGTGGCCATTCTTAGTTTTATGTGCACTGTCCCAAGACTTGTTGATTGATGCATAACTTTGATATTGCTTGTTCTTAAACTATTTGTATCTAGTCACCCTTATGAACTTCGAACGTGTCCCATGCAATTATGATTTGCTACATTATGAGGGACAAGATGAATGCCACTATGCTATGTTTTATTTATGTGAAACAAACAAACGTCTTGCAAAGCATTGTTATTCATGAATCTTTTGTTTGTACCTTTTCATGTTACAACATAGTTGCTATGTCTTATTGTTAGAACTATATCTTTCATGCTATGTTAAATTACTATGATCCCAGCTATCAATATGCCTTGATCAAGATTGTGATGGTGCATGTCACCTCAAAAATTATTCTTTCTTTTTATCACTTACCTACTCGAGGACGAGCAGGAGTTAAGCTTGGGGATGTTGATACGTTGCTAACATATCTATAATTTTTGATGTTCCATGCTTGTTTTATATCTACTTTCTTATGTTTTGTCCACACTTTGGAGTACTTTTACAGATTTTCTGGAACTAACCTATTAACAAGATGCCACAGTGCCAGTTGCATGTTTTCTTCTGTTTTTGGTTCCAGAAAAGCCAAAAAATGAATATTGTCGGAATTGGACCAGACAAAAGCCAAAGTCGATATTTTACTGGAAGACTCACGGAGCCAGAAGACGAGACGGAGAGGGCCCAGGGGCTGGCCACACCATGTGGTGGCATGGGCTAGCCCTGGCCGCGCCACCAGGTGGTGTGGGCCCCTGATCCACCCACCGACCTTGCCTCTTCGCCTATAAGAAGCCTCCTGATGTAGAAACCCTAAGTAGAACAGCCAACGGCCACGAAAAGTTCCGCAGCGCCGCTGCCACCGAAGGGGAGATTCGGGGGACAGAAAGTCTTTGTTTCGGCACCCTTCCGGGACGGGGAAGTGCCCCCGGAGCCATCTCCATCGATCTCCACCACCATCTCCATCACCATTGCTGATTCCCATGATGATGAGGGAGTAGTTCTCTCTCAAGGCTAAGGGTTCTACCGGTAGCTATGTGTTCATCTCTCTCTATGCATGATCATATTGTGATCATGAGCTTGTAATCTATAGATCTACCTTGTTAGTCAAGTGCTTTAATAGATCTCTGCTCTCCCCATGTGTGTGAAGTTGACAGTGTGCACACCATGGTGGCACTTAGGCTAGAGATTACAATTACTTGTTATGAGTTATATCTGGAGTTGGATGTCTCTATGAAATTGTGGTGTTTGTTGGAACCATCTAGCGCTCAAGGTGACAGTGTGGGGTTATCTAGATGCGGAAAGCGAACTTTGAGGAGTGTTGTTATAGCCCTACCATGGATTAGAGTGTCCAACCAGAGAGTAGTTCAGAGTAGTATCATAAAGAGAAGATATTTATATGAGAGTGTTCACTAGCGAAAGTATGATCCCTAGGCCTTGTTTCTAAACATTGAAACACCGTTTGCAACTATATTTGTTACATGTTTGCTTGCTTCCATCTTTATTTCAGTTTGCCTTTAGTCTATTCCACGCCATCAAAGTATTTTTTGGCACCGTTGTCTTATATCCATACCACTTGTATTTCACTATCTCTTCACCAAACTAGTGCAGATATACACCTAACAAGTGTATTGGGTGTGTTGGGGAAACAAGAGACTTCTCGTATATTCATTGCATGGTTGCTTGAGAGGGATACCTTTGACCACTTCCTCCCTGAGTTCGATAAACCTTGGGTGATCCACTTAAGGGAAACTTGTTGCTGTTATACAAACCTCTCCACTTGGAGGCCCAACAACTGTCTACAAGAATAGAAGTGCGTAGACATCACCCCTTAGTGTGCACCACCAAGAAAGTTCTTCGGTATGAGGCAATGCGTGATGAGCGGGTGTCAGACATATCTACGTTCGCATACAGTCGGTGTAAGCCATATTGCACAGCGAATACACTAAGGTTGAGTTGGCGAGCCTAGCACGTTATAGAGATGTGGCCTCAGAACACAGATGGTCGAAAGATCGAGCACGGGTCGCATGAATGATGTGACCAACGTTTAGCGTCCACCCTAGAACCCACATTGATGGCCGTGATGATCGGGGGAGACGTGGGGAAAAGGGGTCGTGTTATCACTAGAACCCTTTAGGGGATAGATGTTTCTGAGTGGAGTTATTATTAACTCATTTAATTATAAACTTAGTCTAAATTCCTTTTGCAATTCTAAATGTAGAAAATGGTTGTCCCCGATGCGACCTTTCCTGTTGACGATTGGTCAGAAGGAGAGAACCTTAGGCTAGACAGATCAAACTTCTCTATATGGGTTGCGTGTCTCCACGTTCTCCTTAGCGAGAATAACATGGTCGACTATATACTCGATGAGATGGATTTGGAGCAGCCATGTTTCTATGAGACCCCAGAGCAATGGGAAGACCGCTATTACCATTGGGAGATGGCCTCCTTCATTTCAGTTACAATGCGTTTCAGAATGGTGGACGAGTTGTGGCCTGTCGTGGGTAATGTTTACCCTCACACGGTAATGCTATAACTTAGGACACATTTCGTGGAACAAGCATGTATATGGGAGCATGAGCTGATGGGAGACTTCCTCTCCATTAAGATGGAGGAGCACTCATCACTTGACAACCACTTGGAGCGCATGCATGATGCATACATGAGACCTGCATACTTCCTAGATAGTTGGATAACGTGATCTTTTGCAAATGGCATTGTGGTGCGGTCGCTGCCACCAAGCTACCAAGCACAAGTCAGGACTTCCATTATGAGAGGCGATGCGGAAACACAGGATTTCCACATGTTCATATCACATCTTAGGAATGTGATGGTTGAATCCGTTGTTGTTGACGTCATCAATGACAAAGGTATATATTTGATATACAATTTTATAAATATTATAATCGTGCAAACACATTTGTAGTGTTAAGTATATTTGATACTTGTTCTGTTTTACTCAAAACAGGTCCTTCTGCATAGAGCTGCTTGCTGGAGAGGAGGTGACATTGCGTGTTGATGGCGAGCATGATGATGATGGCCAATGACACTCTCCCTCAACATTTGTCACGTAGTTTATGTTTAGGATGGTTGTTGTAATCAAAATATTGTGAAATTCTTTAGTGTGTCTCACACTTTGTGAGACGATTATTCATATCAATTTGTAACAAACAGTTGTTCCACTTTTATGAATGATTGCTATTTGTGTTCATATCTTGTTTGATTATATGTGAATTATCTTGTTGTTTGAAACTAATTGATAATACATGAACATTTGTAAAATATTGAAATGCCTTAAAATACCCAACTTAATGATATGTTCATTAATGAATGAAACCATTGTTTAAATTCAAAGTTATGTTGATAATATGTGAAACACTGATGTCTACGGACTTCTATTCTTGTAGACAGTTGTCGGGCCTTGAAGTGCGGAGGTTTGTAGAACAGCAGCAAGTTTTCCCTTAAGTGGATCACCCAAGGTTTATCGAACTCAGGGAGGAAGTGGTCAAAGGTATTCCTTCTCAAGCAATCCTGCAATCAAGATACAAGAAGTCTCTTGTGTCCCCAACACACCCAAAACCCCTGTCAGGTGTATAGGTGCACTAGTTCGGTGAAGAGATAGTGAAATACAAGTGGTATGGATAATTATAAGTGGTAACGGTGATAGAAAATAGCTTGATGGCGTGTGGTTGATGTGGGAAAAGACTAAAGGCAAACTGAAATAAAGAAGGAAGCAAGCAAACATGTAACAGATCTAATTGCAAATGGTGTATCAATGCTTAGAAACAAGGCCTATGGATCATACTTTCACTAGTGAACACTCTCATATAAATATATCATCTTCATGATACTACGCTGAACTACTCTCCGGTTGGACACTCTAATACATGGTAGGGCTATAACAGCACACCTCAAAGTAAGCCTTTCCCATCTAGAAAACTCCACACTGTCACCTTGAGCACTAGATGGGTCCAACAAACACCACAATTTTATAAAGACATCCAACTCCAGATATAACTCATAACAAGTAATTGTAATCTCTAGCCTAAGTGCCACCATGGTGTGCACGCTGTCACTTTCACACACATGGGAAGAGCAGATATCTATTAAAGCACTTGAGTATCAAGGTGGATCTAGTTGATTACAAAGCTCATGATCACGATATGATCATGCATAGAGAGAGAGATGAACACATAGCTACCAGTAGAACCCTTAGCCTCGAGAGAGAACTACTCCCTCCTCATCATGGGAATCAGCAATAGTGATGGAGATGGTGGTGGAGATCGATGGAGATGGTGGTGGAGATCGATGGAGATGGCTCCGGGGGCACTTCCCCGTCCCGGCAGGGTGCCGGAACAGAGACTTTCTATCCCCCAAATCTCCCCTTTGGTGGCGGCGGCGCAGCGGAACTTTTCGTGGATTTTTGCTTGACTCTTTAGGGTTTTCGCATCGGGAGGCATCTTATAGGCGAAGAGGCAAGGTCGGTGAGCAGCCAGGGGGCCCACACCACCTGGTTGCGCGATCAGGACTAGCCCGCGCCACCACATGGTGTGGCCGCCCTATGCCCCCTCTCCGTCTCGTCTTCTGGCTCCGTGAGTCTTCCGGGAAAATATTGACTTTGGCTTTTGTCTTGTACAATTCCGAGAATATTCATTTTCTGAATTTCTAGAACCAAAAACAGCAGAAAACATGCAACTGGCACTGTGGCATCTTGTTAATAGGTTAGTCCAAGAAAGTGTATTAAAAGTACTCCAAAGTGTGGACAAAACATAAGAAAGTAGATAAAACCAAGCATGGAACATCAAAAATTATGGATACGTTAGCAACGTATCAAACACATTCGATTTCTTATCACATATGAATCATGCATAAGTTCGGCAAAATAACTTGAACACCGTGTATTACTTGAATACAAAGTGTTTGATGAATTGTTGAAAGTAAATACATATTCGATGTATTATGTTTTAACAAAATGGTAATTATCATTATATGATTGTTTAAATGTGTAAATAAGTTTACCAAAGGAAACATAAGTATGAAACTATTTGATATGATCAAAGTGTTTCATCAAACAAAGGGTATCAAATATAAAAGAGAATCTAATTACTACGATTTGATCAATAGTAATGAAATTTGACTTTTTAAGAATGGCATAAAATAAATTGCGGAATGCAATGCATTTGAAATGTCAAAATGCAAAGCATCACAATGTGATATTAGATATCAAAATGGGTGAATAGATGGTGCCAAATAAATCGTTGTAGTCTAGATGTAGAGACCATTAGTTAGAAATAGTTAGCACTCAATTAGAATACATAGTGAACCATCTAGATTCATGAGATCGGCGACATATCTAGTATGGATCATCGTAAAGGTTTTGGATTTTTCAAAATAGCCAAAAATAATGAATAAGTCCTTGTAGAGTATTCATTGGAAACTTTGAATACGAAATCCATAGCCGAAACCAAAAGAGAAGCAAAACTTGTATTTCTTGGATTTTGGTGCATTCTTGAGAAAGTTCGCATTCAGTGATATTTTTTGATTATGGAGCAAATAGAAGATAGTGAAAAATATGATGGGGATTCAAAACCCTGCATCAGAGTGTTGAGAAGCGCAACGGAAAATGTTCCTGAACGATTCCCTTCACAAAGGAAAGAATCAATGATAATGATCATTGTGTTTCCCCACTAGTGTTTTTACTACATAAAGTAGGATTCAAAATGTAGCCCATATCTTGTATGGAGACATTTGTGAATCATTTGTCATGATTCTCGGAATATGACATACCTACGAACTACTAAGAAAATAATGGTAAACTAGAATTATGAGCAATCCTAGAAGCAAAATTCCCTTGAGATTAGAAAGCAACTCGTTGCTGGATCTTACAAAGTAAAGGAGTTACTTGGAATTTTCCCAAATGACTGCAAAGCCATAGTGGAAAAGGGGGTGAATGAAAAAAGCACCATTTGTCAAGTATTGGACGAATTCAACTGAATTTGATTCAAGTGTGCTAAATCTCTAGTGGATTTAAAACTAGTGAAGTACTAGTATCTCATAGTAAATCTCCAAGTTTGATATTTGATCAAAGGATTTTGAAATCGTTCAAAATAGTGAGTGGATATGCAATTTGCATGAAATTGAGTGGGAGCTATAAAACTCTTCCTAAAACAATATGTGAATGACATATTTTTGAGTGGGAGCAATATAAGTCTCAAATTCAAATATGTAGGAACATAGTTTGAGTAAGAGTAGTGACTCATACCCAAATATGTTAGGAACATATTTTGAGTGGGAGCTTATAGGAGCGATTCTTAAGTGTGTTAAGAATAAAAGCGCAAGTACCGATAAATAATGATTTATAAGGTGTAGAAGTTGATAATAAGTGTATTATGATATTATGTAGTATTCCTTAAGGGATTCTGAAAAGGGTTTTAGAATAGAAGCTCATTAAGGAACTGGTCCTTAATAACTCAACTTAGGAATAGTATTAAGTTTAACATCAATGGTTGAAAGAAAGAAAAGGATGATTATCATCCACTATGTTGAGACATAGGTTCTATCTCAGAAAACCATGATGATAACTTAACATAATATATGATCCAATAAGGAACGTTTAAAAGTGATTAAGTTTGAATCATGGAACGTTGAGCTAAGTTTGTCCGAAGTGTCTAATAGAGAACTGCAGACATATTTTCCAAATCCATAAAGGATGACATATCTTAAAGCATAAAGGGTTATGTTATAAGGGAATATGTTGGAAACTCCTGTAAAACCGACTAAAGTCAAGTAGGAAGCGAGGTGAATAAAAACATCGAAAGTTGCACAGAGTGCACTCGTGTTTCGATGAATACATTTATAATAATAGATAAGGGTACCATCTAAAGTGTTATATAATGTTATGGTGGGGCTAGTTTGCTTTTAACGTAGAATGATGTGTCCCAGGGCACATTGCCCATTAGAAAGCCCTTGAGGTTGATCTAAATTCACTGCAGGCTCCTGGAATCTGGCCTTGTTCTGCTGCCATAGCGACGATGCAAACACAAAGATGTTATCATGTGATGATAAAGTATTAATGTCAATCAAGGTGACATTAGTAAGTTGCAAAGGATTTGGGACTATAAAGTAGAGACCCAAGACTCAACCTCTTCCATGAGCAAGCATGTTCAGGGTACCGGATATATGGTGCCAATGATTAGGAACAAATGCGGCTAGTTTATTTGTACTCTAGTGCAAGTGGGAGATTGTTGGAAATATGCCCTAGGGACAAATAATAATAAGGATTATTATCATATTTAATAAAGTTTATGATTAAGTTTTATATCATGCTATAACTGTATTGAGAGGAAATATCAATACACATGTGATATATAAACAACTAGGGGTTCCTAGTGAAACTCTAGTCACTGGTTCATTGGTCGACAGATGATCAAGGTTTCATGATCATGTGGCATTTATGCTAGTTGGAAATGGAGTCAACTTATTCTGAGAATAAGATTATGAACCGATACCCAACCTAAACATCGTGACCCAATCATGTCACGAAGTTCAAGTTACGATGATTAGAAATGGATCCCCGTAGACTATTCCTTAGACTATGAGGCATATCAATCACTATCTCCTGAGAATGCTTAGATAGCATTAAACGTCACTTGGTAATAAAGTGACAATAAAGGTGTGTTCAGGTATTCGGAGGAACCATAGAGGCAATATATGCCAAGAGTGGGATTTGTCCGTCCACGTGACAGAAAGATACTCAAGGGCCCACTCGGAGAAGTTATATCCAATAGCTGCGCAGCGTGTGATTTGATCACAGGGATATCACTCGTCGAACGAGTCAAGTAGCATTGTTCGGTAACGAGATTGAACACGACATGGTGGTGTCATTGATCAGATCTCAGGCAATGCGAGTGTAGAGAGACAAAGGGAATAAGACACGACTGTCCCGATTCAAACAATGAAAGATCTTTGTGGAATGCACAGGGGTCACTTCGCCATCCAGGTCCCTTTGTTGATCATTGGTCCGGGAGTGTCCCGACCATGTCTAGAGTGTTCCCAAACCGTGGGGTATCACGCTTAAGGGTTTGATGATGCTTAGGGAGTGTTTATAGGATCGGTAGAATCGCCGAAGAATAGAAGAGAGAAAACTAGAAGGGTTTCGGTAAGTCCGGAGGATGTCCGGAGTGGAAGTGGAAGGTGTTCCATAGCCACGGAGATTGAATAATATGTGAATGAATGTTAAATATTGATTTAATCATTTATTCATAATTAATTAATAAAATATAAAATAAATTTAAAGGTCAAAAGGCTTAATGGGCCAATTCCGGCGGGAAGAGGGCCCATTAGGGAAAGGTGATGGCTCAATGCACGGCACCCAGAAAAATGCTTGATGGCGGTGTTGATGTAGAGCTCGTTGCGAACCCCAAGAGGAAGGTATGATGAGCACAACAACAAGTTTCCCTCAGTTATGAAACCAAGGTTTAATCGAACCAGTAGGAGCAAGGAAACACCCCAAAGGTGTTACTAGCTGAGCTTTGGCATGGCGCACTACCGGTGCTAGTAGCAACGTGGATACCTGCACAACACAACCACAGAACTTTGTCCCCAACTTGCGATGAGGTTGTCAATCTCACCGTGTTTTGCGGAAAACAAAGGATTAAATGTATCGAATGGAAAGAAGTAAAAGTTTGCAGAAAGAAAACACAAAGCAGAAACAGTTTATAGATTGTATGTAAAGTAAAGGACTGAGATCCATAGTTCACTAGAGGTGGCTCTCCTTAGATAGATAACATGCTGGGTGAACAAATTACAGCGGGGCAATTGACAAACACCGAGAAAGCAATACATGCATATACTAATCATCTTGACTCCTTTGAGACTTGATTGGGCATTACAACATAATACATAGACCGCCATCCAACTGCATCTATGACTAATAATCCACCTTCAGGTTATCATCCGAACCCCCTCCAGTATTAAGTTGCAAGCAACAAATTATTGCTTTACGAACTGCGTGTAAAGTAAACAATATGATTGTTCTATGAACAAAGGATTGTTGTTTTATCCCTAGTAGGAATAGCACATCTAGTACCTTAGAGATTTCTGTCACTTCCCCAGATTACCAGAGGCATGAACCCACTATCGAGCATAAATACTAACTCTTGGAGTTGCTAGCATCTCCTTGGCCAAGATAGCTACTAACAACGGAAAGCATGCAAGATCTCAAATAACAAAGACATGATAGAATCAATAATCAATCTGAAATAGCATCTCAATATCCATCGGATCCCTGATGACCCACAATTATAGGGGGTGTATCGCAGTATTTTCGAGGGAAGTGAAACCCAATTTATTGATTTGACACAAGGGGAGCCAAAGAATACTTATCAGCCTTAACAACTGAGTTATCAATTCAGCTGCACCTAGAAACAATCTTGCTCACAGCAGTTTATCAGTCGCAACGGTTTTGTAGTAGGAATAGTAAAGTAACAGTAGTAGCAAAGCAAAGACAGTAGTAACAAAAGCAGTAAACAGTGGGATTCGAGTGCGATAGGTATAGGGATGGATGGACGGGCGTTGCATGGACAAGACAATTCACATAGCAATCAGAACATAGGGCAATTGCAGATAAATAAGATAAAGCACCCAAATAGTAGACACTCCTTGGCATGTGTTCCATATATAGTCATACGTGCTCGCAATGAGAACTTGCACAACATCTTTTGTCCTGCCAGCCCGTTTGCAGCGGGGCCTCTAGGGAACTACTGGCAATTAAGGTGCTCCTTTTAATAGAGCACCGGAGCAAAGCATTAACACTCCGTGAACACATGTGATCCTCACATCAAAGCCTTTCCCTGCTGGCTACCCCGATTTCTGTCACTTCGGGACCATAGGTTCCGGACAACGACGTGTGTACACAACTTGTAGATAAGACCAGAAACAATACTATCATAATGAATCAATAATAAGTTCAGATCTGAAATCATGGCACTCGGGCCCTAGTGACAAGCATTAAGCACAACAAGTCACAACAAAGTCATAAAGCACTAATAAAAGATAGTAGGCACTATGCCCTAACAATCTGATGCCATTACATGAACGATCTCATCCAATCCCTACCATCCCCATAGCCTACAGCGGGGGATTACTCACTCATAGATGGGGGAAACATGGATGGTCGATGGAGAAGCGATGGTGATGATGATGGCGATGATCTCCTCCAATTTCCCGTCCCGGCAGGGTGCCAGAACGGAGTTTCTGGTGCTGTTTCGTGGAATCTAGTGGTGGCGGCGGAGCGGAACTCCTTATGGAAAAACGTCGAACGCCCCGAGTTTTTAGGTCAGAAGGCTTCTTATAGGCGAAGAGGGAGACCGAGGGGGTGCCTGGGAACACCACACCAGGCCCTGGCATGGCCAGGCCTAGCTCGCGCCTAGCCCGCGCCTGGGGGGGTCTGGCCAGCCCCTGGCCCTCCTCCGTCTCGTATTCTAGCTCCGTGAGTCTTCTGGAAAAATAGGCACTTTGGCTTTTGTCCCGTCCAATTCCGAGAATATTCATTTTCTGACTTTTCTGGAACCAAAAATAGCAGAAAACAGGCACCTGGCACTGTGGCTCTTGTTAATAGGTTAGTCTAAGAAATCATACGAGAAGTACTCCAAAGTTGGAACACAACACAAGAAAGTGGATAAAACCAAGCATGGAGCATCAAAAATTATAGATACATTTGCAATGTATCAACATCCCCAAGCTTAACTCCTGCTCGTCCTCGAGTAGGTAAGTGATAAAAAGAATGACTAATTTTTGAGGTGACATGCACCATCAAAGACTTGACCAAAGTATTTGTAAACATACAAAGCTAGGATCAAAGTACTTCAATCATAACATGAAAGACAGAGTTCTAGCAATAAGACAAAGAAACTATGATGCAACATGAAAAGGCACAAACAAAAGATTCATGAATAACAATGCCTTGCAAGACGTTTGTTTGTTTCACATAAAGAAAACATAGCAAAGTGGCATTCAGCTTGTCCCTCAAAGAGTAGCAAACATAAATGCATAGGACACCTTCAAAGTTCACAAGAGTGACTAGATACAAATAGTTTAAAACAAGCAATATCAAGGTATGCATCAATCAACAAGTCTTGGGACAATGCAGATAGAACTAAGAATGGCCACTATGCTCTCAAGAAAGTGCTCATAGAATGTGTGGAGACTCAACAAGGAAATGAAAAAGGTTTTGAAAAGTTTGAAAGGCTTCCAAATGCTGAAAGTATGGTACTCATTAGCTTTGAGCTCTCATTGCCCCTATCATAAGCATCTTTAATGTGATTAAGGTTAAAGTGACACAACTAAGAGGATATGCTTGACAAGTTATAAATCGAAGTCTCATGCCCCTTACTTACGAAGACCGATCCTCATGCTACTCAACTTCAGTCACAAGTAAGCTCTTGTCATTGTAAGTATATACGTATCATAGAGAACCGCCAACGGGGTACCCCTTGCACATGACACGGGAGCTATCCCATAATCAAAATACAAGGCAAGCAGACAATGAGCATCTCGGCGATCTTTTTATTTACTATGTGCATCGATTTTTATTGAGGATGCTTCATAGAATGCTCATTATGGTTATGCTGCAAGTTTCCACCATGATTAGGCATGGCTTAGGCTAGCGGCCCATGCGTTTCTCTAACATACATACAAACTCCATGATCTTACAAGTTCCACTTTTATTTCACACCGCCGGGATCCATAAGCAAAAGAACATGATATCAACTAGGTACAAAATACCTATGAAGCGTTGAAAGCGGTCCCCATGATACATGGTTCTACTAACTTCAACTCATAAAGCGCAAGCATATGCACAACAAAGAAGGACGCAATGGTTCAGGTTTATTAAATGCAAGAAAAGAAAGTGTCCCATCAAGTTCGTGAGAGCTTTACTAACTAACTTTCTCATAACCAGCAAACGTTTTATTTGGAAGAAAACAAGGCATATTGAATATGCACGGGAGTAGCAAATGATGCTAATAGGTAGTATGGTGGACACTTTGGAGATATTTGGTTTAGGGAGTTGGAAACATGAGTAAAACACTCAGTGGAAGTGAAGGCTAGCAATAGTAAGGGAGCGACAAACGAGAGAGAAATAATGGCCATAATCATGCAGAGCGACAAAACATCATTGATCAAAGCATAAAGTGATACTACAAGCTGAAAACTAAATGATCATAAAGGCTATGGTGACTTGAGATAGTCATAACATGGTGTGAGCATGTGCCAAGTCAACCCAAATAAAGCATCAAAGGAGAATACCACTATACTATGCTTTAATATGCTAAAACAACGCATGATTCATCCAAGGCACATTAAGCAATCTCAATTGTTTATAAGGAGTCATGATACAGCAAATAATACTAAGCATAAAGCCAAAACAATATCAAGCATGGCATGACAAAGCATAGACCACAGTCAAAAACAAGCTCTCTTTACCACCTAAGCATGAGCTTTCCTACTCTTTTCCAAACCAAACCAAACTATTTGAACACCAATGTATGAAAGAGGGGGTCCAACCAATTTATTCAGCAAACTAAGCAAACCACGCAAAATAAAAACCAAAACGAAAACAAAAAAGAAGACGCTCCAAGAACAACACAACTATGCATGAAATTATAAAAATGAAGCGTTCAGAAGAAACCTAGGATTTTTATTGATGAAGAAGGGGATGCCTTGGGCATCCCCAAGCTTTGACGCTTGTACTTCTTGGATATTTCTTGGGGTGCCACGCGTGGCATCCCCAAGCTTGAGCTTTAGTCCATCCTCCATCTCATTACTCATTCCTTCCATACACCTGAAATTTTTCCTTCATACAAAACTTCACACAATCTCATTAGCAACATTAGTGCACTTAAGATAAATAAGTCTCAAGGTTCAGTTCTAACACCAAATAAACTTCCATTAGAACACTAGCTACTGTAGCACTTCCCTCAAAAAGCTCAATTCCCCAAAGGAACTCAAGAAGGAACTAACAAGAAGCAAATGCAGAAAATGGCAGAAATCTGTCAAAACAGACCAGCAGGTAAAGACGAATTTTTTGGAAGACCTTCTGTTGCTCAAATCAAAAAGTGTTGAACTAACGAAAGTTAGATAACAACATGGGGCAGAAGCACAAAAATGTACAGCTCAAGCCGATATACAGAGCTCTCTCAGGAAGGTTTACGGTGAAGCACAGAAATCTATTTCGGGACAGCAACTTTCCCAATCATTACTTCTCTCTCATTAGAGGTTACTCTTGGCACAAAAAGCAAATAAAAAGGATAAGGAGAGGTTATTACAGAGGTAATAACTTCCAAGACTCAACTAAAACTCTTGGGTTATCTCCCAACAAGTACTTTTCTTTAACGCCTTTAAGTTAGGCATAAGAAGCAAAAACTAAAATGGATAGAATAGAAGTAAGCGGAGATAATCATGGTGAAAACATTGTTTTGTTCAATGAAATCCTTTTGTTAACAAGGTTTATCAGATCTTGTTACCAAAACAATTCCATATGAGACAAAACTTTGTATCCCACTAATGATTATGTTACCTCAACCTTGATAGCAATGGTCCCAATCATAATAGTTTCAAATTTTTCCTCTTGGTATGGGACAATATATTTCTCCAACTTGAATGCCCTCAACATGTTCAATTGAATTCAAACCATAAGTCCTTTCAATATTCTTGAGGAAATAGACAATGTGTTCCTTATCATTAACATTGAAAGTCACATTCCGTTGATTATAATTAATAACAGCTCCTGCAGTATTTAAGAAAAGGTCTCAAAAGAGTAATAGACATATTATCATCTTCAAGCATAAAAGTTTGAGAGGATGCTCTCATAATAAATAAGAAGTGAAGTAAAAGAGAGCATCAAGAAGCCAATCCAAAACACATTTAAGTCTAACACACTTCCTATGCATAGGAATCGTGTATGCAAATAAATTCGCAAAGAACAAAGTGGCAGGCATAAGAAGATAAAACAAGAGTGACTTCAAAACTCTCAGCACATAGAGAGGTGTTTTAATACCATGAAAAATTCCACAACCATATTTTCCTCTCTCATAATAATTTTCAGTAGCCTCATGAATAAACTCAACAATATAACTATCACCTAAAGCATGCTCTTCATGATCTACAAGCACTAGAGCTTTATCATAAACATCTTGAAAAGAAACCTTGGGAACATAACATTCATCCTCCTTTAGTAAGCATGGAGGACAATCAAATAATGTAAGAGATAAAGAGTTACTCTCACTAGAAGGTAGGCATGGGTAGCTAATCCATTCTTCCTCCTTTTGTTCATCACTCTCCTCCTCTTTTTCATCTAATGAGATTTCAGGTTCATCAATTTCTTCTTCCATATGATCCTGCAAGGCATTAGTCTCTTCCATTTGTGGAAAGCATCTATTAGTATATTCAAGAATATAGCCGTTTTGTTCCTTGTAATTCTCAAAGAAAAATTTAAGTATACCATAAACCTCATACTTATAACGTGAATCATCAATATTTTCAAGCAAACTAGCAAGTTCAAATGCACCCTTCCAAGCAATAAATTCCTCAATTTGTTCCACATCATAAAGATCATAATTTCCCTTAGCATAGGAAGATATGGTAACATTATCATTATACTCACATTGAAAAGGGAGGTGTTTGTACCTCCTACAGTAACAAGATTTATCAAAGCAATAAGTAACATTATAAGTAGAGCACACGTTTCTAGCAATGGTATACAATCTATCAATTTGTGCTCATAAGTGTTTCCCTTTTTGTGACAGGCGGTGTTCCTTATAATAATATTTTTCATCTTCCGTGAACCCACCTTGCCAATAAGATTCAGATTCAAAGAAACCAACCATTGACAACAAGCATGATAAAGTAAGACAATAACAAAACAACGAAAACAACAACTAGAGTAGGAACTATTTTTTTGTTATTTTTGATAAAGAAACAAGCAAACAAGGAGAAAAATAAACTTAGCTTGAACAATAGTGAATCCAAGTGAACTTTATAAATAAAGCTATGCTCCCCGGCAACGGTGCCAGAAAATAGTCTTGATGACCCACAAGTATAGGGGGTGTATCGTAGTATTTTCGAGGGAAGTGAAACCCAATTTATTGATTCGACACAAGGGGAGCCAAAGAATACTTATCAGCCTTAACAACTGAGTTGTCAATTCAGCTGCACCCGGAAACAATCTTGCTCACAGCAGTTTATCAGTAGCAACAGTTTTGTAGTAGGAATAGTAAAGTAACAGTAGTAGCAAAGCAAAGACAGTAGTAACAAAAGCAGTAAACAGTGGGATTCGAGTGCGGTAGGCATAGGGATGGATGGACGGGCGTTGCATGGACAAGACAATTCACATAGCAATCAGAACATAGGGATTGCAGATAAATAAGATAAAGCACCCAAGTACTAGACAATCCTAGGCATGTGTTCCATATATAGTCATACGTGCTCGCAATGAGAACTTGCACAACATCTTTTGTCCTGCCAGCCCGTTTGTAGCGGGGCCTCTAGGGAACTACTGGAAATTAAGGTGCTCCTTTTAATAGAGCACCGGAGCAAAGCATTAACACTCCATGAACACATGTGATCCTCACATCAAAGCCTTTCCCTTCCGGCTACCCCCGATTTCTGTCACTTCGGGACCATAGGTTCCGGACAACGACGTGTGTACACAACTTGTAGATAAGACCAGAAACAATACTATCATAATGAATCAATAATAAGTTCAGTTCTGAAATCATGGCACTCGGGCCCTAGTGACAAGCATTAAGCACAACAAGTCGCAACAAAGTGATAAAGCACCAATAAAAGATACTAGGAACTATGCGCTAACAATCTGATGCCATTACATGAACGATCTCATCCAATCCCTACCATCCCCATAGCCTACAGTGGGGGATTACTCACTCATAGATGGGGGAAACATGGATGGTCGATGGAGAAGCGATGGTGATGATGATGGCGATGATCTCCTCCAATTCCCCGTCCCGACAGGGTGCCAAAACGGAGTTTCTGGTGCTGTTTCGTGGAATCTGGTGGTGGCGGCGGAGCGGAACTCCTTCTGGAAAAACGTCGAACCCCCCGAGTTTTTAGGTCAGAAGGCTTCTTATAGGCGAAGAGGGAGACCGAGGGGGTGCCTGGGGCCACCACACCAGGCCCTGGCGCGGCCAGGCCTAGCCCGCGCCTGGGGGGAGGGTGGGTGGCCAGCCCCTGGCCCTCCTCCGTCTCGTATTCTGGCTCCGTGAGTCTTCTGGAAAAATAGGAACTTTGGCTTTTGTCCCATCCAATTCCGATAATATTCATTTTCTGACTTTCCTGGAACCAAAAACAGCAGAATACAAGCAGCTGGCACTGTGGCTCTTGTTAATAGGTTAGTCCAAAAAATCATACGAAAAGTACTCCAAAGTTGGAACAAAACACAAGAAATTGGATAAAACCAAGCATGGAGCATCAAAAATTATAGATACATTTGTAATGTATCAATCCCCGCAAACACAACATGCAGAATTACAAATAGATGATCTTGATCATGAACGGAGCTCACAAGATCTAGACATGAAAGCACAAAGGAGGAGAACCAGCCATCTAGCTACTACATGGATCCGTAGTCCAAGGATGAACTACTCACGCATCACACCGGAGGCTTGCATGGTGATGAAGAAGGCCTCCAGGGTGAATTCTCCTCTCCGACAGGGTGCCGGGAAGAGCTTCAGATCCCTGCCGATCTAGGGATGGAGATGACAGCGGCTATAGACTCTTTCGTGGATTTTTGATCGGGTCCTTAGGGTTTTCGTCCTGAGGGCAATATATAGGCGGAAGGAGAGGCCGAGGGGGTGCCGGGAGCGGCCACACCACCCCCTGGCACGGGCCAGGCCTAGCCGCGCGGCCAGGTGGTGTGGTGGCTCCCTGGCCCTTCTCCGTCTCGTATTCTGGCACTTAATCCCTTCTGGAAAAATAGGCACTTTGGCTTTTGTCCCGTCCAATTCCGAGAATATTCATTTTCTGACTTTCCTGGAACCAAAAAAAAAACAGAAAACAGGTAGCTGGCACTGTGGCTTTTGTTAATAGGTTAGTCCAAGAAATCATATGAGAAGTACTCCAAAGTTGGAACAAAACGCAAGAAAGTGGATAAAACCAAGCATGTAACATCATAAATTATGGATACATTTGCAATGTATCAACATCCCCAAGCTTAACTCCTGCTCGTCCTTGAGTAGGTAAGTGATAAAAAGAAAGAATAATTTTTGAGGTGACATGCACCATCAAAGACTTGATCAAAGTATTTGTAAAGCATTCAAAGCTGGGATCATAGTACTTCAATCATAGCATGAAAGACAAAGTTCTAGCAATAAGCAAAGAAACTATGACGCAACATGAAAAGTCACAAACAAAAGATTCATGAATAACAATGCTTTGCAAGACGTTTGTTTGTTTCACATAATGAAAACATGGCATAATAGTATTCAGCTTGTCCCTCAATAGAGTAGCAAATATAAATGCATAGTACACCTTCAAAGTTCATAAGAGTGACTAGATACAATAGTTTAAAACAAGCAATATCAAAGTATGCATCAATCAACTAGTCTTGGGACAATGCACACAACACTAAGAATGGCCACTATGCTCTCAAAGAAGGTGCATAAATATAGAAGGTGGAGACTCAATATAATGGTGGAAGAAAGGACTTTGTAAAAGGAAGTAGGGATTCAAGTCTCATAAAGAGCTTCCAAAAATTATGGTACTTATAGCTTTTAGCTCTCATTGCCCCTATCATAAGCATCTCGAAGTGATTAAGGTAAAAGTGAACAAACTATGGTGTACATGCTTGACGAAGTATAAGTCAGAAATCTCATGTCCCTTGTATACGAGGGCCGCTCCTCATGCTACTCAAGTTTAGTCACCGGTAAGTTCTTGTCATTGTAAGTATATGTGTATCATAGAGAACCGCCAACGGGGTACCCCTTGCCCGATGATACGGAAGAATCCCCATATCAAAATGACAAGGCAAGCAGACAACGAGCATCTCAACAATCTTCTTATTTACCATGGGAATATGGTGCTTGGTTCTCTCTTTCCTCTTTTCATAGTATCTCCTTTTTTTCTCTTTTTCTCTTTTTTCTCAATATAGGACTCTTTTTTTATAAGAAGAATGTTTCATAGACAACTCATTATGGTTACGCTGCAGGTTTCCACCATGTCAGCATGGATTAGACCAGCGGCCCAGGCGTTTCTCTAACACATATACATAACTCCATGGACTTACAAGCTCCCCTTTCATTTCACACTGACGACATCCATATACAAAAGAGCATGATATCAACTAGGTACAAGTACCAAGTGCAAGGTTGGAATCATTCTCCATGAAAGCATGGTTCTGCTAATTCCCAACAAATAAGTGCAAGCATATACAACATAGAAGACACAATGGTTCAAGTTTATTAAGGGCAAGAAAAGTAAAGTGTGCCATCAAGTTCGTGAGAGCTTTAATCACTAGTTTTCTCATAACAAGTTTAATTTGGAAGGTAAACAAAAGCATGACTATACTTGGAATAGCATAAGCTAGTAGGTAGGTATGGTGGACTCTTTGGAACAACTTGGTTTAGGGAGTTGGATGCATGAGTGGAACTCATACTTTGTTGTGGAGGCTAGCAAAAGACTGAGAGCGACAAACTAAGAGAGCAATAATGGCCATAATCATGTAGAACGACAAAACATCATTGATCAAAGCATAAAGTGATACTACAAGTTGAAAACTAAAGGATCATAAAGGCTATGGTGACTTGGGATAGTCATAACATGGTGTGAGCATGCGCCAAGTCAACCCAAATAAAGCATCAAAGGAGAATACCACTATACTATGCTTTAATATGCTAAAACAACGCATGATTCATCCAAGGCACATTAAGCAATCTCAATTGTTTATAACAAGTCATGCTACATCATATAATACTAAGCACAAAACCAAAACAATATCAAGCATGGCATGACAAAGCATAGGCCACAGTCAAAAACGAGCTCTTTTTACCACATAAGCATGAACCTTCCTACTCTTTTCCAAACCAAACCAAACTATTTGCAAACCAATGTAAGAAAGAGGGGGTACAACCAATTTATTCAGCAAACTAAGCAAAGCAAAGAAAAGCAAACGAAAACCAAAACAAAAATGAAAAAGAAGACGCTCCAAGAAAAACACAACTGTGCATGAAACAATAAAAAGGAAGCGTTTGGAAGAAACCTGGGATTTTTATTGATGAAGAAGGGGATGCCTTGGGCATCCCCAAGATTTGACGCTTGTACTTCTTAGATATTTCTTGGGGTGACACGCGTGGCATCCCCAATCTTGAGCTTTAGTCCATCTTTCATCTCATTACTCATTCCTTCCATACACCTGAAATTTTTTCCTTCATACAAAACTTCACACAATCTTTATTAGCAACATTAGTGCACTTAAGATAAATAAGTCCTAAGGTTCAGTTCTAACACCAAATAAACTTCCATTACAACACTAGCTACTGTAGAAATTCCCTCAAAAATCTCAATTCCCCTAAAAGAACTCAAAAAGGAAACCACAAGAAGCAGATGCAGAAAATTGCAGAAATCTGTCAAAACTGACCAGCAGGTAAATACGAATTTTTTAGAAGAACTTATGTTGCTCAAATAAAAAAGTGTTGAACTAACGAAAGTTATATAAAAACCTGGGGCAGAAGAACAAAAAATTATAGCTCAATCTGACATACAGAGCTCTCTCGTGATTTTTTACGGTGAAGCACAGAAATCTGTTTCGGGACAACAACTTTCCCAATCATTACTTCTCTCTGATTAGAGGTTACTCTTGGCACAAAAAGCAAATAAAAAGGATAAGGAGAGGTTATTACAGAGGTAATAACTTCCAAGACTCATCTAAAACTTTTGGGTTATCTCCCAATAAGTACTTTTCTTTAACGCCTTTAAGTTTGGCATAAGAAGCAAGAAAAAGGATCAAGTATTCTCAAATGAAGAAGCATTAAGATCTATACCAGAAATATTTTCAACAAGGCAAGGTATATCATCCAAGTAAGTTCTTGAGGATCCTCTCTCAATACTCTTAGGTTCACTATTCTCATCAAAAGGGTTTGCAGGAACAATCCAATCAAGATTCTTTTCTATGGCATCATGTATTGCTACTAGTTTAAAGGGTCTTGGTATCTTAGGTTCCTCCCCATTAGGTTCGGTTTTGTTCATATTTTATCGTGTACCAACAACATCTACACATGAGCCTAGCATATTGAAACGTTCAAAGACTTTCCTAGCTTCCTTGGCAACATCATAAAACTCTTTAAACAAAGTTTCTAGTATAAAATCCCTCTTTTCAGGATCTTCAATTTCCTTAAGCTTAAGAAACATTACTTGCATTAAGGGGTTGAGATTAACAAACCTAGCTTCTAAGATGTGAATTAAAGAAGCTACAGCAATCTCATAGTTTGGAGCAAGTTCTTCAAGGGATCTATCCTCCGTATCTTCATGCTTACTAACATGATTAAAGAATTCTTCAATATTGTCTTTCCCAATTATAGAACCACTACCAATTGAAAGGTCTTTCAAGGTGAATTTAGGGATCAAAATGGTGAGCTAAGGAAGAGGTGACAACTAAAGGAGACTTAATTTTTGTGTGTTTTTGATAAAGAAAGCAAACTAGTAAAACTATTTTTTTTGGGTTTTTGCAGAGCAAAACAAGCAAACAAAGCAAAACAAAAAAACAAAGTAAAGAGATTGGTTATGAGGGACTCCCCTTGTGAAGATGTCCTTGACTCCCCGGCAATGGCGCCAGAAAATCGCTTGATGGCTCAATGCACGGCGCCCAGAAAAATGCTTCATGGCGGTGTTGATGTAGAGCTCGTTGGGAACCCCAAGAGGAAGGTATGATGAGCACAGCAGCAAGTTTCCCTCAGTTATGAAACCAAGGTTTAATCGAACCAGTAGGAGGAAGAAACACCCCAAAGGTGTTACTAGCTGACCTTTGGCAGGGCGCACTACCGGTGCTAGTAGCAACATGGAGACCTGCACAACAAAACCACAGAACTTTGTCCCCAACTTGCGATGAGGTTGTCAATCTCACCATGTTTTGCAGAAAACAATGGATTAAACGTATCGAATGGAAAGAAGTAAAAGTTTGCAGAAAGTAAACACAAAGCAGTAAAAGATTGTAGATTGTATGCAAAGTAAAGGACCGGGATCCATAGTTCACTAGAGGTGGCTCTCCTTAAGATAGATAACATGTTGGGTGAACAAATTACAGCGGGGCAATTGACAAACACCAAGAAAGAAATACATGCATATACTAATCATCTTGACTCCTTTGAGACTTGATTGGGCATTACAACATAATACATAGACCGCCATCCAACTGCATCTATGACTAATAATCCACCTTCAGGTTATCATCCGAACCCCCTCCAGTATTAAGTTGCAAGCAACAGATTATTGCTTTATGAACTGCATGTAAAGTAAACAATACGATTGTTCTATGAACAAAGGATTGTTGTTTTCTCCCTAGTAGCAACAACACATCTAGTACCTTAGAGATTTCTGTCACTTCCCCAGATTACCAGAGGCATGAACCCACTATCGAGCATAAATACTAACTCTTGGAGTTGCTAGCATCTACTTGGCTAAGATAGCTACTAACAACAGAAAGCATCCAAGATCTCAAATAACAAAGACATGATAGAATCAATAATCAATCTAAAATAGCATCTCAATATCCATCGGATCCCCGCAAACACAACATGTAGAATTACAAATAGATGATCTTGATCATGAACGGAGCTCACAAGATCTAGACATGAAATCACAAAGGAGGAGAACCAGCCATCTAGCTACTACATGGATCCGTAGTCCAAGGATGAACTACTCACGCATCACACCAGAGGCTTGCATGGTGATGAAGAAGGCCTCCAGGGTGAATTCCCCTCTTCGGCAGGGTGCCGGGAAGAGCTTCAGATCCCTCCCGATCTAGGGATGGAGATGACAGCAGCTACAGACTCTTTCGTGGATTTTTGAACGGGTCCTTAGGGTTTTCGTCCCGAGGGCAATATATAGGCGGAAGGAGAGGCCGAGGGGGTGCCGGGAGCGGCCACACCACCCCCTGTCCCGGGCCAGGCCTGGCCGCACGGCCAGGTGGTGTGGTGGCTCCCTGGCCCTTCCCCGTCTCGTATTCTGGCACTTAATCCCTTCTGGAAAAATAGGCACTTTGGCTTTTGTCCCGTCCAATACCGAGAATATTCATTTTCTGACTTTCTTGGAACCAAAAACAGCAGAAAACAGGCAGCTATCACTATGGCTCTTGTTAATAGGTTAGTCCAAGAAATCATATGAAAAGTACTCCAAAGTTGGAACAAAACACAAGAAAGTGGATAAAACCAAGCATGGAACATCAAAAATTATGGATACATTTGCAATGTATCAAAAGGCAAGAGGGGAGAAGGGGCAAGGGGGTGGCTGGCTGGGACCTGTTCATTTGCGGTACCAAAGTTCCTAGGCGATTGCACCACGGTACCTAAGTTGCCTGAAATTGCCGCGTTTCGAAATGTTGGGCCACCAACTACGGAGAGGGGCCATTTCGAGGCAAACTCATCTCACCCCTACCAAATCCAAACATTCCGTGAAACTGCCCCGTGAAGTAGACGGTTGGGACCCTCATGTCAGTAATATTTCCATGACACGAGCGCCAACGCAGCAACCACGTAGGCGAAACGAGGGACTAAAGGATCATAGTGCATTGACAAAATTCACAAATCCACTCCCTCCCTCCTTTTAAATGAACCCTAGCACCTACGGCGTCGAAATCCCCTCTCCAACCAGAATGATCCCTTCAGGCATTTGACTTCCGGCGCCAAGTTGCCGCGCCTACTCACTGCTACCGAGCTCTAATGCCGAATGTCGTGCCAGCCGTTGCAATGATCTAGCCCGCCTCTACCGCCGACGAACTGAGCAGCGCAAAGGATGGCATATCCTATTGCCGAGGAAGAAGTACTTCTGGCTAATTGCGGGTGAGCTACTCTTCTCTTTGCTATTCGCATTACCTATAACTGCTAGCTAGCTATTGGCATTATAGAGATAGATCGAACATAGAATTGTTTGCTAGCACGACGCTGACAAACAATTCTTATCTTTTGTCCCCAATTTCTGTCAAGTAGGATCTCTTCTGAACCCAAATACACGGTTATGGTCACCCTTTGCGGCTACCACATTAAATTAGAAGATGGGAAGAGCAAGTGGAATTGAGCTAGCTGTCTGAAGATGGAAGTAGCGCCTGTGCAGTTTTGCACTATCCCTGGTATGGTTGCTGTTGTGCGTGAACTTGCTGAAATGGGGCCAGAGAAGACTGCACGGTTCAGCTTCATTGATGAATGAGGCTTCACGGTTCCTATAGCGTGTGACAGTCAACTAGTTGGGTTGATGAAGCAGTATGCTGGGCTTCGCGTGGTTATGTTGATTTGTAACATACTGGATGTGGAAGCTCCTGCTACTGGGAGATCCCAGGTATTATTGGACATGGTGATCTAACTCGAACCCCTGCCGTTGTTGAGAAAAATGTGGTTCCTCATCCACGACATGCTTCTGTCAGGCAACCTCCTCGTAGGAGTCCCCGTATTGCCGTTGTGGAAAACTCTGCTCTAGAATCTGTTGGTACTGGTCGTCCCTGTGGTGTTGTTGCTCCGGCTGCTGCTGACCCAATCCGTGCCGCTGTTGAGCAAACTAATCCTTCCGGAGGCTGCCCCGCTATTGTTGCCAAGACAGTTGCCTTGTGTGCTACTCCTCCTCGAAACCATCCTCAAGTTGTGCGAACCTGTGCTCTGGAATCTGCTGGTACTGGTCGTCCCCGTGTTGTTGTTGATATGGCGGCTGTTGACCCAATCCCTACCGTTGTTGAGCAAACTAAGGCTTCCGGAGGCTGCCCCACTATTGTTGCCAAGACTGTTGCCTTGTGTCCTCCTCGAACCCATGCTCAGGTTCAGCGAGCTGCTGGTCTGGAGCTAGCTCATGGTCTGGACTCTTCTAGCACTCGTAGCACTATTGTTGTGGGAACTGCTCCTGATGGTCGATGTGGCATGGCAGCAACTGATCCTATTGTGGCTGCCATTAGCCGAGGCCCTGCCTGTCCACCATGTATTGTAGCTCCCGCTGCTAAGGGACCTCGCCTTGCTCCTGGTCCTAGTACTTCCACCAAGGTTGATCCAGCTAATGACGACGCTGGTGATGGCGACGGTGGCATTGTGGTGGGGTTTGATGGTGCCGCTCCACCTCTCGAACCTCTCGGAGGTTTCTATCATGCAGAACCTGATGATGGCAAAGTAATTGTTCGTATCGGTGTCACGGATTATACTGCAAAATTAGATGATGGCACAAAAAAATTCTATGACGACTTTGATGTAATCCTTGGCAGATACGATCCTAAAGTGGTAGAGTTATCTAACCTGATGGCATCGTTACGTGTGAAGGTGTTGTGGGGGTCCTCCCAGGAAGCACGTTTGGTATATTTTGGTAACAGGAGCAAAAAGGCTATCGAAGTGAAATATACTAGGGATTTAGTCGTACCGCTTACAAGGAAATATTATAGAGGTGAAGTGTACTTCTACTTGATAGTGCAAATGATTGGAGAGGAATTGGATCTCGACAATAGAGATGATGGACTTTTAGAAGGCATGCGTAACCTGATCCATGGCATCACTGGGGCTGGTGCGACTGAGGGTAGCTTCGAACAGTGGAGAGTCTTACAGAGGAGCGTCATAAAGAGGAGCCCCAGAAAGGGCACCCCGGAGAAGAACATCACCAAGGAGACCTCACCAGAGAAGGGGACGCTGAAGAGTCGCGCGAAAAAAGGCACCATGCCGTAGAGTACACCCCTGAGATCCAGTCAAAATGCCACACCGAACAGTAGCAGCAAAAACGCTAAGAGGGCTAGCACTGTGGTGAACACTCCCAGGAGTAGTAGAAAAATGCAAAGATGGCCAGCACGGAGGCTACCACACCTAGTGGGAGCAGAAAAAAAATACTAATTTGGAGTGGAACACGCCGCTGAGGTCAAGCAATAATGCCAGCACGAAGGAGAACACACCCAATAGTAGCAGCAAAAGGGCTAATTCAAAGAAGAACACGCCGTAGAGGTCAGGTAATAATGCCAGCACCCTGGAGCCAACACCCATGAGGGGAGGTAGGAAGGAGATCACACCCAAGAGCGGCAGCAAAAAGCCTAGTTCGATGGGGAATGGAATGCAGATGTCAAGCCCTACTGATACCATCAGGAAAGATTACATTAGGAAGGAGGATGTACACAAGAAGAGCAAGAGGGTTCTGTACAGTCAGGATGAAATTGATTCTGACTACTGTTTGTCTACTAAAGTACCTGGGATGCGTGCAAACGTAAGACCACCCCGTGTGGTTGCAGCAGAACCAACCGAGTGTCTTGGAGAAAATAGAGTTGCCGGTGAGGTAGATTGGGGCAATGTTCCGGTCCATCCGGGTGGAGACGATGGTGCAACCCCACCCATGGGAGTCAATATGATGTGTGCAGTACTAGGCATTAGAGACGATGGCCATGATTCTGAATTAGATGAAGAAGAAGGCACTGTAGAGGATCAAGAATCAGGTGATGATGAAATAGATGAGGAACTTAACGATGAGGCTGGTATTCCAGTCGATTATTTGGGTGTTGAAGTAGAAGAAATGAAACATGACCACGAGTATCCTATAATTTTGGTCGGCACCAAGTTTAGGAGCATGCATGAGTTCAGGATGTCGTTCCGGCTTTTTTGTATCAAGGGGAAGTTCGATGTTTATCGACTGAAGAACATTGCTTAGAGATATGAGGCCGTTTGCAAGTTAACATGGATGAATGGACGGGCCAAGGTACATTGTCCATGGACGATCATAGCAAGAGCCTTACCTGCGTTGAAGGCAATTAGGTGGGGCAATGAATGCAGCAAACCATTAGAACACTCTCTATTTTCACTCTATAACTACAATTGATGTGCGATATCTTTCTGGCAACTAGTCGACTCCGCTTATGTTTTAAATGAATCTGTGTTGCAGGTGAACAAAATGGGCCCTCCACACATGTGTCTGACAGGCATCAAACTGAAATCCTCAATGGCTGATACAGAGTAGGTGGCTATACAATCTATGTCCATACTAAATGATAACCCTAAGGTGAGCGCGAACAATATTCAGACTAGCCTCGGTTCTAAATACAACATTGTCTTACCGTATTACACGGTTTGGAAAGGTAAAGATAAAGCTCTAGGGGTCTTGCACGGGGATTGGACCAATAGCTTCGGGATGTTGTATAACTTCAAGGCGGAGGTACAAGCTAGGTGTCCAGGGAGTGTTGTGGAGATTGACACTAAATCAGTACGTGGTAAAATATATTTCAAAAGATTTTTCATGGCGCTTAAACCTTGCATCCAGGGATTCAAGGACGGCTATAGGCCATATCTGAGTGTAGACATCACTGTCCTAACTGGCAAATGGAAAGGCTGCCTGCCATCTGCCACAACACTTGATGGTCACAACTAGATGTTCCCAGTGGCATTCAGGCTGTTTGAAACAGAAATAGAGGAAAACTGGGTCTGGTTTATGAGGCAGCTCAGGAGATCAATAGGCCACATGGATCCATTGGCTATATCCACAGATGTAAGCAAAGGGCCGACGAATGCAGTGAAGGAGGTGTTCCCGCGAGCTGAAGGTAGAGAATGCCATGCCCATATGATGCTCAACTTGTACTCACACTACGCAGGCAGCGTATTTCGTTACATGTTTCCTGCTGCTAGAGCTTACAAACCTAGTAGTGGCGAATATTTCATGAGCAAGATTTTTGCGGAAGCCCCTAAACTTCTAGAGTACTTAGCCATCTATCATTTGCAGCTATGGAAGAGGAGTCAATTCAACCCTGACATCAAAGTTGATTACATAAACAACAACCTTGCAGAATGCCTGAATAACTGGGTGAAGGACATAAAAGTGCGTCATGTTCATATCTTGATGGACAACATACGTGGTATGATCATGAAGCTGTTAAATATAAGGAGAGAGATCGGTAGGAGACTTCGAGGCCATATGCTAACGCGAGTTGTACAACAACTACATAAGAGAAGCCGAGGACTTGCTCATCTTAAGGTTCTCACGTCAACCAGCAGCAGCTGTGAGGTGGTCGATATGTCCAAGGGTGGAAAAAGTGATGTTGTGAACATCCATCTGCGAGAATGCACCAGCTTAGAGTGGCAGCATACCAGGAAATCTTGCAACCATGCCTTGGCCTTCTTGGTGAAGCAAAGAACTCTACCACATTTGGACCAGTATTTGTCAGACTACTACTCTATGGAAAAGTTCAGAGCTGCGTACGCTGGATCCGTCGAGCCATGTACAGACCCATTACAGTGGCCTCAAGTCCAACCGTCTTTCGAGATTTGCCAGCCAGTTACAAAAAGGGCCAGAGGAAGACCTCAGGTGAATAGGCTTAAGAATTTTCTCGAGAAGAAGGGTTCGGCTTTCTGTGCTACCAAGAAGGGCAAAACAGATGCAAGACCTGCCATCTTATAGGCCATAGAGCTGCGGGCTATCCCCTTAATGCTCCCAAACCTAGGTATGAGATGGTACATTCACAAAAAATTGTTTATAGTCTATAGATATAAGGTAGTAATCCATGTACTGTTTTTTTTACAGGAAGCGCAAGGTAAGAAACAAGACAGCCGGCTCAGTGATTTTGCTGCAGGAAGAAAACCAAAACGAGTGGAGTGATGATGCTGGACAAGATTCTGGTGCTGATTGGCCTGACTTCCCTTGACCCGGAGATGCAGGGTACGTGAAGGTAAGAAAATTGGCACCGAGGAAGAGGAAGAAGGCAGGAGATGAAGAAGCCAGTGGACGTGAAGGCAAGAGGAAGAAAGTTGGAACCCAAGCAAAGAAAGAAGGCTAGCAGTGTAGAAGCCTAATGATGTATTGAACTTGAACCTATATGTAGTTCGGTTAAACTCTGGAGCTATGTGCGTGGAATTTGTCAGGCGAAACAATCTGCCTCCCGTACTTGGAGTAAAATGTATCGTGACTTGAGGATTGGATACGGCCGAGGCCACTAGTTGAATCCGAAATTGTGACTGTGCCACTACTATCCGAACAATCGTGATAGCTGAGCGGTTTAGGGGTCTCCAAAATCGATGGGTGTTACTGGCACAAACATGAATTATTTATAGGCGCTTAATAAATCCCTGCTATTGGCATTACACTTATGATAGGTTTCTAAGCTGAAAAACAAGTTCTAAGTTGGCTGCTACACTCCACAAAGAAGCAACTTATTTCAGGTGCTGGAGAACGACATGACAACATAAACTGCAAATGCAACAGATAATGCTCAAATAACAAGGAAATTGTTTCCACTCTCTGGCCTAATCTTGAGCCCGTCTGTCTCACCACCTCCCTACCACTACCTCCCCTGCACCTGGCGAAGCTCCCGGATCTCTCGCTCCAACGCACAAATCTCCTCTTTCTTGTCCCACACAGCATCACGCAGGTCCTGAACAAGCTCTTTGTGAAAACCTATCAGTGGCTTTTCGATCCACACAAACTTGGCACAGCCAGTCCCCCTCCCTTCCTGCAAAGCAGATCGAAGGAAACAAAAAAGAATTACATTACGCTTTCCGGATCTGGGTTACCATTGTACCTACAATAGGAACTTACCGCTCTGATGCTGCAGTTGCTGCATTTTC
Source organism: Avena eriantha (assembly GCA_910589775.1). NCBI lineage: Eukaryota > Viridiplantae > Streptophyta > Magnoliopsida > Poales > Poaceae > Avena > Avena eriantha. The sequence continues at coordinate 154,150,159 of OU342740.1, read as the reverse complement.
CTACAATATTTTCGTCGATCCAAGAAATCCATCTCGACATATTCTCACCGCACAAACACAACATATCGGGGTAGTAATCGTAGGGCGCCCTCCGGTACCTGATGGGGGCACCCGCCTGATGGTGTTGAGCCGACCCTGATTCCGCCCGAGACGAACTGCATGAGCTGTGAGGCATGAGCGAGGGGAGCGAGGTAGAGGAAAGAGGAGCCTTTGGATGTCAGGGTAGTGGTAAAGCGTGATTTATCCCCACTTAATAACTCGGGCAGAATCCTACCGTCCACATTCAGCTGACAGGTGGGGGACCTAGCGTGCAGACTTGTCAACCAAACCTCGCGCCTTCGTGGTTCAAAGGCCCTCTCGCACGCATTGGACAAATTTTTTTGGCACCTTGCCCGCGTACATATCACTGGGAGGCCTTGCTCAAGAACCAAACATGCCTCGCCCACACTCTTACTCCCTCCTAGGAACTTGTCATGGCTCGCGCCGGTAGATCCATCCGCTCCACTTCTTCCAGTAGGGCTCGCCACGGCGGATCCAACCGAAGATCCTACCATCGCAGTATCAAATGGCCATGGTTTCTTGAGAGGAGCGACAGCTCTACATCTCCGAGCTCGGCCCCTCCTACCTGTAGAAGGACTGATGCGGCGTGGAGCTCGAGCAGGAGCCGCCAGGAACGACGGTGCTCGGTCCATGCCAACTCCGTCACCTTCGTCATTGTCGATTCCGATGAGGAGGACAACGGGGACGAAGCAGTGCAGAACGCCATTGTTGCCTCCTTGGCGAAGGGAAGCCACGAGCGGGAGTGGATGTCGCTGGGAAGGGCACGGCGGTGTCACCAATCAAGGTGGACTCCGACGATAGCACTATGATGTGGGTTTAGATGTTGTTTAGGATGGTATCAATTTCGGTTGTGTTTAGTGCGAGTACAATTATTGTAATGGGTTTGTCGAGCTATACTAAGAAATATGTGCAATAGCAGTGTGTGAGTGCTTCCACTTTATAAATTGTGTTTGTGCGATTTGCATGTTGCATTATCAACGTAGATTACATGTAAACAATCCAACGAAAATCAGATTACAACCGTCAGATGGGAGTGGCAGGATGGAAGAGAAGTGGGGACAGTGGCTTCAAGGGGAAGGAAGAGAAGTAAGGGGGCATGACACTGGCAGGTGGGCTCACGGAACACATGACACTGACATGCAGGAGCGGGAGCACGAAGTATTGCCAGTCTGTCCAGAGCAAGCGGACTTTGCAACGTGATAACAGCAAGCTGATTGGACCAATAACTCGTTGAATTATTAAGGAGTACTAAAAAACAACAATTGGGGTACATTCACACAACACGTATGCTCTACGCACCTGAGAAGCATCGCTTAAGTCTAATAGTAACGACAACATAAGTACTACATTTCCCTGTCGGTATTCTTGATACAAATGTAGAAATGCATCTACCTATTCGGTCCAGCACCGACAAGGTACTGATATGGTACACATAGGATCGACCTTAGGTCCACATACTCTACCTCCCACGGCGTTGGGCAACTCGGCGCCTCGGCTAGCACAAGAATGCTATCGGAGGATGGTGTTGGGCCACGTAGAGATAAACAAAACTTTTTCCCTACGCGGTGATCCCAAGATCCAGCTCAGGTAGAAGGCCACGAGGATGACCACTAGACGCGCAATTGCGGAATTGATGAAGCACGTCGCTTGATGCAGTGCAGTCCTCGCGATCCGTTCCGGTTCCACGATGCACGATCCGTTCTTTCTTCACGATTGTCGAAGTGCTGAACATACATCACCTCCGCCGGTATCCACCCGAACGAGGAGGAGCGCCGGCGATGGACTGCTAGGCCTGGTACGGCGGCGACAGGACGGACTGGGGCTAGGGTTTCCAACACATGGAGTGACCTAAGCTTGTGCTCTAAGCACCTGCGCCCCAACTTATATAGGGAGTGTGCTGACTAAGTCCATGTCTCTATTTGGGTCCAACCCAAATAGATTTCCTGTTTGGGTCTAACCCAAACTTGCTCCCGCTCTTAAGTGTGTGACCCGACAGGCTCATGGTAACCCGGACATGATTCCGAGTCTCACTCGTGATCGATTTGTCGGTAGCAGCCCCTAGCAGAACGTGCCGACTCCCAAGTACCAATAAGTCATGACGACATACCTTTCCAATGCAACTTTTGTCTAAGTCCCTTTTGCCTCACGATATACCTTGTCGGACTATAGGCGAATGATCATCATCCCTTAAATAGTCTGACTCTCTTTCTCGATCCGAGATAAGTGATTCATCTGAGTAACTCTTAGTCGGTTGCCTCGGTTAACACTTAACCGAGACGCGCATGGCCATGCTTTCCAAATCATATCTTCCGAGAGGGCCCAGCGAATATCTCTCCAGATGGAGGGGCAAAATCCCATCTTGGTCATTCACATCACGCAGCTTGATTCACAGTCGACCCGAACTCCGCCTTTATAACTGCCCATTGACGGAACATCGTTTGACAGAACCTAAGTCGGTGATCGTCAACTCGGATTGTGCAATAAGCTCAGGTCTAAGGATTACATTGATTGATACATGCAAATGACGACTTGTTCATTGCATCTCAATATGGGTCAGTCCGACTCGCTAAACTCTTTAGCCGAATCCGTGTAAGTCGGAATAGCATCTCCATGCCCATGACAAGTGGAACCTAGTCCTCTGCTGACTTTCACATTGGTCTAAGTTGTGTGTCCGGCACAACCTCAATGACCAAGGACAATTAGTATGAACAACATGAATATGCAGTTCCACAATCGAATCACATATTCAATGATACATATCAGCAGTTCATACATGGACCATAACCTTATGAATACATTGGGAAATATCATCAACCATGATTGCCTCTAGGGCATATTCCCAATAGTCTCCCACTTGCACTAGAGTCAATCTTCCGACATCACATGTCTAGGCATCTAATGCCCATTGCTCTTAGGTGCGCCTCATGCTTCGGTTTTGGAAGTGGCTTTGTCAACGGATCCGCAATGTTTGCATCCGTGTGTACCTTGCATAACTTGATATCACCTTGATCCACGAACTGGCAAATAAGGTGGTACCGCATGAGTATATGTTTGTTCTTCTGGTGTTGTCTAGGTTCCTTGGCTTGTGCGATAGCACCATTGTTGTCACAATACACATCCAACGAATCGGACGAGCCCTGAACCACACCAAGATCCATGAGGAAATTCCTCATCCAAACGGCTTCTTTTGCTGCCTCCGAGGCAGCAATATACTCAGCCTCTATCATAGACGCAGACACCGTTTCTTGCTTGGAACTTTTCCAGCTCACAACCCCTCCGTTTATCACAAAAACATATCCGGATTGCAAACGAGAATCATCCGAATCAGTGAGATAACTCGCATCCGTGTAACCCCTTACACTGAGTTCATCCTCACCTCCATAAACCAGGAACATATCCTTAGTCCTTCTCAAGTACTTGAGGATATTTTGAGCCGCTGCCCAATGGATTTCTCCAGGGTCAGCCTGGTACCTGCTCACAACACTTAGAGCATAGGAAACATCCGTCCTAGTACAAATCATAGAGTACATGATGGATCCGATTGCATAAGCATACGGAATCGCACTCATCCGACTTCGCTCATCAGTTGTCGAAGGACACTGAGTCTTGCTAAGTTTTACGCCATGGGACATCGGTAAGACCCCTTCTTAGATGACTCCATGTTGAACTTCTTCAACACTTTGTCCAAATATGTACTCTGACTCAATCCAATGAGCCGCTTTGATCTATCTCTATAGATCCGGATTCCTAGTATGTAAGTCGCCTCACCAAAGTCTTTCATCGAAAAACTCTTTTCCAATGATTCCTTGGTCTCTTGCAACATCTGGACATCATTTCCAATCAGCAATATGTCATCCACATATAGGATCAGAAAGTTTACTTTGCTCCCACTAAACTTCTTGTATAAACAAGAGTCATGAACACTCTTGATGAAGCCAAACGATTTGACTACCTCATCAAAGCAAATGTTCCAACTCCGAGATGCTTGCTTCAACCCATAAATGGATTTCGGAAGCTTGCATACCTTGTCAGCATTAGCCGGATCGACAAAACCCTCGGGTTGTATCATATACACGTCCTCAGTTAAATTTACACTAAGGAAAGACGTCTTGACATCCATCTGCCATATCTCATAGTCGAAATAGGATGCTATAGCTAACATGATCCGAACTGATTTAAGCATTGCCACAGGAGAGAAAGTCTCATCATAGTCAACTCCTTGAACTTGTCGGAACCCCTTCGCGAGAAGCCATGCCTTATAGATAGAAACATTTCCATCCATATCAGTTTTCTTCTTAAAGACCCATTTGCACTCGACGGGTCTTGCACCGTCTGGCAGATCAACCAAGTTCCAAACTTGATTTTCATCCATGGACTTTAACTCGGATCTCATGGCTCCAAGCCATGACTCAGAATCAGAACCCACCATCTCTTCCGAATAAGTTGCCGTCTCATCAATGTCTAACAGCAACACATCACAAACACTTCGCAATCTGGCCGATCTTCGCAGAGTCGGTGCAGTTGCCGGCTCATGTACCACGACTGGCTCAACCTGCAAGGCTTTTTCCGACTCGCTACTGGCCGGTACCTCTCGAATTTCTTTGAGTTGCACCATGCTCCCACTGACTCCCAAACTGAGAAACTCTTTCTCAAGGAAGACTCCGTTCCGAGCGACAAACACTTTGCCCTCTTCTCGGTTGTAGAAGTAGTAACCCAAGGTTTCCCTCGGATACCCCACGAAAATACACTTATCCGACTTAGCTGTAAGCTTGTCCGACTGAAGTCGCTTGACAAAAGATTCACAACCCCAAATCTTAAGAAAAGACAAACTCGGCTTCTTGCCAGTCCACATCTCATGTGGTGTCTTCTCTACCGACTTTGATGGTACTCTGTTTAGTGTGAATACTCCAAATTCTAGAAAATAACCCAAAAATGATAAAGGCAGATCTGTCCGACTCATCATTGATCGTACCATGTCCAACAAGGTCCGATTCCTCCTTTCTGACACACCGTTTCTCTGCGACGTTCCTGGAGGAGTGAGCTGGGGAACTATTCCACAACTCTTCAGATGGTAATCAAACTCATGGCTCATGTATTCGCCTCCTTGGTCCGACCGAAGAAACTTTATTTTCTTGCCGAGTTGATTTTGTACCTCATTCTGGAATTCCTTGAACTTTTTAAAGGCTTCCGACTTATGTTTCATCAAGTAGATATATCCATACCTACTCAATCATCAGCGAAGGTAATGAAGTACTCATAACCACCTCTGGTTGTCGTGCTCATTGGGCCACATACATCACTATGTACTAGTCCCAATAAGTCAGACACCCTTTCACAACTCTTTGCAAAAGGTGTCTTGGTCATCTTGCCGAGAAGGCATGATTCGCATGTCTCAAATGACTCCATGTCGAACGAAGTTAGGAGTCCATCAACATGGAGCTTCTTCATGAGTTTCTAGCTTATATGACCAAGCCGATAATGCCAAAATTAAGTCATATTTAGATCATTTGGTTTCAACCTTTTCACATTTATGTTATAGACAGATTCACCCTCAAGATTCAAAATAAATAACCCGTCCCGAATGGGTGCAAAGCCGTGAAACATAGCATTCAAATATAAAGAACAACCATTATTCTTAATATTCGACTCATAGCCTTGTCTGATCAAACATAAGGTAGAAATAATGTTTCGACTAAGCACTGGAAAATAATAACAATTATTCAGCTCCATTAAGAATCCGGAAGGTAAATGAAGTTGCATCGTGCCGGCTTCCAACGCAACGACTCTCGCTTTGTTGCCGACTCAAATGTCAACCTCGCCTCTCGCCATGCCCTTAGTTCTTACTAGTCCCTACAACGAGTTGCAGATGTGAATGACTGATCCGGTATCATATACCCAAGAACTACCAGGTGCATTAGCAAGATAAATGTCTATAACATTGCAAACAAGTGTACCTGAGGCGGAAGTCACACCTCCACTCTTGGCTTTGTCAGCCAGATACTTGCTGCAATTCCTCTTCCAGTGGCCATCCGACTTGCAGTTGAAGCAAGTGGATCCAGCTGTAGGAGATGGCTTAGTCCCTAAGGAAGCGCTTTGGACTGGGTCCTCCGCCTTACCTCCCAACTTTGCCTTCTTCTTCTTAGTCCTAGAACTCTTCTTGAACTTAGCCTTGTTTTGTACCATCAACACTTGACTGGCACCTTTCTTGAGATCCACCTCAGCCTGCTTGAGCATCCCATGTAATTCAGTGAGCTTCTTATCCATACCATGCATGTGGTAGTTCGATATGAACTAGCCATACACACTAGGAAGAGAGTTCAGAATGATGTCCGTAGCGAACTCTTCGCTAATGGGGTAGCCAAGCGTTTCCAGAGACTGCACGTAACCAACCATCTTGATCACATGCGGACTCAGTGGATCGCCATCCTTAAGCTTGCAGCTCAACAAAGCCTGAGAGACTTGATACCTCTCAGTTTTTGCCTGAGCCTGGAACATGCTTTTGAGGCTTTCGATCATATCGTAGGCCTCAACATTCTCGAACTTCTGCTGCAAGTCTGGTTCCATGTGAGCAAGCATAAGACAGCTAATCTCCGTGGATTCATCACAAATCCGACGGTAGGTATTGGTGGCTGCGACAGTCGCATTCTCATCCGGCTCAGCTGGAAGTGGGTTTTCTAGGACACGGTCCCTTTTTTCTTGTTTGAGAACAATTCTCAGATTACGATACCAGTTGGTGAAATTAGTTCCATTCATCTTATCTTTCTCTAAGATGGTTCTCAAAGCAAAACCGGAAATCTGAGGAAGACTGCTAGGTGCCATTGATCTACAACATAAAATATGCAAAACACTTAAGACATGTATCCATAAAGAGCAAGCATATTAAACACTTTAATATTTATGCTCCCACTAGAACCAACACCCCTCCGATGGTTACTTAGTGATCCAGGACCCTAAATAAGCAAGTCGACTAGTGATCTTTAGCATCACCGCTAGCTGTCAAGTGATCTAGGTAGAGAACTCCTTGTCAATTGTATCTCATATGACTCCTGTTGGATGGGTGGCATCACATGCCCCAGCTCCCATCAGACCTTTCCCCGAGTCCCACAACCGTTGTGATAGACCCATCTAGATTACCGAGTGCTTCCGCTGTAAGAGTCCGACTCGAAATCACCTAGTCGGAAAGAATTGATAGCACCTCAATTTTATTAGCCCACTACCAAAAATGTCTGACTTGTGATGGTGCAGCACTGGCGGGGAAACTGGCTAGACCTTCTTTGAGGGATTACTTTCTACCAACTATCTAATAGAGGTAAAACAGAGACATAACAATAACACAAAATAAAGCAATCATAATGTGAAATGGTATGGCTCTCTTCATGGCGATCTCCATCTCCATAAAGCCTGTAATCCGACTCGTGTCAACTCTTGTCACGTGCCGTCTTACACCATGTAGCCGACTTGTACATCGACTAGCATGCCTTCCGGATTCTCCAAACCGCTACACTAGCTAGTAATGCAAATTACACAGAGAATCCGACACGCAGGCCGTTATACAATAAGATGACAGCACCTAGGCTCCAGCTGGCTGACACAAACCGTGATACGCAGATCACGTATGGATTACACACATCACATGCGCATAAGCCATACCATTCACAACATCATCCTGCAAAAACAAGTTATGCATAGATACGATATCTACTGGCGTTGTGAAACTCGCAACGACATCTAAGGCGCTACGACAGGGAGAAGCCGGCAGTCTCGCTAGCCGGATAGCGGGCGGGGATCGAAGGGGCAGCGCCCCCCCCCCCCCCCCCGTGGGTGCGAGCAACGCCGACGATTTTTCCGAAAAACGCAAATCTCATCTGCATTCCGGACATGGATTTCATCATCGGATAAAACAATTTTACCAAAATCCGATCCAGACTCCAATTTGACCAAACTGTTTGATCTTCGATCACCACATCCGGGTTTACGTGTCATAGTCTACCCCAATGGTGGATGCCGACCGGTAGGGGTATGTTGTTCCACGACCTTAGCAGTTAGATCACGGAAACCAGATCATCCATTCCCCCGAGTATAGTTGATCCATTCAAATTTGTACAAAACCGATCTATCTCATAGATCGACCACCAAAACTGCAATTAGATCCAATCTAACGCCAACCACATATCACATATGCGCAATCTCGAGCCTAAAACCAGAAGCAAACGCTCTGATACCACTGTTGGGCCACGTAGAGATAAACAAAACTTTTTCCCTACGCGGTGATCCCAAGATCCAGCTCAGGTACAAGGCCACGAGGATTACCACTAGACGCGCAGTTGCGGAATTGATGAAGCAAGTCACTTGATGCAGTGTACTCCTCGCGATCCGTTCCGGTTCCACGATGCACAATCCGTTCTTTCTTCACGATCGTCGAAGTGCTGAACGTACAACACCTCCGCTAGTATCCACACGTACGAGGAGGAACGCCAGTGATGGATTGCTAGGTCCGGTACGGCGGCGACAGGACGGACTGGGGCTAGGGTTTCCAACACATGGAGTGACCTAAGCTTGTGCTCTAAGCACCTGCGCCCCAGCTTATATAGGGAGTGAAAGTGGTCTCCACTCACTTATGACCCATTCACTAAAAGGCCTATATTAGTCACTGCAAGTCCAACTTTCTGACTAAGTCCATGTCTCTATTTGGATCCAACCCAAATAGATTTCCTATCTGGGTCTAACCCAAACTTGCTCCCGCTCTTAAGTGTGTGACCCGACAGGCTCATGGTAACCCGTACACGATTCTGAGTCTCACCCGTGATCGATCAGTCGGTAGCGGCCCCTAGCAGAACGTGCCAACTCCCAAGTACCAATAAGTCATGACGACATACCTTTCCAATGCAACTTTCGTCTAAGTCCCTTTTGCCTCACGATATACCTTGTCGGACTATAGGCGAATGATCGTCATCCCTTAAATAGTCCATCTCTCTTTCTCGATCTGAGATAAGTGATTCATCCGACTAACTCTTAGTCGGTTGCCTCGGTTAACACTTAACCGAGACGCGCATGGCCATGCTTTTCGAATCATATCTTCTGAGAGGGCCTAGAAAATATCTCTCTAGACGGAGGGGCAAAATCCCATCTTGGTCATTCACATCACGCAGCTTGATTCACAGTCGACCCGAACTCCGCCTTTATAACTGCCCATTGACGGAACAACGTTTGACAGAACCTAAGTCAGTGATCCTCAACTCGGACTGTGCAATAACCTCAGGTCTAAGGATTACATTGATTGAGACATGCAAATAACGACTTGTTCGGTGCATCTCAATATGGGTCATTCCGACTCGCTAAACTCTTTAGTCGAATCCGTGTAAGTCGGAATAACATCTCCATGCCCATGACAAGTGGAACCTGGTCATCTGCCGACTTTCACATTGGTTTAAGTTGTGTGTCCGGCACAACCTCAATGACCAAGGACAATTAGTATGAACAACATGAATATGCAGTTCCACAATCGAATCACATATTCAATGATACATATCAGCAGTTCATACATGGACCATAACCTTATGAATACATTGGGAAATATCATCAACCATGATTGCCTCTAGGGCATATTCCCAAAAGTTGGTGGCTGGGCGTTCCCCCACATGCGCACCGTGTATAGGGGCCAGATGCACGAGACCAACCTAACACATACCGCACACACGAAGGTGGGCCCACCTCTGGTTCCTGGAACACCGGTGGTGATGCTTAGGACAAAAACAAAGCCGCCCCCCTTGAAAATTAGCCAGCGGCGTGCCGAGTCAGTGAACGACACCTGCTCTTGGAGAAGTTGGGATTGCCCGTAGGAGATCCTAATCACTTCGATCAAGTGCTCCTCTGCAAGGTGGACGATGAGCTCTACCGGCGGGCCGGTGTAGTTGCAGCCTGGCTCCATGCAGGAGCACGCGCGGTGCGGGAGCTCGTGGTAGGAGTAACGGCGAAAGCATCCTGGGTGGGAGAACACGAGCGGGAACGTTGCTGCAAAGTTGCGCCCGAGGATCTCTAGATTCTTGGGCTACAGAATCTGCCACATCTATAGTTCGTCGAGAAATCGGAAAAAACATCAGCAGTTAGATTCCTGAATAGCAGGAATATGTAAGATAAATTCAAAAGCTTGCAAAATGATTTCTTGGCATGAAGGTAGCGACCCGAGAATCATCGGATGTCGTCCGGGCACACGCATGAAAGCCCGTGGCATCGTCCGGGCACAGTGACCTGTGGTGGATGAGAGGAGAGGGGGCTGTGGAGTAGACGTGCTCACTCACGAGGTCTATGATATTACTAGTAGGCTATAGAGGATTGTAAATAATAGTAATATAAGTGAAAATGTAAGTGTGGCAAATTATGTCGCGGAATAGCCTACTCGCGGATCGCTCTTATGAAGAACCATCTTATTTGTCCACGCGCCCCAATTGAACGGTCTGCAACAATCAGATCAGACAACTAGTTCTTCAGGGGGGCTTCTAGAAGACGCGAGCTTACGTGGTTTAGTGGAATAACACACATGCAATTACTCTGGTGGATCCATATGTGGTTTGTGAAAAGAACACACATGCAATGACATTGGTGAATCCATATGTGGTTCATGAAAAGAACACACATGCAATGACTCTGGTGGATCCATGTGTGGTTTGTGGAAAGAACACACATGCAATGGCATTGATGGATCCATATGTGGTTTGTGAAAAGAACACACATGCAATGACATTGGTTGATCCATATGTGGTTTGAGAAAAGAAAACACATGCAATGACATTGGTTGATCCATATGTGGTTTCTAAAAAGAACACACATGCAATTACTCTGGTGGATACATAAGTGGTTTGTGGAAAGAACACACATGTAATAGCATTGCTGGATCCTTACGTGGTTTCGTGGAAAGAACACACATGCAATGAAAAGAACACACATGCAATGACATTTGTTGATCCATATGTGGTTTGTGGAAAGAACACACATGCAATGACATTGGTTGATCCATGTGTGGTTTGTGAAAAGAACACACATGCAATTACTCTGGTGGATACATATGTGGTTTGTGAAAATAACACACATCCAATCGCATTGGTGGATCCATATGTGGTTTCGTGGAAAGAACACACATGCAATTAATCTGTTGGATCCATATGTGGTTTGTGAAAAGAACACACATGCAATGGCATTGGTGGATCCATATGTGGTTCATGAAAAGAACACGCATGCAATTACTCTGGTGGATCCATGTGTGGTTTGTGGAAAGGACACACATGCAATGACATTGGTGGATCCATATGTGGTTTGTGAAAAGAAAACACATCCAATGACATTGGTTGATCCATATGTGGTTTGTGAAAAGAAAACACATGCAATGACATTGGTTGATCCATATGTGGTTTGTGAAAAGAACTCACATGCAATTACTCTGGTGGATACATATGTGGTTTGTGGAAAGAACACACATGCAATGGCATTGGTGGATCCTTACGTGGTTTTGCAGAAAGAACACACATGCAATGACTCTAGTGGATCCATATGTGGTTCATGAAAATAACACACATGCAATGACATTGGCTGATCCATATGTGGTTTGTGGAAAGAACACACATGCAATGACATTGGTTTATCAATGTGTGGTTTGTGAAAAGAACACACATGCAATTACTCTCGTGGATACATATGTGGTTTGTGAAAAGAACACACATGCAATGGCATTGGTGGATCCATATGTGGTTCATGAAAAGAACACACATGGAGTGATAGGACATTGGTTGATCAATATATGGTTTGTGAAAAGAACACACATGCAATGACTCCGGTGGATCCATATGTGGTTTATGGAAAGAACACACATGCAATGGCATTGGTAGATCCATATGTGGTTTGTGAAAAGAACACACATGCAATGGCATTGGTTGTATGTGTTTTGTGGAAAGAACACACATGCAATGACATTGGTTGATCCATATGTGGTTTGTGAAAAGAAGACACATGCAATGACATTGGTTCATCCATATGTGGTTGGTGAAAAGAACACACATGCAATTACTCTGGTGCATACATATGTGGTTGATGGAAAGAACACACATGCATTGGCATTGGTTGATCCATACGTGGTTTTGTGCAAAGAACATGCATGCAATGACTATAGTGGATCCATATCTGGTTCATGAAAAGAACACACATGCAATGACATTGGTTGATCCATATGTGGTTAGTGGAAAGAACATACATGCAATGACATTGGTTGATCCATGTGTGGTTTGTGAAAAGAACACATATGCAATTACTCTGGTGGCTACATATGTCGTTTGTGGAAAGAAAACACATGCAATGGAATTAGTGGATGCATATGTGGTTCATGGCAAGAGCACACATGCAATGACATTGGTTGATCCATATGTGGTTTGTGACAATAACACACATGCAATGCCATTGGTTGATCCATGTGGTTTGTGGAAAAGAACAAACATGCAATGAATCAGGTGGATCCATATGTGGTTTGTGAAAAGAACACAAATGCAATGGCATTGGTTGATCCCTATGTGGTTTGTCGAAAGAACAGACATGCAATGACACTGGTTGATCCATATGTGGTTTGTGAAAAGAACACACATGCAATGGCTCTGGTGGATCCATGTGTGGTTTGTGGAAAGAACACACATGCAATGAAATTGGTGGATCGATATGTGGTTCATGAAAATAACACACATGCAACGACATTGGTTGATTCATATGTGGTTTGTGGAAAGAACACACATGCAAGGACATTGGATGATCCATATGTGGTTTGTGAAAAGAACACAAATGCAATTACTCTGGTCGATACCTATGTGGTTTGTAGAAAGAACACACAGGCAATAACATTGGTTGATCCATATGTGGTTTGTGACAATAACACTCATGCAATGCCATTGGTTGATCCATGTGGTTTGTAGAAAAGAACACACATGCAATGACTCTGGTGGATCTATGTGTGGTTTGTGGAAAGAACACACATGCAATTACTCTGGTGGATCCATATGTGGGTTGTGAAAAGAACACACATGCAATGACTCTAGTAGGTCCATATGTGGTTTGTGAAAAGAACACACATGCAATGACTATAGTGGATCCATATGTGGTTTGTGAAAAGAACACACATGCAATGACATTGGTTGATCCATATGTGGTTTGTTAAAAGAACACACATGCAATGCCTCTAGTGGATCCATATGTGGTTTTTGGAAATAACACAGATGCAATGACTCTAGTGGATCCATATGTGGTTCATGAAAAGAACACACATGCAATGACATTAGTGGATCTATATGTGGTTTGTGGAAAGAACACACATGCAATGACATTGGTTGATCCATATGTGGTTTGTGGAAAGAACACACATGGAATTACTCTGGTGGATACGTATGTGGTTTGTGGAAAGAACACACAGACAATGACATTGGTTGATCCATATGTGGTTTGTGAAAAGAACACACACGAATTACTCTGGTGGATACATATGTGGTTTGTGGAAAGAACACACATGCAATAGCATCGGTGGATCCATGTGGTTATTGGAAAAAACATACATGCAATGACTCTGGTGGATCCATGTGTGGTTTGTGGAAAGAACACATATGCAATTACATTGGTTGATCCATATGTGTGTTGTGAAAAGAACACACATGCCATGACTCTAGTTCTGCTTTTAGTATAAGAACACACATGCAATGACTCTAGTGGGTCCATATGTGGTTTGTGAAAAGAACACACATGCAATGACTCTAGTTGATCCATATGTGGTTTGTGAAAAGTACACACGTGAAATGACTCTAGTATTGGTTTTAGGATAAGAACACACATGCAATGACTCTAGTCGGTCCATATGTGGTTTGTGAAAAGAACACACATGCAATGACTATAGTGGATCCATATGTGGTTTGTGAAAAGAATACACATGCAATGACATTGGTTGATCCATATGTGGTTTGTGAAAAGAACACACATGCAATGACTCTAGTGGAGCCATATGTGGTTTGTGGAAAGAACACACATGCAATGACTCTACTGGATCCATACGTGGTTTGTGAAAAGAACACACATGCAATTACTCCAGTGGATACGTATGTGGTTTGTGGAAAGAACACACATGCAATGGCATTGGTGGATCCATGTGTGGTTCATGGAAATAACACACATGCAATGGCATTGGTGGATCCATCTGTGGTTTGTGACAATAACACACATGTAATGCCATTGGTTGATCCATGTGGTTTGTGGAAAAGAACACACATGCAATGACTTTGGTGGATCCATGTATGGTTTGTGGAAAGAACACACATGCAATGACATTGGTTGATCCATATGTGGGTTGTGAAAAGAACACACATTCAATGAATCTAGTGCTGGTTTTAGTATAAGAACACACGTGCAATGACTAGTGGGTCCATATGTGGTTTGTGAAAAGAACACACATGCAATGACTCTAGTGGGAGAATATCATTTTGCGGCCCGAAAGTTGGGGTGTCCAGGCAACGCGGTACCCAAGTTCCCTAAAATCACCAGCGATGACTACAGTTAGTGTGCCAAATACTTAGAGGGTCTTTTTCGGCACGAATTCAACTTTATGTTTCAATACAAAAAATCAGGCTAACGGCCGTCAAGTTGGCCCCCCTGTCAGTTCTCGCCGTTATGTCGCTCCTGTCGCTCCCATCGCTTAGGTGTCAATTAGGCTTGTAGCGTTGGCGCCTACATCCATTACGCGTCTTCTTCTTCCTCGGAGCGGCAATCTGTGGGGCGTCACAGCCATGGCGCGGAGCTGGGACGTGGACGAACCTGCTCGGCCCAGCTCTCCTCCCTGTAGGCTTGCAGCGTTGGCGCCTGCATCCATTACTCGTCTTCTTCCCCGGAGCGGCAATCTGTGGTCGTGGCCATGGCGCAGAGCTGCAAAGTGATGAAGCTGCTCGGCCCCGCTCTCCTCCCCATCCCGAGTCGGAGCTCGCCCTCACCGTGGACGCACCCATGGCACGGTCGGGGACGAGAATTGGTTCCCGGTGAGATCTATCACCTTGTCGACCATGCTCGGTTCTGTTTTCCTCCTATAGAATCTGAGCTCGCTGTCGTCGTGGTTGCACCCGCACCAATTCTGCCACCTTTGTCGAGGTCTCTGTGGTAGCTCAAGTTCTAGGGCTCTCCATGTTCTTCCATGTTGGGCCTGTAAGTGTTGTTGTATGTTAAACTAGCAAATCTATTTTGTTCAAATCTCTTGGGCTGTACCAACTTCATTGTGTTTAATTATGAAATACAAAATATAAATGACTTCTCTCAATTTCTCGCATAGAAAAATGCAGAGCTAATTTCATATTCTCGCAAGAACTGGCCCCACTTGTTGAACCGGCGGCACTGCCACGATCTTCACGTAGCCACGGTGAGTTCTCGAACCGAAAGTTGTAGTTACCACATTTCTTCTGCACTCATTCCTCTCCTCAGTCATTCCTCTGTAGTTTTTCCTAGGCGCTTCTTCTTCCTCTGTTATGGAACCATCGGTTTATCTTCTTCTTCCTCTTGCAGGTAGTTCCTTGCAGGCAATTCCTTTCACTCATTTCCTTGCAGGCATGGACGATGGGAAACGCACAACAGAGACCCACTTGGTCCCTGCCCATGGCACCACGACTTTGACAGTGGTGTACACAAATGATGAAGCGACTGTGGAGACAACTCTCGCCAGGTTTGAGCAATTGCCTCAGAAAGAGAAGCACAAGTTTGTGGGGCTAGACTTGGAGTACACCCGTGCAAAATAAGCAAAAAATTCCTCCACAAGAGATCGCGGTCGTGCAAATCGCCATACATGAGGAGGTCCTCATTTACCACTTCTGCAGGTATGTGAAATTTAAATTTGAGATCACCACTTCTGCATCCCTTGTTCCCTTGAATCCCTAGAACCATCTAAGTGCAGGAGTAAACCAACTGAGATGCGTTGTCCGGCTCTGGTCGAGTTCTTGTGTAGGAAAGGGATAACTTTCACTAGCGTGGATATCAAAAATGACACAATTATGCTTTCTCGTGCGTTGATAAAAATCCCAGAGGGGCACCACATCGACATCCAAAATCTGTACAAGATCAAATCATACCCAGCGAAGGATGGCATGGGTGATCTGGCAGCGGAAATCATTGATAAATCCTATGAAAAACTGCAGAAATTGAAGCGACTTGATCACGACTACTGGGAGTGGAAGCCGATGAGCCAGGTGCACCTCGAGTATGCAGCCAGAGACGCCTACATGGCGTACGAGTTGTACAGTAAGCTCATTACCATGAAAGATGGGATGGTTAAGGTGGGTTTTTTCGCGAGAGAGCTATGCCTTGGTTGCAAGCTAGCCCAGGAGAAGAAGCGCGAGAAGGAAAGAAAGCGGTTTCAGGACGAGCAGGGATCTTGGGACGGTGGCGACATCAAGTGGCTGAAGGGGAAGCAAGTCAAAGACGACAACAAGTGGTGGTGATACATTATGTGTTTGAACTAGATTTTAGTATCTAGTTTATTATGTGTGTGATACATTTAGTTAGTTCAATACAAAATTTCGACCAATTTAACTTGTTGATGTATTTCTTGACAATTTTAATATAATCGAGCACTAGAAATATTTTGTACTGTGCATGAGCATGATCAGTAAATATAATGGAACACTAGAAACTTTAAGGCACTCCATAAAGGAGTAGATTAATATATAAGGTTCACTAGAGACACCACAGATATATTGTCTTACATGCCACACACAGGTAATAATTAACTAGAACAAAATAAAAGAAGGGGCTGCAGCAGGAGGTCGGGACACGGAGACGCCTAGCAGGGCAGGGGTTTATCAGCAGGAGGCAACGACAACCTAGTCAATGGGATACATGCCAGTCCTGACATACTCCCGGAGGAATTTTCCGTAGGCTGCGTGCCACGCTAAGGTAATCGACCTATGGCTTCTGCCTCCACCTTTGCCAACGCCCTCCGCATGCTGGATCATGCTGTTGAGGTCCACATTGATTGCTCTGCCACAGAATGGGCAAAACAGTCTCCCCCTATGGTGGAAACAGATTAGCCCACACAGTAACCGTCTCGGCATGTAGCGGTTCTTGTTGTCCCTGGATACCTTGCTATCGTCCACTTCATTATCATTCTCCTATTGATTTTTAAGAACATAACTTAGAACTCATACATATGATTGAATTGTATTACAACTCAAGAATTGACAACATGTATATGTAAGACAATATCCGTGGATATCAAAGATAAAGCATCTCAGCAATAGTTTGATCGGTTCATATATCATTTCATCTCAACACAATGACAAATAATTGCATCATATTGCGGCCTCATAAGTTTCTTCAGGGATGGAGTCAGCGAACCAAGTAACAATTGCTGTCATGGTGGTGTCACGGCAGATGCCATGGATAGGCTAATGGTGGGGACTAAATGCACTAGGGGAATCCAGGGAGGGATAGTGAGGTGATTCCACACACAGAAGGTTTATATTTGATTCACTTCCAAGGTTTACAAGTGCTCCTAGAGCTGTATTGGAGAGAGGAGGAAGAAGGAACTCTCTTACTCTCACCGCTAGATAGCCCTCAGGAACCAAGTAAAAACTAGCCAATAGATATCAACCTAGTAAGACTCAACCCATTCAAGACCAACCCCTTCTACAGAGGCCCTAGCCCTCCTTATATAGGGGTGGCTAGGTCTCTACCTAGGGCATACGTGGAGGCATATTCTAGGGAATATGCCTCCTCCCAAAATAGTAAGCTGACTGGGTCACTTTTCCCCGCGTCACCCATGCAGAGGCTACGTGAGCCTCTGCGGCGCCTACGTCAGCCGACATTGGCGTCGTCACCTCTGTCGCCCACGCCTCGGTAGTCCTGCCTCTGTTCGCTTCGCTCATGCCGTGCGTACAGGGGCTACTTTTAACCAGCGAGATACCTTCCTTCTCCTAGAAGCTTGACATGACCCGGATCGTAGTTGATCCGGCCACACCTGTTCCTGCATACAAGCTAGATTCATCCATCCGACTTACGTCTTAAGTCGGTTGAGACCCAGTTAGGTGGACATCCCCGGGTCCGGGTTACCCCGAGATTCGGTCTTGCCTTGAGGCGACTCGGCCAGCATTCGCTTTGGCCTTGCCGTACCTCGGCTAACTCGGCCTTTATACCCCGGCGTGACCCTATCCGGGGGTATCCCCCCAACATTAGTCCCCGAAGCTGGTGTAGTCTTAGCTGCCTTGGCCGCTAAGGCCACAGC
Source organism: Avena eriantha (assembly GCA_910589775.1). Lineage (NCBI taxonomy): Eukaryota > Viridiplantae > Streptophyta > Magnoliopsida > Poales > Poaceae > Avena > Avena eriantha. Next base: position 154,131,828 of record OU342740.1, on the reverse strand, counting down.
AGGTTCAACTTCACTGAGCTCTAGGTTTTATTTCCGAGTTACCTCCTTATCTCGGATTCTATGGATTTACTTTCCCTTGGCACATTCCAAGTTTTCACTTGCTGGCCGGGTTACCACACTCTCATCCGGGTTGTTCTTCCTTCTCTCGTACGCATCCCCACGTGGAGGCTAATCATCACATCGCCTCATTTTAAGGGCCAGCCACAGTAACCGCCGTAGTAATTGTCAGGAGTTACTGTGCGTGCGTCACGTCACGCCTACCTCCTCGTTAACTGCATCGGTGCGTCGCGTCATGGGATCCGCTACGCCTTGTGACCTTACGCCTTGTACACGGCCACACGATGTGGCCCGCCCGCAAACGCGATCCCACTTCCTCTCAGAGGGAGCGGTTAAATAGGGGAGGGGTGCGCCCCTTGGGCCCTCTCCCCATTTCCGCGCCCCGCTGCCCTTTCTTCTTCCTCGTTTTCTCCCGCGACAGCGCCGCCGCCGCCGCGATTGAGTAGTAGCACTGCCGCCGCACTGCTTCCACACGCATCTGCATCGCCGCCGCCTCTGCGCACCTCCTCCGCCATGGGTCGCTGTTAGTCCAGGCCGCTGCCCCCACCACCGCTAGCACCAGTGAGGGCAGAGAACTCGAGATGACTGAAGAGGAGCTCGTCGTCGCAGAGTAGGAGATGGAGGAAGACGCTGCGACGGCGGACCATGGTGCATGGGCCGGATCCTGGGTCTTCTAGGATGACCTGGACTGGCTCTACCGCACCAGGCGCATCCCCGCAGGCATCACCGCATGCCTCGCCTCCGGCGAACTTGCCCCCTCACCCAATCCGGGTGAGTTTGTGGTGTTTCCGTCACATTTCTAGCGGGGATTCGGTTTGCCCGTCAGCGATTTTTTCCACGATTGGTGGAACACCTACGACCTCCAGCCGCACCACCTTCGCGCCAATGCTATCACCTCTCTCTGCTTTCGCCTCCACGATCGAAGGCTAAGCCGGATTATGGCCCACAAAGGAGCTACGGATTCGGTTCTTCGGCCTTCGTCGTAACGTGATTCCGAACACCCAGCTCGATCCGGAGGACAAGCAGCTTACGCAATTCGGGGCTGCGTCAATCTCTCCCCGGAGGCTATCCGTCTTTCCCCGGGTTACCGGGCTGGAATCCTGCAAGGGATGGGCCCGGACTTTCTTTTATGTTCGGAACGACGGCACTGAAGACCTGATCCGGCTGCGCCCCTATGCTCCGGGTCCTCCTAACCCGGAGTTGTGGGACATTATCCCCAAGAAGCCCACGGTCTTGGCCAACCAGGTCAACAAAAGGTTCGCGGAGCTGAAGGAGCTCGGGTTGCGCAACAAGGATGCCGTGATCACATTCGTCCGCAATCGGATCTCCCCCCTCCAGAAGCACACTCACAAGGTGTGTCACATGATCTGCGGCCGCGACCCCAACCGTACCTCGCCTTTTGAGCTGAGCAACACATAGATTTATCGCCGGGTCAAGGCCCTCTTCACCACCCACAAGGACTTCTCCTCTGAGTGGACGTGGGGAATTGAGCACTATTGCCGAGATAGGCTTCCTCCCGTGCTAAGCTTCGTGCCGCAAACTTTCTCTGAATTAAATCTTATGTCGGTTGCTGTTGTATATTTAACTCTGTCGTATTTTCTCTCCTTTAGCAATTCCTTCAGCAAACCATCGAAGATGGCACCGATCCCTCCCTCAAATGGGCGCTTGACCGGGAGATCTCGGACGAGGAAGAGCCGGATCAGGAGATGTGCCTCCCAATGACCGACGCGACGAAGCGACCCACCGGTAAACTCTCTTCCATTAGAGATTGGCCCGATGATGAAGATGACTCGGATGTCGAGGTAATGGAAGCATTTGACGTTGTCCCCCTTTCTTATGCTTTTTTGGCATCAGCTAACCCCGAGGGGCAGATCCATGAGGACCCTCCCCTAGCCGTGGGTGACCCTGTCCGGTTGCACCGAAGAAGAAGCGGGGAGCTGCATCAACCTCTTCCTCCGTACCTTCTCAGTCAACCAAAAGGCGAAAGAAGTCTAGGGACAAGACTGCCTCCAAGCCTGCAACCAAGGCCCCAGCACGAAGGGCTCGGAAGCCTAAAGAGCCCCTGACCTCGGATGCGTAAGCCTCTTTTCCCTTTGCCACGGTGGAGGTCCCCTAGAGTGGATCTAGCATTGCTTCGCCGCTCCGGCTCAGCCCTTCGCCCCCTCGTGGCGACGATTCACGCCCGCTGAGCCCTATTCCGGAGGGTTCAGCGGCTGCTCCGGGTTCCACACCACCTCGTCAAGAGGGGGCCAACCTTGGAGCGGGGGAGACAGGCCCAGCCAAGGAAGCGGCATCCACCACTTTGGCTTTGCCACAACCAGCTACAACTGAGGCTACCTCAGCACCTCCACCAAAGAAGAAACCAGCAGCAGCACCAACAGCAAGAGCAACAGCAGCAACACCAAGAGCAACAACAGCAACGCCAAGCTCCTCTGCCTCGTCCGAGACTTCCCAGTCTCGGCGAGAAAGTACCCAGGAAGCTCCCAAGGGTAAATCTGCTGCAACCACTTCCTCCTCTCTGCAGCCCAAGGGCAAAAAGGCCCCTGACGGCACTAGGGCAGCATCCGTCGAGGCTGGACAGCGTACTCTCGCGTCCATGCTTTCCAAGAAGCCTCTAGCACTGAAGGACGCCCCTGCCGAGCCAGCTGATGCGCAACAGATGGTTTTGCACACCAGCCGGCTCTTGCCCTGGTTGAGAGGAGGGAGGCGCACGCGAAGGGCTTGGTGGCGCCCCATATGCCCAGCGGCGAGCGATGCCCTCCGACCCTGATTGAATTCGTCATGAATTGGAACAAGGCGGAGTTCGTCCATAACGACGATCTTCCGGAGAAGTTCGGCCCCACTAAATTTTATGCTCAAATGAACACAGCCGCTATGGCAATCAACCTCGCGGGTCGGATGATGGAGGTACGTGACTTCCCCTTTTCCTTAGCATGTTGTAGATATTAATGATATAACCATTAGTCCCCGAGCCTTCGGGGGAGTAACTTGTTACTCGGCCGGATGCTCCTTAGAAAACTAACGTAGCTCCTTGATAACTTCGAATATGCACACACCTAGAGCCGGGTTAAGTTCCACTTGGCCCGGATTTTGTACACTTTGAATATGCACACACCTAGAGCCGGGTTAAGTTCCACTTGGCCCGGATTTTGTACACTTCGAATATGCACACACCTAGAGCCGGGTTAAGTTCCACTTGGCCCGGATTTTGTACACTTCGAATATGCACACACCTAGAGCCGGGTTAAGTTCCACTTGGCCAGGATTTTGTATACTTCGAATATGCACAAGGCTAAGTTGTATTTTCGTACTCTTTTCAGGTGACCACCAACCGCCGGAGCGCTGAGTTTCAGCGTCTCCTGGACACTCACAAGATGCTATGTGCCAAGCATAACTCACTTCTGGCTGATCATGATAAGAGGGGTAAGTTTCTTACCCAGCATTTTTCCATTTTCCTTCATCTTCTTCTGCCGAACTAATCCATCATTCAGTTTTGGCAGCTGGGGTGGAGGCTGAGAACATGCTTATGAGGAGGAATCTGGATCAGATCAAGGGTAAGTTAAATCTGCTCAACCTTTCTATGCTTTTCATCTCCTTTCCTCCTTGGCTCGGCAAACATTCATACCTCAGCTTTGCCGGGTTGACAAACTATTTCAGTATCACTAGAAGATAGTGTGCCTGTCCCTGATATGATGCTGCATTTTCTCGAACAAGCAGGGCAGCATCACGCCGAGCTCAAAAAGAAAGACGATGAGCTTGCCCTCCTCCGGACCAAGGATGATGAGATCGCCAAGCTTAAGGCCGAGATGAAGAAATTGAGGCACATCATCAATCCGAGCTCCAAAAGGCTGGCCAAGACTTCACCGAGGAGCGCGAGCGCCTCAACCTCCAAATTGCCAAGGACCGAGAACTTCTCCAGGAGGCCGACGTCAAGCTTGAGTCGGCGAACGCTGAACTTGTGCAGCTTCGCAAAAGACGTGATGACTGTACCAGGGAGTTGACTCGGATCCTCAGCCATATTTCACGTAAGTTCCTTTCCCTTATCTAGGATATTTCTCCGGGTTACTTCACATGTCTTTTCTTTACCTGCTTCTCTTATCTCGTTTTCAGGCAAATTTCTAGAGGGCACTGCCATCGCGAGCGCCGCTGTTGCTGATTTCCGCCGAGAGAGGGGTACTCCCGTTGGTCCTGACGCTGAAGAGATTCCCTATGACATGGAGGACCTATTGGTCAGCCTGTCATCTCGCGTGGAAATCAAGAACTATGGCAAGGATATCCTTGACGTTGCAGTCCGAATCTTCAACACGTTTTGGCCTGCAGAAGACACTCCGGAGGGAACCGCACTTCTTGTTGAAAAGTTGATGGAATGCGAGACTCGGCTCGACCTTTGGAGGGAATCCGCTAGACGCGCCGCAGCTGAGACCGTTCTCCACTACGTACTTACGTGGTACGAGAAGATCGACCTCAACCTCTTAGCGCGCATGCGCACCGGATCCAAATGGACCAGTGACCCGGAGTGGGTAGCTCGGCGCAAGGCTTGCGCCCATAGCCTTATCGAATACGCTCCCATTCATGAATGGACTAAGGGACCGAGCTTCCTGGAAGCCACCGGTGACGAAAACGTTGAAGATGGCTCGGATGAGGACGAAGAGGGCGATGCTTCGGACATTGAAGACAGCGAAGATGACGCCGAACTCCCTCCTCCTGCTACTCCTTAACTGAAAAAACTTTAAAGTTTATCAGATCCCCGGTATGCCGGGTGGAATTGTATCCAGTACACATGTGATATTTTGCTACTAAGTTTTTATGCCGGATTAACTTGGGCGTAGTCCCCGAGTTTAATTTTCTTGTTCGTCGAATCTTTTGGCTCGGCTCGTGTCTACCTTGATTCGGTTTTTAGGACTTACGAATCCGAGCTTCAAAAATTGTCTTAACAATACTTGGAAACTTTTAGGCTTAGCCCAAAATAAATCAGCATAATAAACAAAAAATACACAAGGTTAGTTCGAAAAACAAACGTCTGCTCGATTAAGTTCTTTTCCTTAGTCATTTTTCATGTGCTATGCAATTCCAAACTTTGTTCTATTGCTTGCCATGAAGCCAATTCTTGTTGGACAACAGCAAACTCAAAGAGTTGAGTTTTTGGTTCTCACACACTACTAATCCGAGTTAAGTAGAACAACTTACCCCAGCTGGCATATAAATAACAAAAGACAACAAATATTATTAAGGCAGTCCCCGAGTTACTGCTCGAGGTGCCAACATTTCATTGATAAGCTCATTACCGGCATACATACCGACATATGAGAAGATTCAGATACATACACTTCTCTGCTAAGTGTAGAAAGGACGAAGTAGAGCTACATTCCACGGACGCTTAGATTCCTCGCCGGACCTGTCCGCCTTGTTCTTTTCATGTGGCTTTGCATCTATAAGATAATAAGAATCATTGTGCAATGCTTTGCTCACAATGAATGACCCTTCTCATGGAGGAGATAATTTATGCATGCTAGGAGTACGTTGTACCAACCGGAGCACCAGATCACCTTCCCGGAAAACTCGGGGGCTTAGTCTCCGGCTATGATAGCGTGGGAGATTTTGCTGATATATGGAGGATCTAGACAGTGCCAATTCTCTCGCTTCTTCCAGCAGATCAACATCATTTTGCCGGGCTTCTTGCACTTCGGCTTCTGTGTATTGGGTGACCCTAGGCGAATCATGCTCTATGTCGGCTGGTAATACAGCTTCTTCCCCATATACCAGAAAAAATGGCGTATAGCCTGTTGATCGATTCAGAGTTGTTCTTAAACTCCACAGTACCGCTGGTAGTTTTTCTATCCAGCACCCCGCTGATCTTTGCAGCGGCTCAATGAGCCGGGGTTTTATCCCGGATAATACCAATCAGTTGGATCTTTCCACTTGTCCGTTCGAAGCGGGGTGGGCTACCGAGGCAACGTCCAACCGGATCTTCTTATCCCGGCAAAAACGCGCAAATGCTCCTTCCGCAAAGTTTGTGCCATTATCAGTTATGATATTGTGAGGATAACCGTATCTCAAGACGATGTCTTTGAGAAACGTCACGGGCGTAGCTCCATCACATTTTCTTATTGGCTTCACCTCGATCCACTTTGTAAATTTGTCCACCATGACCAAAATGTGAGTCATATTTCCCCTTGCTGGTTTAAATGGACCAACCATGTCCAAACACCACACGGCAAATGGCCAGGTGATTGGTATGGTCTTGAGCTCCGACATTGGCATATGTGTCTTGGTAGCATACCTCTGACAACCATTGCACTTTCTCACCACATCTTCTGCTTGTTCTAAGGCACTTGGCCAGTAGATCCATGCCGGAAAGCTTTTGCCACCAACGCTCGGGACGAGGCATGATGCCCGCACTCTCGTTGATGTATATCTCGGAGGATGTCAAGCCCTTCTTCCGGGTCAACGCATCGCTGGAGGACATTGGTCACAATCCTTTTGTATAGCTCGAAATTGATGATTGTGTATGCCTTTGCTCTCCTCTGAGTTTGTCTGGATAGCACCTCCTCAGTGGGTAACGTTCCATCTTTCAGGAATCGAAATATAGGCAGTGCCCAAGCTGGCATGGCTCGCACAGGGAACACATCCTCATCAATTTCCATCTGGTCCAGCGGCATAACTTCAACCGGATCACGCTGAGCAGTCCCCGGGTTTGCCGAGGCAGTCGCCGGGATTCACGCACCACCTCCCGTGTCAATGTCCATGGGCACGGCTCCGGATTCTGTATCCTCCGGGACGTAAATTGAGTCGGTTTCTGGGGACGGCCTAATAGACGGTTTTCTGAGGTGTTCCAATGCTACCCCCACTGGAATTGCTTATCAGGTTGATCCGAGCTTCGACAGTACGTTGGCAGCCTCATTTTCCACCCGGGGTACATGGTGAAATTCACATCCCTCAAAATAACCAGATAACTTCTGCACATGAAATCTGTACAGCACCATGTTTGGATCAAGGGCGTCCCACAATCCCGACACTTGTTGTACTACCAAATCTGAGTCGCCAAAGCATAGGATCCGACGTATCCCAATTTCTTTTGCCACTTTGAGCCCATGCACAAGTGCTTCATACTCAGCGACATTGTTTGATGCCGTGAAATGGATCTGTAGCACATATTTCAGCTGGTCCTTCTTTGGCGAGGTAAGTACAATTCCGGCGCCTAGCCCGGTTTTTGTTTTTGACCTATCAAAGTGCATCCTCCAGTAATTCGGATCTGGTAGCGGTGGTTCGTATTGTACCTCGGCCCAGTCCACAAAAAAGTCGGCCACAACCTGAGACTTGCTTGCTTCTCTTCTGTCATATTGGGGTGCATAGGGAGCTAGTTCAATTGCCCATTTTGCAATCCTACCACTCGCATCCTTGTTACTCATTATCTCGGATATGGGAGCCTCACATATTACCTTGATGGGATGCTCCTCAAAGTAATGCTTCAACTTCTTAGCTGCCATATACACACCATACGCCACCTTTTGATAGTGTGGGTAGTTCTGCTTTGAGGCAGACAACACCTCGCTCAGATAATACACTGGCCTTTGCATTGACTTACCCTCTTCGTCGCGCTCTACCACAATTACTACACTTACAAATCGGTTGGTTGCGGCTATATAGAGTAACATTGGCTCCTTTGATAGTGGAGAGGCTAACACTGGTGCAGTCGCTAATATTTTCTTTAAGTGAGCAAAGGCTTCGTTGGCCTGCGGCATCCAAACGAACTTATCTGACTTTTTCATGAGTTGATAGAGAGGCAATTCCTTTATCCCAACCGACACACAAACCGACTTAACGATGCCAGGCAACCAGTGAACTTCTGGACATCGTTAAGACACTTCGGCAGTTCCATTCGCTCAATGGCCTGGATTTCAGTTGGATTGACTTCGATACCTCGGCTGGAGACAAGAAAACCGAGTAAATTTCTAGCCGGGACACCGAAGGTACATTTCTCCGGGTTAAGCTTCATCCGGAACCTTCTTAAGTTCGCGAACATCTGCCTAATATCGTCAATGAGCGTTTTGCTTTCCTTGGTCTTGATAACCACATCATCCACATACACTTGTACATTTTGACCTATTTGGTCGTGGAAACATTTCTGCATACATCTTTGGTACGTTGCTCCTGCATTACATAAACCAAACGGCATGGTGCGATAGCAATAAGCCCCATACGGGGTGATAAATACAGTCTTTATTTGATCATCCGGATTCAGAGGTATCTGGTGGAAATCAGAATATGCATCAATGAATGACAACAGTTCACATCTAGTAGTTGAGTCTATGACCTGATCTATCCTTGGCAGTGGAAATGGATCTTTTGGACACGCCTTGTTTAGGTTCGTGTAGTCGATACACATACGCCAAACCACTGCCACATTTGGATCATCCTTTTTCTTCTCCACCAGCACCGGATTAGATAGCCAATCCGGGTAAAGAACTTCCATGATAAATCCTGCAGCCAACAACCGAGCTATCTCATCTCCGATGACTTTCCTCCTATCTTCGGCGAAGCGGCGGAGAGGTTGCTTCACCGACTTTGCTCCGGGTCTCACATTCAAAGAGTGCTCAGCCAACTCCCTCGGAACACCTTGCAAGTCCTGTGTGGACCAAGCAAAAATCCCGATTCTCACGGAGGAAGTTGACAAGCTCACTTTCCTATTTGTCATTTAACCCGGCACCAATTGTTACGATGCGCTCTGGGAACATATCATCAACATTCACCTTCATGGTATCTTTCGTGGCTTGGAATGAGACACTTCCATGCGGGTTACTCAGCGCCGGCATATACTGCTGCGCGGACTGAGCAAATGCCGCCACCTCTTGGATTTTTCTTTTCTCTTGCACAATCACTAGTGACTTGGCTAGGTTAGACCCGGCTGACGCACACTCAATGGAACGTCGGAAATCTCCAGCAATGGTAATCACTGCATTTGGCCCGGGAAACTTCATCTTCAAATAACTGATGTGGCAGCTTGCCATGAACTTGTTCAGTGCTGGTCTTCCGAGTAACGCGTGATACGCACTTTCCAAGTTCACCACTTCAAACTCCAAATTCTCAGTTAGGCAGTTATCTCTCGTGCCGAACAATACGTCAACCCGGACTTTTCCTATTGGCTCACAAGAGATGCTAGGCACAATACCATGGAAAGTTGTCCTTGTAGCCTAGACCATGTTCTCCGAGATACCCAACTTGCGCATTGTATCCGCATACATGATGTTAATGCTACTGCCATTGTCAATCAGTACCTTGAAGAACCTTACATTGATGTTAGGCCCAATGAATGTCGGATCCAGCACTAATGCATACGAACCAGGACTTGGCATAAGCTTGGGATGATCTTTAATGCTCCAGGTGATTTCCTGGTACGACCAAGCCATATACCTCGTCACTTCTGGCATTACCACATTGACCTCCATATGTGGGCGCTGCAAGCTCTTTCTGTCTGTTTCCTCAGTGGTAAACACGCAGTAGCTCTGATGATGCTCTCTGTACTCATTCCTCCCCTCATTTCCGGGGTACCTCTAATCCGGTTGATGCTGGTTTTCTACTTGATGCACTGCATCCCTTCTCTCATGGTTATCATACCTCGGCGGAGGGGGAGGCAATATTAGCTGTTGCGTGTTTGCTCCGGAGAGCAATTGCTGCCGGGGTAACTCCTGCCGAGGTTGATCACTCCGAGGTGCCTAAGCATTCCCCGAACCACCTTGTTCTATCTTACGCATCCACTCGCATTGCTTCGTTGTATGACCCGCTGGGTTATTTGGATTTGGCATGTGAAATTTACACGGCTGATCCAACATCGACTCATAAGTGTACCTCGGACGGTACTTCTTTTCTTGCCACTGTTTCTTCTGCTCCGGCGTCCAAGTTTTCTTGCCATCATTTCTTGGTGTCCATTGTCCCCCTCCAGTTTTCTGACGTTGATTGCCTCCTGCTCCGGGCTGATCTTGATTCACAGCTGCAACTTGTTGCGAACTATACCGGTGATCCGGTCTGTCATCTCTTCTTTTACCTTTGTAATCATTCCTTCGGGATGATCCGGCTCCATCTCTCTGGTAGTACTCCTCATTTGACTCGTTTGACACGAGCCTGGGTTGAGTTGGATTACCCAAAGCATACGAATCAGCAATCCGGATCATCTCTACCAATGTGGTTGGCATTTTCCTTTGCAACTTCTGCCACATCTCGCTTGCATATCTGCATCCCTGTGCAAACCACGCTATGGCCTGTGACTCTATCACACCCTCACACGAGTTTCTCACGGTACACCACCGGGTTAAAAACTCCCGGTCCGTCTCGTTCGGTCTCTTCTTACACATTGCTAGGGTATGTGGCCTATTTGGCCTCCGATACGTACTTGAGAAATTGCTGATAAACATTTCCTCAAAATTGATCCAGCAGTTAATACTTCTGGGTGGCAAATTGTTTAACCATACCCTTGCTGGCCCCTCCAACATCTGGGGTACGTATCTCACAACCCATCTCAAGTTGCCTGTAGCAATTTTCACAGTTGTAGCATAGTTTATCAACCAATCCTCCGGCTTAGTACTGCCGTCATACGTCTTCGTGCCTCTAGGTAACTAGAAGTTAGGTACCGGTGGCTCCTTCATGATCCGGGGCCCAAAACACGCAGGACCTGGTGGACCTTGACATTCAATCTGTTCCGACCTGTATAGTCGATCCAGTTTTAACCTGGCATCATCAGGCATCAAATCCCTGCTTCCCAATCTTGACCATTTCCAGCGTTCACCATTTCCGAATCTCCATCGTTATACCGGTCTTGCTCTCGTGGAGCACCTCTCTGTTGTATACCTCGGCCGGCACTTTGCTCTTGCCTCGGTATATTCCGATACTGCGGTTGTCCTGCCGACTTACGCTGTCCGGCATTGCCATTTACAGTGTTTCCTTGACCGGCATTGCCTTGGTCACGGTTACCTCGGCTCACACTTTGTCAATCGTCATTTCACTATACTTCTTTTCCTTTCCCTACCCGTGTCGGGTCGTAAAGGGACGATCTGTTTGTTCCTTCTGGCCGAGGTTACTACCTCTTCTCTCATAGGACCACCACGAGGAGACGATGCGGCTCCAGCAGATTTCTCCGGGTTACCCACCGCCAAATGAACGATCTTGGAGGCCCCAGCTCTCTCCGGGTTAGCCCTGAGCAATTCCTAATTTTGCCTATTCGTGATCCGAGGCAACTCATTGACCCTATCTTGTTGTCCCTGACGGGCTTCACCCGTTAGACCCTCTAACTCGGACGCAGTTGCATCTGCTGCTCTGAGGTTCTTAGTCGGGGTACTATACCTTGGCAGCCCCACAGACAAACAGTTCTCTGACTCCTCAATCCTAGTGTCTCCCTCTTTGTTCATTTTGCTTATGAGGGTTCTCCCCTTCACTTTTACAGCATATACTTTATTTGCCTTTGCGTACTCACGCAGCGTCATGTTCAACGACTGCTGAGCCGCGACTATCTTTTTCGCACCCTCTAGTAATTTTTGCCTAGTTTCCTCTAGCTCGGCCTGCGCCTGTGCCAGATCTACTGCTATTACTACAGGGTTTGCCAAGCTATGCATCGCTTCCCGCAGCACATTCTCAGGCCTCTCTAGTGGAGGACCCCTACCTTTCCTCGGTGCCTTAGGCGTTACCTCCGGATCTGGTGCCGGATCCTTGCTTGCACCTACACCAGGCGCAGTCATCATCACCTCAGCACGGTCCGGGGAGCGAGTGATACGCACCCCGTGAACCACGCTAAGGGGTGGCTCCCCTGCCTTGACGACGTGCCGCGGATGAACGCACGACACATCGACAGCAACATAGACCTTGTGCGCACCAAGCTTGACGAAGAGGCCGTTGTGCGGAAGCGGGCGTGTGCCGAAGCAGCCAGCATTGTCGCTGACGAAGTCCAGCGCTCCAAAGCGCTGAACGAGCCCGGAGACGATGCGGTCGCCGGTGCCGATGAGGTTTCCCGTCCAGATCTTGACCCCTGCTAGCGCCGCTAGCCCCACGGTGGGCGCCAACTGTCGTGGTGGTGTCACGGAAGATGCCATGGATAGGCTAATGGTGGGGACTAAATGCACTAGGGGAATCCAGGGAGGGATAGTGAGGTGATTCCACACACAGAAGGTTTATATTTGATTCACTTCCAAGGTTTACAAGTGCTCCTAGAGCTGTATTGGAGAGGGGAGGAAGAAGGAACTCTCTTACTCTCATCGCTAGATAGCCCTCAGGAACCAAGTAAAAACTAGCCAATAGATATCAACCTAGTAAGACTCAACCCGTTCAAGACCAACCCCTTCTACAGAGGCTCTAGCCCTCCTTATATAGGGGTGGCTAGGTCTCTACTTAGGTGTGGCGCCCCGCATAAAACCACTACTAGAAAATCACGGTGTTTTTGTGCATTGCATCATCATGACAACATGCTCATGTCATCATGCCACATTGCATTTGAGCATCGTCATCATCATGCAGGGTTTTGTCTAAACTATTTTCGAAATGCCTAGTTTTGTTTTCTAAATATTCCCGCCTTTATTCAAATTAAAACCCCGGGCCTCCGGATTATTTTGGTTTGTCTGAAAACGGATTGCCAAAGCCTCGTTTTAAATAAATAAATATTTATAATATTTTAAGGAGGCAGCCCGCTACGCCTGAAAGCCCGGCCGGCCGCCTCCAAGCCCTAAAATAAAACCTAGTCTAATCCTAACCAAACCCTAACCCCACACACACCCTCAGCCGCCGCCTCCCTCTCTCTCCCCCTTTTTCTCTCTCACCCCTCCTGCCCAGAATCCGACCAGCCACCTCACCCCGACCAACCACCAGCCGCCACCTCACCCGCCAACGCCACCTCACCCCGTGTAGCACACTCAACGCACGCTACACGCCAGCGCGCCCTAGCCCCAACGCGCGTGCGATGCGACCGCATGCCCCAATGCACACACCCACCCCCTGGCCCCACCACCTGGCTCCAATCCCACCCCGCCCCGCACCCCGACAGCCTCGTGCTTCCCCGGCCCCACACCGCACCGACCGCTTCCTGGGCGCGATCCCCAACCCCGCGCCCTTCCTCTCTCCTCCCAGCCCCATCCCTCTCCCCGCCGCTCGTCGACCCTGGCTCTGCCCGCAACGCCGCCTCCCTCATCCTCCTCGCCGCCAGGTCCCGCGACCTCACCGGCCCATACTCGACCTCCTCCCTCTCACCTTTCCCCGCCGCAGTGCTACCTCTGGCCACCCTCGCCACCCCTCCTCGTCCGCCCCGGCCCCGTCTCACCTCGCCCCGCTGGCTCATCGTCACCGTCCGACTTGAGCATGGCCGCCCCTCCACCTCCGTTCTCTCCTCGACCGGCCCGGCTCCTGGCCGCGACCCCGTCGCCGAGCTCCTCTTGCCGCGTTGCTGACACCCCGGTCTCGTCTCTCCCGAGCCCGAGCGCCTCTAAGATCCCCTCTCCCCGCGCGATGGCCACGCCTCCCGCCGCCACTCGCCCCGAGCCGAGCTCCGGCCCATCCTCGCCTCTCCTCCGCATGCCGACCCGCGCCACTGCCATGGCTGCCTCGGCCCTGCACCTCTGATCCCTTCTAGCGAGCCCCTTCCTCCCTGTGCTCACTTATGGGTGCCAGGGACTTGCGCACTCCTCGACACTCCAAGGTCACTGTCGTCGCCCCCGGGACCCTCTGCAGCACGGGCCCCGTCCCTCCGCGGCGCTTTTGCTCGGCTCCATGCCTTTTGATGGCCAGTAAGGTTTGCTACCGTTCAAGTGGTGTGTCATTGTTCCGTGCTAGTCTCCAACGCGAGTCTGACGAGACCGTCTATTCCTGCTGCTTGCCCCATTTTGCCTTAGTGTGCTGTGGTGGTTTACGGTGATGTTATCGTGGCACCGTGTGTTTGCAATGTGAGGTTCCCCGTGTACCCGGTGATGTCTAGCAAGGGTCCTCGGAGGCGTTGATGGTAATACAAGATGGTAACGCTGCCTAGAACCCTCCCGGTGAACGAGAGATGCAAGCTGGACAAGTACATGTACCCCGAGAGGCCACCCGAACATCCGGTGTGAAGTCCAAGTTTGCCATCGACAACCGAAGCCTCGAAACCCAAGCTCTCCTTCACGGTACCGATCCCAGAGTCTGAAGACCGTCCTTGGCGAACCCGAACCCCGTCAAATCATCGGAACCCCAAGATCTTCGGACCTTGATGTATGCCTTTCCAAGACTCGTATTTTTTTTGTAATAAATGATATCTACCTATTGCATATAATGGTACATGCTTGCACTCATCTATTGTGGTTTGGGGGCATTATGCCGATTCACTTATAATTAAATATGGAGTATATATGCGGGCTATTCTAGTCTTATTCCGGACTCCATTTAAATTGGTGTAGCGAACCGATGCCATGTTTCGCCCTGTTAATACAACATTTAATTTGCGGGGTAGATAAATAATTTGATCCGTGTAATAAATTATCGGGACCCCGGTTCCGCTTAATATTGCCTAATTGCACCTTATCTGTGCCATGCCATGCATCATATCATAATCATGCTGGATCTTCTGCCATAGTATTAAATATTGCATCCGGTGTTTCTTCTAGTGTTTGCTTCTTCGTGGATTAGGCCGATGAGTGGATGCGAGAATCGACAAGTTCTCCGGATATGATCCGTCGGCAGTGTTTCCCAGGCGAGCATCTCTCCCCCTTCTACGTATTTTGCATTTATAGTATTTATTTCCTCCTGTTGATCTATTGCTATCTGTGTCGCGATGCTTTAGTTTCCGTGCACCAGTTATATCCCGTGCAGCCTCTATATTGCCATGGACACCTCCTAATACCTGTTGTTTGGTAGATAGTTGGCCTTGCGAGTCGTAGTTGCTTGCTCAGGTGCGATCTCGTGTTGTCGAGTACCACAGTTGTTGGAATGGTGGTGATGTTTATTGGTGGAGATGATCATGACTTTAAATACAACTATTAAATTGCTAGACATAACTAAAGCAGAGGCATCGGTGGGCAATAGATGTTATTTGGTTCTTCCACGCTCACTTGTGTCCCGTAGGACCCCGAGTACTTGATACCTATTCCTTGACTATTCGCACTATCCACATCCGGGAGACCCTATGGGATCCCCCTGAGCCAGAGCTTGATTCATTTCTATTTCTTGGGGCCACAAAGTAGTTTGGGGCTTTATTACTATCTTGTACCTATGCCATGCTTTACTGCTTTATTTAAGATTGTGCGTGGAGCACCTGTACTGTTTTGGATCGCGGCACGATTTCGCGGTATCGACAAGTCCAGTCACACTTTTGGGTTCCTAGTCGTTTATAGCCGTTCTCACAAACCTGGGTCTGTTCCAGAGCCGGCCAACTTCGTTGCGGGTAGCTTAGTGGGGTGGCCCCCTGAAATATTTTATGAATCCTATGATCGCTTTGTCGTGAATGCCTCATTGGGTTTTGAGTTGGTTTTTCCGAGGTTGATCGAGTGTGTGTTGCTATTTGTGCACCCCTGCAGGGTAAAACTTTCTGAAAGCCGTGTCCGCGGTTATGGACGAGTTGGAGCACAATATCTCGATCATAGACAAGCATAACTAACATAGTGCTATAAACTTGACTAAATATGTGACTAGTAATCAGCTCAAGTATAACGGAATGGATATTAAAAATGCCAACAACTTGTGGATCTGTGGTGATCTATGTCCTACTATACCTGCCTAGTAAGTATTGCAACTCCAATGGAATGAGATAAAAGTGCCAACAACTGCTGGGTTTTGGGATTCCTAAGGACAATTCTATCTGACTAGTAAATGTTGCAACTACAACGGAATGGTGATTAAAACTGCCCACTACTTCTGCTATTAGGATGACTCATGCAATCTATATCTGACTAGTAAGTGCTTCAACTATAATGGAATGAATAAAACTATCAATTGTGTGAGCTCCTCGTTTTGACTTCCTTGTTTGGTCTCGAGGGGGAATACCAGGATGGGTATGTTTGGTGTTACTATCAGGTTGGATGCGAATAATTCTTTCTTATCCCTCTCTAATAGCTGCCAGCTTTACTGAGTCTCTATAGGTTGTTTAGTGCTGCTGTGCTGCCGCTTCAGTCCACCATACCTATGTAGGCGAGAGCCGCCAAATTCTAGCCTCGTCGTGTACTGGCCTCAGTACTGACGCTCCTCTTTTTCCTTTGCCCTTTGTCGGCACCCCTTTTGTTTAGCAGGTACGAGTTCAACGTCGTTAGCAGGGTTACCCTTCCGGCTTGGCCTAGGCAGGGTTATGGACGCCATTGGTTATTCTTCAGGGCTCTTAGCCCCATTTGCATCTTGTCCGTACTCGGACGTTGTATCGTTTTCAAGGTGATTTGGATCTTTGTATTGTATATCTGTATTCTTCACTCGTTGAGTCGCTGTTGTATATATATCTGTTCTGTGGGTCCCATCGAGGACTGTTGTGTAATGGTATTACTTCGTTTCCACCCGCACGAAAGTGCCTAGTGGGCATCCTTGAATCGTTTCTATGCGGGTTTGGCGGAAAGGGCTAAAACTTTCATAGGGCCAATTTGAGGGTGTTACAGAGTGGTATCAGAGCTCAGAAGTTGCGATACCTCACAAGTCCAGCCTGTAGGATAACCTAGCTAATGGCCGATGTAGAGTGTCAAAACTATTTTTACAAAATCAGACGGATAGATCTGATTAGGTCTGTTTTTACTCCTTACCCTCTGCTATTCTCCTCTTACCTCGGCGTGTTTTGGATCTGTTCTCTTATCTTCTCTTCGAGTCCAGGAATTCACGTGCTTGAGTTTCCGTCGTACCTTTAGGGTTTCGCTTCTTTCTTTGGTAACGGTGCCTCTACATCCGGACTTCATGCTATCTGAGTGATCCTTTATCTGTGGTACCATTCTTTGTTCCTTGTTTGTGCCTTCCGATGTTTTCCGACGCGACGACATCCTCTATGCTAGATCTGATGCAGAGTCTGCATCCCTCCTTGTTTTCGAACCTCGCTTGTCGAGATCTTCAGTCTAATTCCGAGAGTTGGTTGCCTAATTCTCCGATTTGTGTGCAGAGTAATGGTTTGAGTGCGCGACGGACTGATCACCATCCGACTACTTTTATCATTTGCTTTCGTATATCGAATCGGTGGATCCAGCAGTTTTACTCCATCCATGGAAGCTAGAGGTGGCTTTATTTGTTGATACCTCTACCTTCGCCCTTTGTTCCGGAGTGTTCTCTTGACGATCACAGACAACGAGCCCTTGTTAGTGGTGTCGTGAGGATCTACACGAAGCGAGAAGATCCAGATCACCGGCCTTCTTCTCGGTACCACGAGGCGGATCTCGAGGGCGAGATCCATTGTTAGTGGTGTCGAATTGTGGCGCCCCGCTAAAACCACTACTAGAAAATCGCGGTATTTTTGTGCATTGCATCATCATGACAACATGCTCATCTCATCATGCCACATTGCATTTGAGCATCGTCATCATCATGCAGGGTTTTGTCTAAACTATTTTCGAAACGCCTAGTTTTGTTTTCTAAATATTCCCGCCTTTATTCAAATTAAAACCCTGGGCCTCCGGATTATTTTGGTTTGTCTAAAAACGGATTGCCAAAGCCTCGTTTTAAGTAAATAAATATTTATAATATTTTAAGGAGGCATCCCGCTAGGCCTAAAAGTCCGGCCGGCCACCTCCAAGCCCTAAACTAAAACCTAGTCTAATCCTAACCAAACCCTAACCCCACACACTCCCTCAGCCGCCGCCTCCCTCTCTCTCTCCCTCTTTCTCTCTCTCACCCCTCCTGCCCAAAATCCCACCAGCCACCTCAGCCCGACCAACCACCAGCCGCCACCTCACCCGCCAACGCCACCTCACCCCGCGCAGCACACTCAATGCACGCTACACGCCAGCGCGCCCTAGCCCTAACCCGCGCGTGACACGACCACACGCCCCAACGCACCCACCCACCCCTAGCCCCACAACATGGCTCCAATCCCACCTCGGCCCGCTCCCCGACAGCCTCGTGCTTCCCCGGCCCCACACCGCACCGACTGCCTCCTGGGCACGATCCCCAACCCCGCGCCCTTCCTCTCTCCTCCCAGACCTATCCCTCTCCCCGCCGCCCGTCGACCCCGGCTCTGCCCGCAACGCCGCCTCCCTCATCCTCCCCGCCGCCAGGTCCCGCGACCTCACCGGCCCATCCTCGACCTCCTCCCCCTCACCTTTCCCCACCGCAGCGCTGCCTCTGGCCGCCCTCGCCACCCTTCCTTGTCCGCCCCGGCCCCGTCTCACCTCGCCCCGCTGGCTCGTCGTCGCCGTCCGACTCGAGCATGGCCGCCCCTCCGCCTCCGTTCTCTCCTCGACCGGCCCGGCCCCTGGCCGCGACCCCGCCGCCGAGCTCCTCTTGCCGCGTCGCCGACACCCCGGTCTCGTCTCTCCCGAGCCCGAGCGCCTCTTGGATCCCCTCTCCCCGCGCGACGGCCACGCCTCCCGCCGCCGCTCGCCCCGAGCCGAGCTCCGGCCCATCCTCGCCTCTCCTCCGCATGCCGACCCGCGCCACTGCCATGGCTGCGTCGGGCCCGCACCTCTGATCCCTTCTAGCGAGCCCCTGCCTCCCTCTGCTCACATATGGGTGCCAGGGACTTGCGCACTCCTCGACCCGCCAAGGTCATCGCCATCGCCCCCGGACCCTCTGCAGCACGCGCCCCGTCCCTCCTCGCTGCTCTAGCTCGGCTCCACGCCTTTTGATGGCCAGTAAGGTTTTCTACCGTTCAAGTGGTGTGTCACTGTTCCTTGCTGGTCTCCAACGCGAGTCTGACGAGACCGTCTATTCCTGCTGCTTGCCCCGTTTTGCCTTAGTGTGCTATGGTGGTTTACGGTGATGTGATCGTGGCACCGTGTGTTTGCAATGTGAGGTTCCCCGTGTACCCGGTGATGTCCGGCAAGGGTCCTCGGAGGCGTTGATGGTAATACAAGATGGTAACGCTGCTTAGAACCCTCCCGGTGAACGAGAGATGCAAGCTGGACAAGTACATGTACCCCGAGAGGCCACCCGAACATCCGGTGTGAAGTCCAAGTTTGCCATCGACAACCGAAGCCTCGAAACCCAAGCTCTCCTTCACGCTACCGATCCCGGAGTCTGAAGACCGTTGGCGAACCCGAACCCCGTCAAATCATCGGAACCCCAAGATCTTCGGACCTTTATGTATGCCTTTCCGAGACCCGTATTTTTTTATAATAAATGATATCTACCTATTGCATATAATGGTACATGCTTGCACTCATCTGTTGTGGTTTGGGGGCATTATGCCGATTCACTCATAATTAAATATGGAGTCTATATGCAGGCTATTCTAGTCTTATTTCGGACTCCATTTAAATTGGTGTAGCGAACCGATGCCATGTTTCGCCCTGTTAATACAACATTTAATTTGCGGGGTAGATAAATAACTTGAACCGTGTAATTAATTATCAGGACCCCGGTTCCGCTTAATATTGCCTAATTGCACCGTATCTATGCGATGCCATGCATCATATCATAATCATGCCGGATCTTCTGCCGTAGTATTAAAAATTGCATCCGGTGTTTCATCTAGTGTTTGCTTCTTCGCGGATTAGGCCGATGAGTGGATGCGAGAATCGACAAGTTCTCCAGATATGATCCATCAGCAGTGTTTTCCAGGCGAGCACCTCTCCCCCTTCTACCTATTTTGCATTTATAGTCTTTATTTCCTCCTGTTGATCTATTGCTATCTGTGTCGCGATGCTTTAGTTTCCGTGCACCAGTTATATCCCGTGCAGCCTCTATATTGCCATGGACACCTCCTAATACATGTTGTTTGGTAGATAACTGGCCTTGCGAGTCGTAGTTGCTTGCTCTGGTGCGATCTCGTGTTGTCGAGTACCACAGTTGTTGGAATGGTGGACATGTTTATTGGTGGAGATGATCATGACTTTAAATACAACTATTAAATTGCTAGACATAACAAATGCAGAGGCATCGGTGGGTAATAGATGTTATTTGGTTCTTCCACGCTCACTTGTGTCCCGTAGGACCCCGAGTACTTGATACCTGTTCCCTGACTATTCGCACTATCCACATCCGGGAGACCCTATGGGATCCCCCTGTGCCAGAGCTTGATTCATTTCTATTTCTTGGGGCCACAAAGTAGTTTGGGCTTTATTACTATCATGTACCTATGCCATGCTTTACTGCTTTATTTAAGATTGTGCGTGGAGCACCTGTACTGTTTTGGATCGCGGCACAATTTCGCGGTATCGACAAGCCCAGTCACACTTTTGGGTTCCCAGTCATTTACAGCCGTTCTCGCAAACCCTGGGTCCATTCCGGAGCCGGCCAACTTCGTTGCGGGTAGCTTAGTGGGGTGGCCCCCTGAAATATTTTATGAATCCTATGATTCCTTTGTCGTGAATGCCTTGTTGTGTTTTGAGTTGGTTTTTCCGAGGTTGATCGAGTATGTGTTGCTATTTGTGCACCCCTGCAGGGTAAAACTTTTTGAAAGTCGTGTCCGTGGTTATGGACGACTTGGAGCACAGTATCTCGATCATAGACAAGCATAACTAAAGTAGTGCTATAAACTTGACTAAATATGTGACTAGTAATCAGCTCAAGTATAACGGAATGGATATTAAAAATGCCAACAACTGGTGGATCTATGGTGATCTGTGTCCTAATATACCTGCCTAGTAAGTATTGCAACTCCAATGGAATGAGATAAAAGTGCCAACAACTGCTGGGTTTTGGGATTCCTAAGGACAATTCTATCTGACTAGTAAATGTTCCAACTACAACGTAATGGTGATTAAAACTGCCCACTACTTCTGCTATTAGGATGACTCATGCAATCTATATATGACTAGTAACTGCTTCAACTATAATGGAATGAATAAAACTGTCAACTGTGTGAGCTCCTCGGTTTGACTTCCTCGTTTGGTCTCGAGGGGGAATACCAGGATGGGTATGTTTGGTGTTACTATCAGGTTGGATCCGAATAAGTCTTTCTTATCCCTCTCTAATAGCCGCAAGTTTTACTGAGTCTCTATAGGTTGTTTAGTGCTGTTGCGCTGCCGCTTCAGTCCATCATACCTATGTAGGCGAGAGCCGCCGAATTCTAGCCTCGCCGTGTACTGGCCTCAGTACTGACACTCCTCTTTTTCCTTTGCCCTTTGTCGGCACCCCTTTTGTTTAGCAAGTACAAGTTCGACGTCGTTAGCAGGGTTACCCTTCCGGCTTGGCCTGGGCAGGGTTATGGACGCCATTGGTTATTCTTCAGGGCTCTTAGCCCCATTTGCATCTTGTCCGTACTCGGATGTTGTATCATTTTCAAGGTGATTTGGATCTTTGTATTGTATATCTGTATTCTTGACTCGTTGAGTCGTTGTTGTATATATATCTATTCTATGGGTCCCATCGAGGACTGTTGTGTAATGGTATTACTTCGTTTCCACCCACACGAAAGTGCCTAGTGGGCGTCGTTGAATCGTTTCTATGCGGGTTTGGCGGAAAGGGCTAAAACTTGCATAGGGCCGATTTGAGGGTGTTACATTGGGGCATACGTGGAGGCATATTCCAGGGAATATGCCTCCTCCCAAAATAGTAAGCTGACAGTGTCGCTTTTCCCCGCGTCACCCATGCAGAGGCTACGTGAGCCTCTGCAGTGCCTGCGTCAGCCGACATTGGCGTCGTCACCTCTGTCGGCCACGCCTCGGTGGTCCTGCCTCTGTTCGCTTCGCTCATGCCATGCGTACCGGGGCTATTTTTGACCAGCGAGATATCTTCCTTCTCCTAGAAGCTTGACATGACCCGGATCGTAGTTGATCCGGCCACACCTGTTCCTGCATACAAGATAGATTCATCCATCCGACTTACGGCTTAAGTCGGTTGAGACCCAGTTAGGTGGACATCCTCGGGTCCGGGTTACCCCGAGATTCGATCCTGCCTTGAGGCGACTCGGCCAACATTCGCTTTGGCCTTGCCGTACCTCGGCTAACTCGACCTTTATACCCCGACGTGACCCTATCCGTGGGTATCCCCCCAACAATTGCACAACCTGTAATGTTGTTGTACATCGCCCCAGGTTCACTAACTCATCCCTGAAAAAATCTGACACCAATGTGTCTGCCTCTCTTTGCGACAAATTTGAATCATTGGCCACAATAAGAAATTAAAATGTAATCGTACAAAACATTATTCAGGGATATACATAGTAAGGTACAAAAACAAGCCTCAATATTGTAATTATAAATAAAAAACCAAACAATTAATCTTCGGGTGCATGTTAAAAATACTTATGATCAAAGCCATTCATATACATATGCATCATACCAATCATTAAAAGATCAGAAACAATTCAAGGATCATATATGTAGTTCCATATGAGAATAAATCTAGGGCCTCATAATTTGTTTCAGAGATGGAGTTGGCGAACCAAAGTACCAATAGCACAACCTATATTGTTTGTGTGCATTGCTGCCTCATGTTCACCAACCCATCCCTAAAACACGACACCATCATACGTGTCTCCCCTTGAACTATTTTGGGGCTAATTTCAATCATCGGCCTCGGTGACAAACTAAAATGTAATTCTTATACACTATAAATGCATGGAATAGATAATTCAAATATCATAGTTCCATGAATGTAGAATAAAGATTGCGGCATCATAAGTTTATTCAGGGACGTCGTGAGTGAACCAAGTAACAATTGCCCAGCCTATATTATTGTTGTACATCGCCCCAGGTTCACTAACTCGTCCCTGAAAAAATCTGACACCAATGTGTCTGCCTCTCTTTTGAGGCAAATTCGAATCATTGGCCACTATAAGAAATTGAAATGTAATCGTACAAAACATTATTCACGGATATACATAGGCAGGTACAAAAACAAGCCTAAATATTGTAGTTATAAATAAAAAACAAACAATTAATCTTCAGGTGCATGTTAAAAATACTTATGATGAAAACCATTCATATACATATGCATCATACCAATCATTAAAAGATCAGAAACAATTCAAGAATCATATATGTAGTTCCATATGACAATAAATCTAGGGCCTCAAAATTTGTTTCATAGATGGAGTTGGAGAACCAAAGTACCGACAGCACAACCTATATTGTTTGTGTGCATTGCTGCCTCAGGTTCACCAACCCATCCCTAAAACACGACACCGTCATACGTGTCTCCCCTTGAACTCTTTTGGGGCAAATTTCAATCATCGGCCTCGGTGACAAACTAAAATGTAATTCTTATACACTAAATGCATGGAATAGTTAATTCGAATATCATAGTTCTATGAATGTAGAATAAAGATTAAGGCCTCATAAGTTTCTACAGGGACGGCGTAAGTGAACCAAGTAACAATTGCAGATCGTATATTGTTCTTGTACATCGCCCCAGGTTCACTAACTCGTCCGGGAAAAAATCCGACACCAATGTGTCTGCCTCTCTTTTGGGGAAAATTTGAATCATTGGCCACAATAAGAAATTGAAATGTAATCGTACAAAACATTATTCAGGGATATACATAGTCAGGTACAAAAACAAGCCTAAATATTGTAATTATACATAAAAAACCAAACAATTAATCTTCAGGTCCATGTTAAAAATACTTATGATCAAAACCATTCATATACATATGCATCATACCAATCATTAAAAGATCAGAAACAATTCAAGGATCATATATGTAGTTCCATATGAGAATAAATTAAGGGCCTCATAATTTGTTTCAGAGATGGAGTTGGGGAACCAAAGTACCAACAGCAAAACCTATATTGTTTGTGTGCATTGCTGCCTCACGTTCACCAACCCATCCCTAAAACATGACACCATCATAGGTGTCTCCCCTTGAACTCTTTTGGGGCAAACCTCAATCATCGGCCTCGGTGACAAACTAAAATGTAATTCTTATACACTATGAATGCATGGAATAGATAATTCAAATATCATAGTTCTATGAATGTAGAATAAAGATTGCAGCCTCATAAGTTTCTACAGAGATGGCGTAAGCGAACCAAGTAACAATTGCACAGCTTATATTGATCTTGTACATGGCCCCAGGTTCGCTCACTCATCCCAGTAAAAGTTTGACACCAATGTGTCTGCCTCTCTTTGGGGCAAATTTGAATCATTGGCCACAATAAGAAATTGAAATGTAACCGTACGAAACAATATTCAGGGATATACAAATGCATCATACAATGCATTCATAGATCAGAAACAATACAAATATTATATATTTAGGTTCCATATGAGAGAAAAAATTAGGGCCTCATTTTTTCCAGCGATGGAGTCGGAGAACCAAAATACCAACAACATAACCTATATTGTTTATGTGCATTGCTGCCTCAGGGCCACTAATCATCCCTAAGAAAATGAGACCATCAGATGCCCTTGCACTATTTTGGGGCAAAATTGAATCATTGGGCTCAGTAAGGATTAGAAATGTAATGTTATAGGCCTGATGTGTATGGAAATCAACACTCAACTAGCAAACTCAACTAGATGGTAGATGAGTAGATTGGGGTTTTGTGACTAGACGGATTGGGGTTTTGTGACTAGATGGCAGATGCATCAATCAATCGGTCGAATCATATATATACTACCCTACTTCAAGAGCAAAAGAATCTGTACACGATTCAGCAAATCCTATGTATGAACAGTGAAAACTACGGCTGCGACTAGAGAAGCTAGCAATGTAGTACCTCAGACTCCTCATCAGGGACCTCCTCCTCGAACTCATCATTCTCCGCGATTGCGTCAAAGATTTCTTGAACGGCGATGGGGTCGTCGATGTAGATCACCGGATTTCCTCCGCCTGCCGCCTGCCCCCCATCCAGATCTACTGCTGGCACCACGACGTTGTCGACCACCACATTGTCAGCCACCTGCTGCTCGGTGGCGACGGCTACTACCTGTTGCTCGGCGGCGATGGCTACCACCTGCTGCTCGGCAGCGACGGCTACCAACTGCTGCTCGGTAGTGACGGCTACCACCTGCTGCTCGGCGGCGACGGCTACTGGCTAGACGGATGAGTTCGCACCCTCGATGGCACGGCGTCGAGCGGCGTTCGTGCCTGGAGAAGACGCCTCCGCCTGCTTGGCGACGACCGAGCCATCTGCTGTTGTGCCTTCAACTGGCTTCACCTCCGGATCTTCTCCACGCGTATGCTTCATGGCGCACCAAGGGAAGGAGGTAGTGCAAAAGAGGGAGCTTCGGCGCGCGCGGCAGGTGTAGATTAGGGTCTTGGGACTAGACAGACTGGGGGGAAATGACACGAGCTCATGAAGAAGAAGTTCGAGGGGGGTTATAAACACCAGACCGTTCGTAGTCCTCGAGTGGACACGTGTGGTGGGCGGGGGGCGGGGGGGCTACCACGATCTCCACCCTTTTTTTGGTTCCCTTTTTTTTTGAAACAGCCAGGATCTCCACTTTGGAGCTGCATTGAAAACACACTCATGGCAGACCTCGATTCCACTGCATGCAAGTGGCGCAGAACCAATTTCTAGCAACGTTAGATCTACTCGAGGGGGGCACTTGACTCATGTAATTTACTAGCGGTAGGGCCCAATTGGAAGTGAGATTGAGAGCGCTGTGTAAAAATGGGATATGTCTGATTAAAATCAAGTGGCAATAAATTGCAGCGTCTCTTCGACAATCGTGCACTCGATGACTCTGTTGCCCTATGCATGAGTTGTAGTAGTAGTAGTAGGCTTTTCAGACTTGATTAAACTTGACATGACAGCTCGACGACTTTTTCCATGGACGGCATCGTGTTCCTTCCTGTAGAAGTCTCGCGGAGGGAGACGTCCGTGTTGTCTCACGTTGTACTGTGAAGGGCACGAGGTGTGTAACGATCATCGTTGGATCACACAGAATCAACGGTTGGTGCGCACGATCCGCGTGACAACTGTGACAACCAATCAGGGAGTAGCAGATAGGGTGAGCACAATTTTTGGCTTCTAAAAAAGATAGAGAGGGGGGTGGGCAAAACTAAGTAGTACCACATAAAACCAAGGGCAAAACTGAGTAGTATAAAAATGGAAAGTGTCTTGTACAATGAAATACATCATGGAATACATCAAATTATGCAAAGATAGATCCACTAGAGTTCATTGGATGTGTGTTCTTCTCATAAACCACACATGGATCCACCAATGTCATTGCACATGTGTTCTTCTAAACAAACGACATAAGGGCCCAACAGTGTCATTGCATGTCTATTCTTTTCATGAACCACACCCAGTGTCAGTGCATGTCTGTTCTATTCATGAACCACACCCAGTTTCACTACATGTTTGTTCTTTTCATGAACCATATAAGGATCTACCAATGTCATTGGATGTGTGTTCTTCTCATGAACCACACGTGGATCCACCGGTGTCATTGCATGTATGTTCCTCTAAAAAAACCACATAAGGCTCCACTAGTGTCATTGTGTGTCTATTCTTTTCATGAACCACACCCAGTGTCATTGCATGTGTGTTCTTCTAAACAAACCACATAAGGATCCACCGATGTCATTGCCTGTCTGTTCTTTTCATGAACCACACCCAGTGTCATTGCATGTGTGTTCTTCTAAACAAACCACATAAGGATCCACCAGTGTCACTGCATGTCTGTTCTTTTCATGAACCACACATATGGATCCACCTAGTGTGATTGCTTGTCTTTTCCTCTAAACAAACCACGTAAGGATCCACCAGTGTCATTGGATGTGTGTTCTTCTCATGAACCACACCCAGTGTCATTGCATGCGTGTTCTTCTAAACAAACCACATAAGGATCCACCGATATCATTGCCTGTCTGTTCTTTTCATGAACCACACCCAGTGTCATTGCATGTGTGTTCTTCTAAACAAACCACATAAGGATCCACCAGTGTCACTGCATGTCTGTTCTTTTCATGAACCACACATATGGATCCACCTAGTGTGATTGCTTGTCTTTTCCTCTAAACAAACCACATAAGGATCCACCAGTGTCATTGGATGTGTGTTCTTCTCATGAACCACACCCAGTGTCATTGCATGCGTGTTCTTCTAAACAAACCACATAAGGATCCACCAGTGTCATTGCCTGTCTGTTCTTTTCATGAACCACATAAGGATCCACCAATGTCATTGCATGTCTATTCTTTTCACGAATCATAGCTAGAGTCATTGCATGTCTGTTACTTCCATAAACGACATATGGATCCACCTAGTGTTGATTGCATGTCTGTTCCTCTAAACAAACCACATAAGGATCCACCAGTGTCATTGCGTGTATATTCTTTTCATGAACCACACCCAGTGTAATTGCATGTGTGTTCTTCTAAACAAACCACATAAGGATCCACCAGTGTCATTGCCTATCTGTTCTTTTCATTAAACACACCCAGTGTCATTCCATGTGTGTTCTTCTAAACAAACCACATAAGTCATTGCATGTCTGTTCTTTTCATGAACCACACCCAGTGTCATTTGCATGTGTGTTACTTCCATAAACCACATATGGATCCACCTAGTGTGATTGCATGTTTGTTCATGAATCACAGCTAGAGTCATTGCATGTCTATTACTTCCATAAACCACATATGGATCCGCCTAGTGTGATTGCATGTCTGTTCTTCTAAACAAACCACATAAGGATCCAACAGTGTCATTGGATGTGTGTTCTTCTCATGAACCACACATGGATCCACGAGTGTCATCGCATGTTTGTTCCTCTAAACAAACCACAAAAGGATCCAAGAGTGTCATTGCATGTCTGTTCTTTTCGAACCACTCGTAAAGATCACCAGCGTCATTGCATGTCTGTTCTTTTCATGAAACACACCCAGTGTCATTGCATGTGTGTTCTTTTGATGAACCACCGCTAGAGTCATTAGATGTCTATTCTTTTCATGAACCACACCCACTGTCATTGCATGTCTATTATTTTCATGAAACACACCCGCTGTCACTACATGTCCATTCTTTTCATGAACCACATAAGGATCTACCATTGTCATTGGATGTGTGTTCTTCTCATGAACCACGCGTGGATCCACCGGTGTCATTGTATCACTGTTCCTCTAAAAAAAACCACATAAGGAATCACTAGTGTCATTGCATGTCTGTTCTTTTCATGAACCACACCC